>CM034150.1:751388246-751789077 GCA_019776745.2 Taxus chinensis | reverse complement strand
GGGACCTTTTGCTATCGTGTCATGCCTTTTGGCCTTAAGAAACGCAAGCAACCATCAACGAGCAATGACGTACATCTTCCATGATCTCTTACACAAACGGGAGGATTAGTGTTTACGATCTCCTCGGCAAGTCCAACGCCGTCAGGATCATCTTTTCATCCTTGCACCTCTCTTTGAGAGGCTTATCCGCTTCTGTCTTCGTCTAAATCCAGCTAAGTTCGTTGTTGGCGTTCTCACTGGTAACACTTTTAGGTTTTATCATTTCCATTAGGGGTATTGAAGTCGACCCCACAAAATAAAAGCCATTCCTTGAGATGCCTCCCCCGTCTAACTAAAGCAACTCCGCAGGCTCCACGGACGTCTTCAATCAGTGCGTCGTTTTAATCTCCCAATTGTCGGACCGTTGTCAACCTTTTCAACCATCTCCTCCGTAAGAATGTTCATTTTAAATGGGATGAGCATTGCCAAAAGGCCTTGAGGATCTCAAAGCTTATCTTCTTTCTCCACCCGTGCTTACACCTCCACGCAGGGGGGACCTTTCTATCTTTATATCTCTGTGACTGACCATTGCCCTCTGGGAGCCATGATCTCGCATCGGGACACTTGTGGTAAAGAACAAGCTGTCTATTACATCAGTCGCACCCTCCATGAGTATGAGAACACGTTATTCCGAAGCTGAAAAACTATGTTGCGCTCTCGATTCTTTGCAACTTCTAAGCTTCGTCATTATCTCCTTAATCACAAAACTTACATATGTGCACAAGTGTCAATCCCTCAAGACAATTCATGCAAAGCCTTATCACAATGATCGCATCACTCGTTGGCTTATGCTCATGACTGAGTTTGACCTCGAGTTTATCCCGCAAAAGGCTATCAGGGTCAGGTTATTGCAGATCAATTAGCTGATGCTCTCTTCCGGACACTCAGACCCCCGTGCTCAATTCCCCCGATGAAGTATCCAACAAAGTATTTTGGTCGTATCTCCATTTAAAGTAAAGCTCTTCTTTGATGGATCCAAATGCCAGCAAGGGGAGGTGCAGGTTCGTGATGATTCCTCCTTGGGTACGCCTATCCCAGTTGCACACAAATTAAACTTTGAGTCCACCATAATATGGCTGAGTACGAAGCTCTTGTCTTAGGTCTTCAAATGCCATTAATCTCGGCGCTCGTCATATTGACATCTTTGGTGATTCTGAACTCATCATTAACCAGTCACGGGTGTCTATCAATGCAAGAATGATATCTTCAAAATATCGTGACATCGTTCTTGCCCAACTCCAATCTTTCGATAAGTTCACTATCCAAGCCATTCCTCGTACTGCAAATCGATTCGCAGATACCATGGCCTCTTTAGCCTCCCTTATCCCGCCTTTTACCGAAGACTCGCGTCTTTATGTGGCTGTGCAACAATTAGATCAGCCATCTCATCTTGGGCAAACTAACGTCAATCAATGCTGTCACCACCCATACTCCAGATGAGTGGTATCAACGAATAGTTGATTATCTATCTCATTCGGTCCTTCCTCCCAGATCTGACTCCCAATGGTAGAAGATCTTTTGTCCAACGCGCTAACCGCTATACTATTCTAGGCGGCCTTCTTTACAAACGCGGCTTTGATGGTATTTTGCTTCGATGCCTCAAAACCCATGAATCATCTAAAGCTATTCAGGAGGTCCATGACGGTATCTGTGGTGGACATTTTAGTGGCTTAGCTGTAGCTAAGCGCATCTTACGTTTGGGGTATTATTGGCCTTCTCTTAATCAAGATTGTTGTGAATACACTAAGAAGTGCGTCAAGTGTCAGCAACATTCCAATCTCACGCACATCCCTAGTCAGGCTTTGCAACTTGCGGCGGATTTGTGGCCTTTTTCGCAGTGGGGTCTTGATCTTATTGGTCTCATCAATCCCCGTTCTTCACAGCGTCATCATTCTATCATTACTGCCACTGAGTACTTTACTAAGTGGGTAGAAGCTATCCCTCTTTCTTCAACAAAGGCTAAACCCATAGTTGATTTCGTCTATCAACACATCATTTGTCGCTTTGGTGTTCCACACAAGCTCATCACAGATAATGGTAAGTCTTTCAAGAACGCTGATTTGCAGAATCTTTGCAATGCTTTCAATATCAAGCTCAGTTTTTCTTCTCCATACTATCCTCAAGCTAATGGTCAAGCCGAAGCTTCCAATAAAACTTTGCGTAATATCCTCGCAAAGGTAACTAGTCGAGCTGGCAGGGATTGGCATTTACATATCCCTTTTGCTCTCTGGGCTTATCGGACTAGCATTCGTACTCCTACTGGTGCTACTCCCTTCTCTCTCGTCTATGGGTCTGAGGTCGTCCTTCCTTTGGAGGTCCAAATCCCATCTCTCTGTGTTTCTCTCAGAGAATTTGTCTCCGATGAGGATTATCGTCAAAATCGTCTAGCACAACTTGAATTATTAGATGAGCGGCGTCTTAACGCTCTTGAGCATCATCAAGTCTATCTCGAGCGTGTCAAACGTGCTTATAACAAGCACTTGCAACACCGTGACTTCAAAATTGGTGATCTTGTTCTTAAGGAAAATCAAAATGTCACTACACTCGAAAGGAGTCAACGTGGTAAGTTTGCTCCCAACTGGATGGGCCCCTACATTATCACTCATAAATATGGGTCTGGGGCTTATCGTTTATCTTCCATGGATGGTATCCCTGAAGCGGAACCTCTTAATGCTTTGCATTTACGGCCCTTCTATTGTTAAAATCTATCTTATACAAATCTAGTCGCAACTCAGATCTTCCATCCGTCCTAATAGCCAGTCATCTACTTTCGTGGTGATTTGAAATTGTGTGGTTCTCCGCCCATTGCCTCGTTTACCTTAAATATGAGTATCACGGCTCTACTCATTGCACGTTTCTTGTGGATATGTTCCTCCTCATGGTAGGAATACCTTAATCACCACTTCATCTGTCCCAAGTACTTATCTTAATTGGATCTACTCGGGGCATGAGTACATGTTCTTCTATGTTCTCTTCCCCTTCATCTGATCTATCTAGGTCTAAACTCAGCTTCTTTCAAAAAAGTTTCAAAAAAAAAAAAAGAGAGATGCTATCCAAAAAGATAGACTGATCCCTCGAAGGACAGCTATCCATATATTATCAAGCGAATCAAAAATTCTAAAAATATAGACCATACCCTCGAAGGATGGCTATCATTAAAATTCCAAATACAGACCGCTCCCTTGAAGGACGGCTGTTTCTCAAAGAAATATTCAAGGCTTTTTGTAATCAATCAACCTTCCAGTCAATTTTTGCACTTTTTAGCATCACTGAAAGACTTCCCGCATCGATCAGTGTTTCCATATCAAGCAAACTTCCCGCATTGATCAGTTTGCTTTTCTACCAAAATCATGAGCTGAGATTTAGGACCTTTTTGTCGATCATATGGAGAATCCTATTTTCCACTATGGACATGTATTCTGTCCCCTTGTAAGTTCCGACAAGATACTTACTTTTCTTTCCGTTTCTATCCTAGATCTGGTTTGCGACTAGTTAGTGTCAGATTTATTTTAATCTTATATAGGGCCTTGTCTGCTTGGTCTTTCGGTTTCCTTTCTGGATTTTATCTATGGTCGGTTTGGAAGTCCAACTTATCATTTTTCTTCTTCTCCGAGTATCTTCTCTTCTAAGTCACGGTTGTTTTCGCTTTCATCTTTGGCTCTTGCAAGGAGTATTCCCCATTTCTTTGTCTTGCAACCCTGTTAAATTGGCATTTCACATGTTAATTAAATCAAATTTATCTTCTATCAAAATTCCTCTTATCTATCAAAACATCTATCTTTTTTCATTTCTCATTAAAATTACATCTATCTAGTATCGAAATCTATCCATCAAAATGTACATCCAAGATACATTACATCTATCTATATCTAATTCATACATCAAACACATCTATCTATTTATTCATCAAAATATTTAAACACATGTACATCCAAGTTACATCATATCCATCTATCAAAGTTCTATCCAATCACATCTATTTTATCCACATTTCAATCTATCTAATCACATTTATTTCTATCATATATCAGTCTATTTCTATCCAATCACATCTATTTTATCCACATTTCAATCTATCTAATCACATCTATTTCTATCATCTATCATCTATATCTATCCAATCACATCTATTTTTTCCTCTATCTATATCCATCTACCCATGTATATTAAAATTAAAAGCATGAGTACAATTATATGACAAATAATGAATCTATATATACATGTGTGTTTGTACAAAAATGGGTGGCTTCCAATCAAGCCATCTATACAATGCCTTCCAATCGAGGCTACATCACTATACAAATACAAGATCTATCAAATCTCTATATGGTAAAATCTGAAGCGTGGAGGACACTATCCCCTCCACCCTCCTCTGCACCTGGCTGTCTCTCCTGGCCGCCGCCTATCGAGCTCGATGCACCTGCTGCTGGAGGTCTCGGCCCACCTCGATCTCTCCCAGTGCTCCCTCCGCCTGAGGCTCCGCTCGCTGTCGCCGTCGCTGCTCTCCTCCTCGCCCGTATCGAGGCACATCTGGGGCATGCTGCGCTAGGGCATCCTCGTAATATCTCACCTCAGCGAGGAGAGACTGGTACGTGCTCAGGCTCACAGTACCTGGTGCTCGTAACGATACTGCTGGCGCCGCTAGTGGTACTCCTCCTAGGGTCGTACCCTGTGTGCCAGACTCTGATGTGGCACCTGTCTCCCCATACTTGGCCCTGAGGGCCTCCCTGTGCCGAAAGTAGCGGTCCCTCTGCTGGATCGCTGTATCTCGCTCCTGGCGAGCGGTGTCTCTCTCCACAATCAGGGCATCCCTCTCCTCTGTCAAAGCCCTGATCTCCTCCAGTGCTACCTGATGTGTCTGTGTGAGGGTGGCATGCTCTCCCTCTAATCTGTCCAGCGTAGCAGCTATGTCCTCCTCATCAGCATCTATAGAGGGCGGGAGATGTCGTGGCAACTCTGTATCGTACCATGCTGCGTAGCCCTCATCCACCCCCGCGTCATCATCACTGTCTGTGGAGGGTGGGGCCTCTCTCAATGGGTCTGCCGGGATCAAAATCGACAAATCCGTCTCTCTGCTATCCCGCCTATACGGCGTGTAGGTAGCCGGTACTGTCTGTACTAGGCCAAACTGCCTCAGTATCTGCATGAATGGGACCCGCTCCCACATATCTGGCCTACGGCCCCTGACCACCCGACTCCGTCTCAATGCTACTAAGTGGGCATCCTGACCAACCCATATCGGAAATGCCCGATATGGCCTCCAGATGACCTGATCTGGTGTAAGCGTCCTGAAACGCTCAGAGTACCACTTGGCCGATCTACCTGTATCTCCTGCGGCCATGTCAGCCCGCCATCTCCGAAATCCATAGTCAACACCCCCCCACTGCTGCTGGCATCCAAGGAAGCCCGGATGGCCTGATCACTCTGCTATGTGCTCGTATGCCCAGCAATGAAGCACAAAGCTGACATCAATCCCTGTCCTCCGACCAGTGGTGTACATCCATAGCTCATAATATACCTGAGCTATCAGGGCATCGGCAAAGGCAAAACCTGTCTATGCTGCAAGATGTCGCAAACGCAATCTAGCAGTAGCAATGGGAATCTCCCACCTCCTGAGTCTGGCAGGGCAAAATAGGAGATAGCCATCTGAATCAAGGCTATCCGCCTGCTCCGAGGGCTATCCTACCCTGTACTGTGAGGCTATCCTCACTGCCCCAGATACTATCTCGAGTCATCTGCTCTATCTCTGTATAATCGCACCAGGGCCCTCTGCTGCTGCTCCCGAGGTGTGATCTCGATCGGGTCCCCAGTAATCGGTAATCTGAGGATCCTGAATACATCCTCATGGGTGATCGTCATCTCACCCGTCCTGAACCAAAATGTGCACGTGTGGCTGTCCCACCGTCGCACTAATGCCCGCATGAGCTCCACATCTCGTGGCACTCGTCTATAATATCTGAAACCCCCCGAGCCCGGCTAGCTCTAAATGCTGCCAGTCTACATCTGTCACATCAGGAAGGATCGTCTCCAATAGCTCAAGGATGGCATCCCTCATATGAAGAGCCTCTCGTGCCTGCATCCACGATATCACAAAACATAATTAGTCTCTTATTTCCCCAAATCTCATCTTCCAAAACACAAAAAAATGCATATATTTCAATCGGCGCCGATTTATTAAAATCGGCGTCGTTCATTTAAGTCGACGCCGATTGCTACCAATCGACGCCGATCCAAAAACAAATCGACGCCGATTAAACCAATCGACGCCGACTTCCTGGCCGGACGTAAACCAGTCCCTGGCCTTCCATGCGCAAAAAATCAAACAAAAAAAAAAATTAAGCAAAGTGGGTTCAAGAATGATCACTTACCCCAGGTCGTGTCCTCTTGCGCTTCTGTCCGCTCCCAGAGGCTTCCATTGTGTTCAAATGACAAATCTATCTCTCTCTGAATCAATCGTCACGTTGCAAATAAATCGTTTACGTTTTCCGTTCGCATATTTATATGCGTCTGGATTGGTCGGCGCCGATTTTTTGGGTCGACGCCGCTTGTTTTGGTCGACGCCGATTATTTTGGTCGCCGCCGATTTTTCATGTCTGTTTGCCTTAGTGTTGATGCTTGGCTTACTTATCTACCTGATCATTGTGGTGTGCTGAAAATTGCCTTTTGGCACCTCTTTTTGATATCACCATCTATTTCGAGTTTGTTCCCTTTGCGTGGAGCACTCGCCTTTTGTTTGGCCGCTTAGAGTTACGCGGGTCTGTAGGCACTAACATCGTCTGATTTATGGACCGTCTAGTTGTCCCTACCAATGTGTCTCTCTCTAGATGCTGACTATTTTTGCAGTTCTCCTTACACTCATGGGTCTGTAGGCACTAACGTCGTCTCATGAGGAGACCGGCTAGTTTTCCCTACCAATGTGAGTTCCTTAGGTTGCTGCCCTTTTGTTTCTTTTTATGCGGCATCAATGATCAGATCTACTCCAGATATCCGACCGGGGCATCCTGCATTTTTCATCTACCTCTTTCAAACTCGGGATCGTCTGTTCTATCATCCATCCCATCCCTAGTTTGAGGGGGATCACATCACCACAAATTCTTCTCTTCTTCCATCTCCTTGTTTTTGTCTCATAACCTTGCTTATCGCAAGTTACTTGACAAAAAGGGGCAAAATGTAGACACTTAAAATTGGTTACCCAATTTAGTGTCCCTCACATTCGTTTACCTGCTTAGGTAACCTGGGGCACGTTTACGTCACCAACTATCCCCTTGGGATATTATCCAATTTGTGATTTAATCACTTATTCCAAATTTAATTCATCCCATCACATCTTGCCCATGAGTGATTAAATATTAAATATTTAATTACGCTTCTTCCCATGCATCTTAATCACTTATCCACCCCAAATTTATTCTACCCATGTATCACATCTATTTTTAATCTTCCCTAAGCGGGATATTTTCCCGTAGTCGGGATAAGTCTTATCTTTCTCGAATCAATCAATTTGGCCATCTCGAGATTCTTTTCCGCGATCGGTGCCGACCCATATGGTCGGCGCCGATTTTCTAGGAGCGGCGCTGATTATAAAAGCAAGTCCAGAACTCAGTTCTAAGGACCGAAGAGAGCGAAGAGACCGAAGAAGAGATTACGAACGAGCGAAAAAGCGAGCAGAGAGCGAAAGATACAGGTTGAGAGAAAGAGAGATCTTCTTAGCATCAATTGTATCAAATTAGGGCAGATCCTGTCCAAATCAATCCCTGAGAGGAGCACCGTTACTCTGTCCCTGTCGCATCAGCATCACACACCACCATCTATCATCTGGTGACCCTGTTCCAGTGTCTCACCAACTTCGGCACATCCAGCAGACCACATTCACCTTCCAATTCCCGAATCTTGTCGCACAGTCCCTGATTGACTGATCTGTCTCCAGTCGACGCCGATCCCCCTCAATCGACGCCGACCAGTCTCAATCGACGCCGATTCTACCCAGTCGACGCCGATTTATCGGAAGATAGGTAAAAGGATACAGGTAACACAAATCCAGCATTTATTCATAGTTCCCCTGTTTTCTGTACTTTATGTCTGCTGTTTAGATTCTGTTTTATTACTGCAATCAGAAAATCTAGTCTTTATTCACATCTTTTATCATGTATGCTTCTTTTCTTAATTGAAAACGTGGACTGACATCCACCGAGGAAGCTTATCGCTTCTCGGACCCGCTTCTCGGGCAGTCCACTTAAATATCTTTTAACGTGGTCTTTTTCTGTCAAGCATCGGTGTTTTACAGGTTATTCGGATCTATTGTGCGAATTGCTCGTGTGCGTCCGTCTTATCCACATCGGCTTCCTCATCCATCTACATCTTCATCAGGTATCAATTTCATTGAGGTTTTTCAGGTTTTTTGTGTTTAGTTTGGTGCATTAACTTGGACAGGTAACAAGCGCAAAATTCTTGATCTACAATGATATTTAACTAAGTACCCATTAAACAAACTAAAACATTGCATTCACTCACTTGGAAACACATGTAATAAGGAAACATAATAGACCAGACAATTACTAAGATCAATTGCAATATAAATTCTCCATACTTAAACATATCAATGATCATAATCCATCCACCACAATCCATCATAACAAAATTATTACATCATAGAAGTTGAATACAAAACCAGTATAACAGAGCTTTGGTTCATACGCGCAGATATCAAACCCTAAATCTTATCTTTACTACATAACATAGAATCTCAGAACTCGGACGTGGTGATTGGTATCAGAACAATGATATACATCACATATATATGGGTGAGGACTTTCCCTTCACCACCCATGCACTTCCTAATAATAGGCATGCCCAAATTAGACTACGTGTATGCTTTACATAACAACTACTAATAGATTATCCTATAAATGGAACTTGTCTTAATCCTATTAATAGCCTCCATATGTGTGATTCATCTGTATGTACATCATCCAAAAATATCCTTTTCTTGGTCACTAAGTTATCATGTTTTAGTCCTTTGCTTGGTTGGCACTCCATCCTACTTTTCTATTAAATGTGATAGAGCTCCAAAAAGAGTTAACTAGTGATCTAATGAGGTTCCTTGAAGATTTTGATAGGATTTTTTTGGTGATCACAAGTGTAATGTCATTATACAAATGTGTAACAATCTATTCTCCAATCTAGGTTTTGACTAACTTGCCTTTGTAACTGATAAAATGGGCAGGAGGGTGATTTAAGTAGAATCAATGACATTCACAAAGATCACCAATGATCACGGATTGCCATCAATTTATCCATTTAGAGGTTATAAACCAATAAGGGAAAGATAGTAAATGGTTGAAACCACTTGCCATATGAGGTTTTAGGTTGTTTGATAAAAAAATGGGAGGTTAGGGATTTGGGTAGGAAGAGGTTATAGGGTTAGGATGGGTAGGATAAATTAGGCTAGGTTGGTTTTAAGTGCTTACGGGAGGGTAAATGAGATTTACGCAGGTAAATTAGGATTTTACCAAGGTAATTTATAATATAGTTAGGATAGGTATAATAATGATAACCGTGATATTATGATTAATGTATATTGGGTCACCTAGGGGTGAGAAAACGGTGTCTAAACATATAATTAGGGGAAATTATGGATATACATTAGTTCTATTTTTGGTGCTCCTTTTATATCAATATATAGTGATGATACCCCCTATCTATTTACTATCTATATATGTGACTAGCTAGGATATATTTCATTAGGAACTTAGATGAGGAATGGAATTGTAATATATTAAATATCAGCTCTCAACTTGCTTCATGTTGTGTATGACTATTTTGGAGTGCCACCCCCTACTCCCCTCATATATGTATCTAAAATAGAAAGGTTCCCTCCTTGACAGCTTTATATATAGGCCCCAACTTGTATATCTCAGTCAAGAGCACCATATATGGATAGCCCCCCCACCACCCCATATCGTATCTAGATAGGGTTTTCCCACATCTAGATAGGGGTTAGGAGAAAGACTATCTATATTTTATTCAGTCTGACTATGGATAGGGCCAACTCCATATATCTCTATCTAGAGGTGCTTCAAACTAACTTGACTATATATATATATATATATATATATATATATATATATATATATATATATATATATGGATCTCTTAGATATATTTATCATATATATTATATAGATATGGCGAGCCCCCTGCATATAGATAATATGGGGGGGAGATAGTGATCGTATATAGATTATAGGAAAAATATCATTAAAATGGTATACTATAGAACGTATTGTTTTGGTATTAACTATATTGGGATCAATCAATGAAAATAAAATAATACCTAATGTATTTAGTCTCCTATCTCAACAATACATCATTTTGATAATAGCTTGCTTTTGGCTACCACATTTAATATTTAATCTTTAAAAGGGGGGGTCTAGCTGCCAGTTTATGATTATCCTTTGTCCACTAATTATTATAATTGCATTCATACTAAATATGTAACACACATATCCATAAACATTTAACTAGGTCTAAAACAAATGTAAAACATTAAATTAGACTTCTTTAGTTTTCCAAAACCAAAGCAACAAATAAATAAGTAGGGTTTAGGATTTATCTTATTTTAGGGAGTGATTATAATATAGTTGTTATAATCTAGCACCATAAATCAAGGTTTTTAGTAAGGCAAAGAGAACCAATGAAAATCATATCAACTAAATCTCTGATGCATAGATCATACAATTGATATTTTGTCATGTACAAACTACCAAATTGATGTTTCTTTAGAAAAAATAATTTGATTTGACAACTAAACATGTCAACTTTGGTGTACCAATAATCTTGCTCAATTTTTTAATACTCTATGCTAATAACTATGAAATGGCACTTTTCCCCCTAATTGTGCAACTATATCTAAATTCATAAGGAAACCCATATTTTTTGTGGTTTATGTTAGACCATATAAAGGTTGATATACCTTGATATTTTTCATGCTTCTCAATGAAGTACAATATGAAATGTAACACTCCTATAGACACCAGTTTTTGGTGTAATGCCCCTCCGTCATCTCGCATTCATACAACCTTCCCTCTCGCTTTTATTTTTCCCAAATTTGAATAAATTTCATCCATTTACTCACCCAAATTTTAATTAATTAATGGGATCCATATAAACCCATCTAATAATTAAAATTTTGCATTATCTCATATATCTCAAAATTATTCAATCCACGGGCAATAATATACACATCTAACATCCCACTCTTAATTTCAAAAATGGAATCTATTATTTCACCTAACGATGTCAATCATACTCCCCACTCCATATCACATCCTTATCTTTTTAACCTCATAAGTCAAATTGTGAGCCCTGCTGAATCACATCACCTATTTTAATCAGGGTTACTTTACCCAACCCTGATTACTTAATGACCCATAGTCTAACCTCACCCCTAGGCTGTAAATATGAGCCTTCTCCCCTCGAAAGAATAAGTTGGAAAATTTGGGAAAATGTTGTTTTTAATTTTAAGCCTCTTGTTTATCATAGTTTCCTCATGATGTCCTCATAATGACACTGGAATCCCCACAATACTTTACTCATGATTTCTTGGTTCACGTAGTGTTGTCCATGTTGCATATTGTGTTTGGATCAAATCAGTAGCACCATCTACATACTAGCGTCATAAGGTTCCTTTGTTCACCAACTTGCATGTTATCTATTTGTCTTGTATTTTATCATTATTCTTTATCACATGAGGGTTGAAAACCACCGAGGAAGTTAACGCTTCTTGGATCTGCTTTTTCAGGCATCCCCCGCATAAAATATCTAAGTAGTTTCCTCTAGGGTCTTTGAGCTGCATGTTTGCTAAGATCGCTACAAGGAGCTCATCATCTACTTTGCACCCATATTATTCATCACCATCTCCAAGGTACTAAGCCCTTGCATATTCGACGTTGTTTTGTGTTTATTGATTTCTCGTACACTAATCTGGATAGGAAGCAAGAAACTCCGATCAACATTTGGCACGCTCGGTGGGACCGACACAAGTTCTGGTCACTTTTCTTTTTTCTCACCTCGTATAGGTGTCGTAAGTATAATAGTTATTTTGTTTCATATTTCTTGACAATCTAGATATATGTTACACATATTTCATTTTTCTGACTTACCTGTTTCTAGGGTTTAGTATTATATCCCTTTGTAGGACCTCCACGATAGTCTAGATAAAGAGAAGAAAGTGAATATCCATGTAGACTCATAAGATTCCAATTCTTACTACTTTCACCTATTTCCAGTATGGTTTCAAATTCATGTAAAATATTTGTGGGTCATGACTGTGAATTCTTTTGTTTAAAAAATTATAAATCCTTTTTCATCACATTTGTAAACTGTGCGTAGCACTATAATCATTCATAATTTTCCTGTTTAGATTTTCTATTATTCTCATTATGTCATCATGCATGTAAAGAGCCACATCCATGTTCAGTATGAACAACCGCAAAGAAATTTTAGAGAAGACAATCTCGTAAGATATTCTCAGCTTCACACAAATCTCTACCTACCATTGCGTCCACAACTCGATCCCAATCCCCGGTTCTTGTTCCCTCCCGAACTCATCTTTCTCCCACTCACTCATCTTCCAACTCGGCCATTCCCATCTTCCACTCAACTATGTCCTCTATTCCCTCCCTGTGGCTCATTGTACTCACCAAAGACTTCCGCACTGCCCACCGAGCTATACTGGTCATCCCCTTCTCCCACTTGGGTCCACACTTCCCACCATTCCAACCTCTCATTTCAAGCCACTTGATTTCACCCAATTCTCCTCACCAAGCTAGCTTGGCCACCACATCCCACTGACATATTCCCTGTCACATTGACCAATCACTCCCCATTTCCACTTCAAGCCAACCACCCAATTGACCACTTTTAAACTCTGAGTCAACTAATTAATTTACCCACCAAATTGATTGAATTTTAACACTACATTATTTATAAGTTTCAATTTCCACATCATCTCTTTTGTCTATAATAAGCCATTTATCTCGAATAGTCCATGTTGTTTATTTGGTCCATCATAGTCTCCCCTTTAGTCTATTTCATTTATAATACTTATATGAGTCTATAGTCTATCATTTATTCTATTCCATCAGTTGGTCTACTCTTCATTAAGTTTATGTTAATCTACATATTATTGTCCACTATTCGGATTGTTTTTTTTATATAAACATCTTGCAATTTCATCACATATAATCATATAATCATACATCATTGGTATGTAGTATATATATATATATATATATAGTTTTCATTTCCCTTAACTCATGTTATTTTCTTTTAATTTCTTATCTAGCAATAGCTTTCTTAGCTTGTTTCATATCATCTCATTTGAACATTAGAGTATGGTTTATTAATTGTATCTATCGTACCTTTATAATCGTATTATTTGGGTATTCTCTTTTCTTTTGCAACTGACCACTCCGTGGCTGCGCCTACCTCATTTTGCTGTCAAAGACATAGTTTAATAACGTTTACACAACCCCAACTACATCTTGCTAAGATCTTTAGTAATACTACTCATCGTGATAAGGGATTCTTTAGTATCTATTATCATTTGACGATATTACATATCACTTTACAACACATCACTTTGCAACCTGTCACCTGATTGTTTGAAGCATACTCTTTGTTTGCCTCAACTTGTTATCAGATAAAAATGAAAAGTGATATACATGTATTCTTCAGTCTTCCGTATTTTCTCTTTTCTATATGGTAATTGGCTTATCCTAGGTGATTGTCTGCATAAAATTTCATATTTCGACTTTGGTCTAAAAACGAACCTCATGCATCTTGCATTCTCATATAGCTTCAATAGGGGTTTAACTCTCTGCATCACATATTTTATCACACACTTCCTGAAATCTCACAAATTAATCGACACACCGAAACATTCCTATCACCTGGTTCACTGATTGGGATTTGATCACCCAACAGGAAACCGTTTCAGAGATTTCCTAGCCATAACTTACCTGAAACCAAACATAGTTTACCTTCTTCTAGGTCCTCTTCCAGACATTTTATTTTTCTTCACACACATCTTCTTAATTAAAAAAAACAAATAACAAAAAAATAGTTTCCTCACTTGTTTGTTAACATAATAGTAATTTTATTTTTTTTATGCCCGTAATTACACGATTTACCACTAGAAAAATGGAACACAACCTCACCTCACATGGTGATTCATCCTGACCACTTACCACCCTCAACAACTTCATCCTCCATGCCTCTCCCTACCTCCCTCACATGCACCCATTCTCTCACCAATATACCTCATCCAATATCTTTCGGTCATCACTTTGGTATTAGACCATCATTCCATCCCATCTAGGCCAGTCACTCCACCTTCTGTCATATCAAAACCTGATGATACTCTCATCTTCCCTCTCAGTAATCCATAATTTCAACAAATTATTGACGCCAATCCTATGGCTCTTTAAGACTATCTTCTAAAAATATACATACAAATTCCTCTAGATGGCCTCCCGCTTCAGCAAGTATACCCTTACAATACTAGTTCTGAAAGTATTCCATCCACAACCTTATGTAGTTTGGCTTCATCCTTTATCAACCCACCAGCCCACCAGACTACTCAAATAGTCACACCCCATTCCAACTAATCTTCCCCAAATCAACACAACCATTATAACTACCAACCCCATCACCATTGTAACTACAACTATCACCAGTGATTTTATCCAACCTCCCCCATGTGTCATATCTTTTATACGAACAAAAAATTCCTCTCACATCACAATTCTATGCCATTACTTCTCAACTTCCTTCGATAATCCCTTTGCAACATGCAGTGTCATTTCCAGTCAATCAACCCATCTATACCCATATCCCCACTCAACAATTTCCACAACAATCTTCCCAGTCCCAACAATCGTACCATCCTCCTATTTCTCACCAACAAACATTCTATCAACCCCCACCTCAACCACAACCCATAATTTAAACTCACCCATATCAAGTTCCTCAAACACCCATGCGTCCACAAGTTCAATCACCACCTCTTATTTCTCAACCAACAATTCCTAATGATCCCATGCAAATCTTATTAATTCGGTTAGCCAATCTAGAGGCCACTACATTAGGGTCCACATTCACATTGTCTACACTAGGAATTTCCAAAGTTTACCGAAGTTAACAGTAAAGAGGACCCTCAAAAACATCTCTGAGCATTCAAACATGCGTGGTATCTTATCACACACGACCAATATTTGATGATCCATACATTCCCCATGTCTTTGGTTGGCCCTTCCTTAGATTGGTATAATAATGTTCCCCAATATTCCATATTTTTTTCTCTCAGCTTGCGTAATTCTCAAGCATTTCTCAATTAATATTGCGCACAAGGTAATCATCAATGATATGTATACCATTAATCAATTTAAAGATGAATCCATCACGGATTTCATCGTATGATGGCGTAATATTATAAACCAATTATCCTTTCCTCTTCCTTAAACCAACCTAATTGAGTTCTTCGCACGCTCTTGTGTGAAGCATATTTCATTGATTTTACAAATTCAATCATTTAACACTTTTGAGAAAGTTTCAGATCAAGAGGACACCGTGGAGGAAGTAGAGCACCTATAATAGGACAACAAGGAGGCAGACTATCTATCAAACTCAAAAGATTGCTTTGGTGAAGAGGAGCCTGAGGAGATCACATCATTTTCTCCTCTCCCATCCATCTTCCAAGCATATAAGCCTGCTACCATGAAGGAGGACATTCAAGGACAGTAGCCTGCACTTCATAAGAGCTCTCTGAGACCAAGGTTGGAAGATATGAGTCTTCTATGTTCTTCAAAAAAAAAGGAAGAAGAACAACCAACTCCAAGTCTAGTTAAAGAGGAGCATATGGAGGTTACCAAGATAGATTCAGAGGTAGTGCATCATGAGCCAGTTGCACAAGAAAGTACAGACCCCTCTCCCCTTCTACCTCTCCAAAATTCTATTTCTTTGGAAGATCCTGAACTCACTAGCTTCATATTTAAAGATGAGGCTTCATACGGTGAAAATAATGAAGATTTTAAGATCACCATGCAAAAGGGAGAGACCTTGTTACAGCAGGACAATAAAGGGTTTGATTTCCTATCAGACTCAAAAGAATTTTTGATAAGAAGGGGCCAATTGAAATTGAAATCTTTTCTCTCCCATCATTCATTCTTCAATCACAAGAACCTGCTGCTATGGAAGAGAACGTGCAAACACAACCTGCAGTTTACAACATGCCTCCTGAATCAAAGTTGGAAGATTTTGATCTTTCAAAAGTCACACCTACTGCAGAGGAAGAGAAATAGTATGAGGCTATCATTCCTCCCACACCATCCATCCATGAGGGTCAGCAAGAAGGCTCCATTCTTGGAGTTAAAGTTCATAACCATGGGAAAATTCAAAGGACCAGACCTTACCCAATCAGGTACTTGGCTTCATTGGAGCCAGGGGAGAAGCCAAAACTAGTCATGCCTACTTCAAGGCATGCGGATGAGTATCAAAGCACCAAGGGTCACCATTAACACCTCCAGGAGTCCAATGTAAATCAGCTTGAGGAGGTATTTTCCATTAATGTTGATACCTTGCTGATATGGGTGGAGGATCGACTTAAAGTCAATTTTTCACTCATACAAGTAGTTATATTTAGTGTCAAATCATTTGCTTGGTTTCCCCTCTTGAGAAAGGGAAGCTACTTCTCCCTGCCTGTAATAGGCTTTGTTTAAGCTTTTCTTTCTCTATAGTTAGTGTAGGGGTAGGATTAGATTTTGTTTTCAACAGAAGAAGTGCTTGTGCACACTCTGTATGTCTCATTTGAGGTGTGTATGATTTTGTCTTTGTACATAAGTTTTGATCATATTGCTCCAAAGCTACAGAGGCCAGGACCTTCACTATTCATGGCAGAAGACTCATAGTTTCCTATAATAGTTGCTTTCTTCGAAGAAAAACAAATGTAGAGCAACTAAAAATTCGTCCTCGAAACATTCCATTCATGGACAGATGAAAGCCTTGGGTCAAAACAATCTTCTATTAAGCCTTGTTTTAGGATTTCTTATGAAAATTGAGAGTGCAAACGGTCGAGCTCATGGATCAGAGGTAGGGTCTGTATCAGGCCCGTCATTCTCGACTCCATTCCTAATGGATATAACAAGGCAACTGGTCCTTTCATCTAGTAGGCAGATACCCCTACAATTCACCAAATTATTATCACTATTTTGTTCCTCAAAAAAATTTGATCAGCCACAACCCCGCACAGAAGAAACCAGAGAAATGGTGTCCAAAACCTACAAACAGATTGCAGAGGGACTCTACAATGGAGTGGTGGGGCCTGCAAAAGATCAAACAACCCCATGCAAGAACAAATTTGAGAAACGACTCTTTCGAGTGAATCTGTGCCTTAAATTCATTAAACAGATTACAGGTGATCTTAGAAATGGAATAGCAGGGTTGGGGAAGGAGGAGACAGTGTCAAAGAAACCAGAGGCTCAAAATAGAAGAAACAATGAAGATTCGAAGTCTTCAAGCTCTGAAACGGTTCAGGGTGGGCCTCAAAAAGACTAAGTATAGAAGCACTAGTGGAAGCTACCACGCGTCAGCTTGGCAGATCCCCAAAGGTAAATCCAAAAGCAGAAGCCCACATGAGCGCATGCTCACCACGTAGTCCAAGTTGAAAATTGGGACAGAGCGGGCCCAAAAATTAACTAAGTATGGAGAACGAGCACCACCTCACCATGTGTTCAAGGTCCAAAAAGGTAAGAGAGTCCATTGAAAATTCCAAGAGTCTGCGGAGGCCTCCACATGTCAACCCAACACTCCTTCAAGGGAAAAATCTTGAGCATGTTTTTTAAGTGAGCGTGGAGCCTCCACATGTCTGGTTTCATAAAGGGACATGGTCAAGTTGAATAGTCAAAGCATTGAGATAGACCAGTGGAGGGTGTCAAGTGTTAGCACAGTGCTAATTCAAGAGTAGAGTTAAGGGAAGGTTTCTAAACAAACGTCAGCCCGCCGCGTGCCCCAGTCAGATATATGACCCCACCGAGCAAAAAGACTTAGCCAAAAATATAAAGAGACTGAGCAAGCCATGGAAGAAACCACATGTCACCCTGACACAACTCCAAAAGAAAAATATAGAGGCTACCCTTAAACATGCGCCAACTCTCCACATTTCTGGTTTTAAAAAGGGGGGGGGGGCTGTTTTCAAACTAGTTTTCCCACTATTTTGTATGGACCTGATTCAAATTTCAAATGGGCATATCTTTCAACTCGGGGCTCGAAATCCTGTAAATATGGCACTATTGGAAAGATATCATCCTCATCTACACCATGGAGATCTGAAACTTCAAGTTTTGAGAGATTAGGTGGGGGGAAAATGAAGAAACATCTTCAAGCCATTAATACAGGATCTATTTTCCCCAACAACCAGATCAGATTTGATCTGATCCATTGTTTCCTCATCCGTCGAGGCACCGAACAAGTAATTGATGCAGGTACAACAGATTTGGAGTAGATTTTTGCAGGAGGCATTGATGACAGTGGTTGAGCTTCGAAATATTTTTCTTGCTTCTCTCTCCTTCTTCCCTCTATGTTAAATCTATAAAAGGAAGGGTCAGGGCTCATTGTAAAAGGTTGGACATTTCTATTTTGTGCCCTCCCTTCTTCTTTTGTTCACAGAAGGATTTGTGGAGGTTTTCTAACCTCTCCTTTGGGTTGTAATGCAATTATTTTCTCTTGGCTACTACGGTATACTGTATCAATTCTTGAGCAATAATATATATTTCTATGGATGTTTCTCGACCCTCTCATGTATTCGTTATTGTCTCCTTGATCTCTTATTGTCTCCTTGATCTCTTATTGCGATTTGGTCATCTGTGATTTTATTTGTATTACATTCCTGTGGTCTGTGTTAAACTATAAAACGAGTGTCTAACATTCCTTTGGTGTATCACCTCGTTAGATTATGTTTATTTTCTTGCATCTCTCTAACCATGTCTCCTTAGTAGATAGAATAGACTTAGAATAGATCCTCTGCAATTCGTTTGTGTACATCTGAACGGAGGGATAGGAACCAGACCTCAATTCGGAGAGCTCTCTCAACTCGTAAGGTCCCGCACCTTGAGAGATGCTCCATGTTGTGCAATCACACTAAATTCCCCACTTCACACTGAGGCCATTTGAGGGTGTTGTGATTATGCACTAATAGTACCTCCTCAATCCGGTTCACATGACCCTGAATCATCAACCAACATTAAAACTGAAACCAAAACACTGAAATCGCGACCCAATCCATCCCCATCTTCAACATCTATATTGGTTCATACATCTGACATCCTAGAATTCCACGTCAAAATCCAAGCCAAAACATCATTTTAAAACCCATAAGATTTATCTTCCTTTTAAAACCTCGATTGGGTCCTACGCAGACATGCTTCAACATCTAATTCAAACTTCTACAATCATGTTTCCTCCCATTAGACATTTGGATATTTATATTAGGAAACCTCCATGGTTCAATCCCAATTACAATTACACCTATCATCATGTTCCGTGCCAGGACATTGAGCAGTGTAGGGCCTTTCAGACCATCGTCCATGACCTCATTAAGGAATACGATTTCCTCATTCAGGAGTAACATCCTTCCCCATCCACAACGAGTACAACTCATCTTTCTACATCTTCATCCATTGGGTTTCCTAACACTCCCCCATCCACATCTATTATGCCTTTTCGTATCATACCATCTATTAATTCTATCTCAGTTCCTCTTTCCACACTTCTACTCATGCCAACCACATCAACTAGTGTGACTATTACCACATCATCCTCTTCTTCCACATCATTTGAAGAATATTGGGTGCAATCCTCCAAGACAACTCATACAACCACATCCCAAGCAATTGCATCAAGATCTAAGATGAAATATTCTAAAGAAAATACATATGATAATGTATCAATTAAATTGTAAGCGGAAACCCTTCAACACTTATTACAAATTTCTGCCATCATGCTCCCACTTTTCAAGGCATTTAACCCAAATGGTAGGAAGTTGTTGTGGTTTGATCCCCACCTCATTTGTGCCTACCATCGCACCCCGGGTCATGGCACTGAGTTTTGTAAGTCCCTTCAGACTGTCATCCATGATATCATTGAAAGAGATAACCTTTTTGAGGATTTTCCCTCTACCGTTTTATCCATAACTAATTCCATGTCTATCGAATTCTCTAAGTCTTCTCCTCCATCCTCCATTAACATCTCTCCTTCGCAAATTATTCCTCATACAAAAGGTCCTCCCTTATTCATCAACATTATTTTCCTATGATCCCCAACTCATCTACATGTTATCACCGAATCACATCACCCTTATGTTTACACAAGTGCACATACTTAAGCTCACAGTGTGATTAGACAACATGAGTACTATCTCCAAGTTATGGGACTTGCTACTTGAGATAGACCCCCATAGAAAGTTGGTTCTTGCTCCTAAACTACCTGCCACAATCTTCTCTAATGCAGGAAAAACTAACTATCATAATCTAACTTTCCAAGGGACTAAGGAGAGAGAATGCATAAAAAATGAAATCCTACACTACAGCGGTGATACACCCAAAAAGGAGGGGTGTGAGAGTAGTCTTCCAACGTGTGAAAACTAGAAGTAAAATGCATACTAGAAGGGGTGATAACAGTTCTCCACAATCTGGAAAATGCATTCACAAAAATATTTCATACATGTAAAATAATAATGAGTCCTTATATAAGAGCATAAAAATAGACACAATATTCTTGTAATGAAGGTTGAAAGGGAAAGAAGAGTGCAAACAAACATAGCAGGGGAAGATGCATCCACAAACTTGTATTTTATTGCTTCATGATATGCACAGTTCAATCTATTACAAGATAAGGACCTGGATCACCATGCAAGGATTTCACTACAAGGGCTTACAACACATTAGCTTCATAAAGCAATTTTGACATAGCTCTACTACTACAAAACTACCTCCCTTTATAATGAACCCCAACACTCCGATTTATAGAAAAATAAGAAGAGAGAGAGAGAGGGAAAATGGAAATCCCAAAATATGTCCTTCAACCACTAGTAAGAGGTATTAAATGGAGTGAAATGATGTTATGTTGCTTGCAAAATTCTCCCCATACTATCCCATGACTTGAATCAGTGAAAGATTGATAACCATGCCTCTTCATTGCACTCCTAACCACCAAATAAAACATTGTTCTGAACCCTGCCGTGTTTTTCTAAAAATATTTGTCTATCCTTCATCAAATCTAGATTTTATTTATTGTTGTACATTTTTCTCAGAGCCACGACTCCAACAGTACCAATTTTGTGTAATTTCACTGAGAAATGCAAAATTTATGGCCTTCTGAGTGCGAGCAACTTTTTTGGGTCTGTCAAGCATCTTTTGTCATTTGACGGGAATGACCATTAATTGAGTGGAGCTGAATATGTTTATTTTATTTTAATATATCTACCCTCATCAAAATTAAGACATCATGCTCATTCCATAAAGTCCAATTTTATGAAAATCGGAGTTCGGAGTCAAAATTTATGGCCTTTTGAAGTTCAGGAGGTCAAACATTGACTTTTCTCTTCACTGCGGCTATTTCAGCAAAATTGGGTCTACGTGTCCCGGATGTCCCAGGAAAAAATATCCGCATCACTCGATTCAAGCTTCTTTATCCCCGCGCGTCAGCTATTGACCGGGTCATGAGGGAGGCTAACTCCCGCATTCACTGCATCTCATTTAGCTTGGCTCCTTGTGCAGCGATTCCACCTTTTCGCGTACCTGCACGTCCTGACATCCCAATGTCCCATGGACCGCCTGGGACAAAAATGTCTGATTTTTCTATAAAACACCAGAATGAGCCCATTTTCTAGATTTTTTAAATTTTCTCTAACTTCTTGGGTTTTTCCCTGGATGGGGAAGTTAGAGAGAAGCCAAGGGGACCCCAAAACATGATTTTTAGCCTTGAATCAATTCTACTTGCTCGGGGACTGAAGAATTTGATGCATGTTATGAAAATTACCTTGAGGGGTGAATTTTGGATAACACTACCTAATCGAAATCTAAGGTTATCATCATCTAATCTCTTTCACCTATCCACATCTAATTTTCCTACAGTGATATAATCTATTTCGTTTGGGGGAGTAGCCTCCCCTCATCCTTAATTATATCATCTGATTAATGCATTTCATATCTAAACAACTCTCCTTTCACATTGGGAGACTTTAATCCTTGACATTGTTTTATTTAACTCATCCAAATACATCCAATTCTAAACTAACCCCATCCAAATCTTCATCTCATTTGAAGCCAACTTTTGTGGTCATATGGGTCTATCCCTTAGGGGACCATTTATTTTTATCTTAAGCCCACTGTGGTGGCCATGTTTGTCTCTCCGTCAAGAGACCATATTTCTATATTTTTCATTGATTTCCACCTTTGTGGCCATGATTGTGTCATCAATGTCCTCCTTTGAGGCCATGTTTTTCCTTCCAATAAGGACCATATTTTTTTTACCAAAGTCCACCTTTGTGGCCATGATTGTGTGCCTCTTAAGCCCACCCTTTTGACCATCTGTTCATCTCATTAGGGATGCATATTTTTGCTTCTTGAAAGGGTAACGCATAGTTTTACCTTCACTCATCCTCCCAAATTTCTTATCTTATCTCGGACGCAGCGTTAATCAAGGAGTCAGTGGGGAAAATTTTCTCCCAACTAGATCAGACCATACACTATCACACATAAGTATGGGTTTGGATCTTATTGCTTGGCTTCCCTTGACTGTAAACTAGATATTGAACCCCTTAATGCGTTGCACTTACGTCCATTCTATTGTTAAAACATGCACCTATGAGCATAGTATTATCTTTAGACCAAGTCTTCACCATTAACACCTTCCGTCTATCATGGTAATGATATGAATTATGTGGTCTATTGTTACTGCTTTGAGATGACCTTGAATATGAGTACCATGACTCTACTCATAACATATTCATTATGGATAAGTTATTCCATTAGGTGAGAACCCCATAATCATTACATCCATCACCCTCTCATTTTCCTATGACAGTCATGTAAGGGGGTACATAGGTGTCTCTTGTACAGTCATCATCCCCTCTTAAGTGGTCTACTTAGCTATTCCCAGCTCTCCCCCTATATAAATCTAAAATTCATGCATGTAAAAAACAAAATCAAATTTATTAAAAATAGACTGGTCCTTTAAAGGACAATTGTTCATGTGAAAAAGAGAGAGAGAGAGAGAGAGAGAAAGGAAAATAAAAAGAAAAACATGCAAATCAAAGTCAAAAGAAACATCATAAGAAATAGACCGATCCCTTAAGGACGACTATCATTTATATTCTTCTTTCCATCCATATTATGTATATAGTAGATCATACCCTCAAAGGATGGCTACTCTTTTGATATGGCATTCAGAAGACTTCTCACTTTGATCAGCCTTCTTTTTAGCAGCATCCCCAGAAAGCTTCCTGCATTGACCAACTTTCTTCTATTATTATTATTTTCCCTTTCCTAGAGCCGGGGTATAGACTTAAGGAACATCACCTTTGGAGAACCTTCTTCCCACATACAAGTTACATCTCAAATCCATAGTCATGTCAATATTAGGTTTATGAGAATCTTTCATCTGTATTTCCCTCATGGTCTTTTGGTATAACTAAATATCTTTAGCTATGTGTTACCTGCTATTGTCTGCAAGTGCAATGCCTTGAGTGGTACCTTTTTTTTTTTACCTCCTATCTGGTTTGAAGCATGGTTCTCTTGCATGCCCCTTGTTATGGTCATGTGACATTCATCTCCTCAAAGTCATCTCTCATCATAATCACCTTCTTCAAAATAAAATCTGCATCCATATATTTACTCCTAAGGATGTCCCCTATTAACATCATCCATAAAATCATGAAATCTGTTACTATTTCTACACACTCTCTTTGACACACTATTTAGTTTGGGAATTCTACTTGATCTCCGTTACAGTTTGTGAATTCTACTTGAGAATATCTCTCAATTAAAATTCATTATCCAGCAGCTCCTCATCCCCCACCATGACCAATGTCACCTTTCTCCATCCATCCTCACGCATCGTCCTTATCTTCTCACCAATCATCCACCCATTACCCTTCTCATCACTCTTATTCATGTCTATCACCTAGCACAAACATTATCTTCTTCACCATTCCAAGATTTTCATCCCCATCTTGGTACATCTATGTAACTCCCCACACAGCACAAAAATCCTACTCGAAGTAGACCTGTCATTCTGGACAAGGTCTCATTCGTAATTACGTCCGTTGACCATTCCTTCCTCCCACTCTCCTTTTTCAACCCAATTTTCTCTTGAAATTCACTCAATCGCATTCTCCATTGCTCTTCTCACCAACTTTGTCTTTCTCTATTGTTTCTTCGATCCTTCACTCCCCTCCACCCAGATAAGTATTTTTTTGTTTTTCCCCTAATATCCTTTCATTGGCATCTATTTTATCATTTTGTTTCCCTTTCATTCTTCTTCTTCTTCGGCTTGACAATCTTACTTAACCACCCATTTCATGTAGGCTTCTTAATTGCAATATATATCTTTCATAAGATCTTACCGTTGTAGAAACTCCTCCACCATTTTCTATTCCATTGAATGACAATCATCACTAGAAACATCTTCCCACTCCATAAGTTCTTCTTAACGCTCCGACATCATCACTCACACAACATGGGCATCCTAATTAAGGATTCCCCTCACACTCTCCATCCTACACCGCATACATTCATCCATCCATTTATGTTACACTCCTTTGTTTTCTTTTGTTCCTTATTATCGTCTTGACATCCATTTTCTCCTAGATCACTTTACTTAACACACTTTCATAGTATGACAAACATACTTGAGGGTTCCCCTTCACTCCACTTTGTCATACACTCTTACCATCAATATTTTCAACTATCCACTTCTTTTCATCATTCTTCTTCTTCTTCAGCTTGGCGATCCTACTTAACCATTCCTACGGCATGGTGATCTTACTTAAGAGTCTCTCTTAGGAATGATCTATCTCTTTTCCTTTCCCCTTCGCTCCACATTCCCACTGTCTGTATTTTCTCTTCATTCCCCATAAACACATCCTCTTCCCTCCTCTTTCTTCCTCGCACAAAATATCTCATAATTTCTCAAATATCATCCCCATCATCCCTCATTTGGAAATCTAACTTAACCACTTCATACCATTTCTTACTATGTCTCGTTCCTTCATCTTTACTTCATTCATCTTTATCCACATCCTCTCCTCATCGTCATCTCCACACCAATCATTATCCCTCCTTTATTTACTCTTTCCACTCCATTTTCTAGAGTTCTCCCACACATATACTTACCCGTCATTATCATTGTTCATCTCCTAACATTATTTCATCATCATCTTCCATTTTCGTGCTAATAATTATTGATGGAATTCTCCTAAAATTCATTTATCCCCATTCTACATGTCCCTGTTCACTCCTTTTTACCTCCTCCATTTTCTCTTCCTTCCTTTTTTCTTTTGTGCCCTCTGATCATTATCAGAGGATTTCTCCTAACATCCATCCACTAGCATTGCCTTTCCATCTTCCCTTCGCCTTCTTGAATATCTCTACTATCTTCATCATACACCCTCTCCCTATTTTCTCATCATCAATTTCACATTTTTTTCAATTTTTGTCAATCCCCCCCTCCATCTTCTCTTTACATGCCTTATAATTCTTACTCTTCACTTCTTATCTCCCATTTTGGTTTCCTCCCTTTTGCATAATTTTCTCTGTTGTCCTCTCCTCCTTTCTACTCTTGTTTTTCTTTCACTTCCTCTATATCAGCTTCATCCCCTCTTCTCCTCACACTTTCATCTTACTTCTCCATTGATAACTTGGCTCACCAGTGTTGTCCCATATTTTTTATCATCCCACCATCCGTATGCATTTCCATGCGTTTTATATCATATTCATTACCTGGGTCTTACCCCTAACACCTTGGTTCAATTCCCTTCCCGTTTATGCTCTATCATCTCTTCTTTCCCTCTTATTTCCACTTTCCCATTACTGAACCTCTTTCTCTACTACCCATATCTTATTCCATTGCTATACACCAGTTTCTTTTCAGTTCTCTCATTTCCTCTACACCCTCTTGGATACTCATTGTTCCTTTCTTTCTCTTCTCTATTCTGCCTCATCTCTCATCTTCTTTAACTTCTTCATCTTCTTCATCCCCTTCATCTTTCCATCCTTCTCTTCCTTTTCCTAATGTTATCCCCTACCCTCATCATGTCTTATTATTCATCTCTCATATCATCCTTCTCTAATATTTTCACCTCTTCTCTTTCTCATTTCTGTCATCTCTTTCATGATCCATTCTTTCTCTCCCTTTATTTTTGATCCCCATCTCCCTTTCACCCTCTCTTCTATCATTTTCTTGTCTTCTTCTTCTTTGTCCTTCATCATTTCTTTCTCACACCATCTCTCCTATTTATTATGTTTGTTGCTTCTTTACTATGGTACATCTTTGTGCGTTCACTATCTCCTCTAATCTCCTTTCTCTTATCATCTCATCTTCTTCTTGTTTATTCTGCCTCCTTCCCTTATTCTCCTATTATCTTTCTCTATTTTATTTTTCTCCAAGTCCATCATGCCTTCTCTATTTCTTTCCCCCTTATCTTTTCTCACTACCTTCATATTAACTATCATTCTCTCTCTTTTTTGCTTTTATCTATCTTCTCACCTATCTTATCGTCCTTCTCTATTATTCTCTTCCTCTTCTTTCCATCACAATCAAGCACAGTTCACACTCCTCATTATCCGCAAATAATGATTTCTCCATCCTATTACACCTTATCTCCTTTCTTCTCTTTCATTTTCTTCCTCTCCTCCACCATGTCCACTTTACGCCAATCATGTGCTCTTCCTCTTATCTCTATCATCTATCCTCTACATCCCTCATCCCATCTTCCTTTGAAAATTTTTTCATGGAGGATACCATAGTGGCCATCACCTATATGATCTTGTTCTCATCCACAAGTAGCTTCTACCATAATGTTTGTTCTACTTTTTCTCAAAAGTAGCTTGACTTCTTTTCCTATTTGTCGAAGAAGTGGTACTGCTTTCCCTTTTTTTTCACCCCATTATTCATCCACCTTCAACTACAAACCTTTCTTAAGAAACATGTATTCAAAATCCTATTTAACACCCTCTTGGGGCATTTTATCCAATCTGTTCTTCATATCCACATTCATGGTCATGCTCGTTCCCCTTGGGATATTTTATTTCAACATCCATCTCCCATTATGTCATTTTTGTTTCCTATGTTGGGGAACCTTTGCATCCTTGTACTTTTCGACGCATATAACTCAATTTTTGTCCTTCTTATGCCCTGCGTTGGGGCATCATTATTTTCATCCTTGTCCCTTTTGCGGACGCATAATTTTTCACTCAATTCCTTGCAAACAAAGGATTTCACATACCTTTCGCATTTAGTTGCGCATATTTTTGTATCTTCCTACGACCCATTGGTCATCGTGGTTTACATCCATACTGCAGTGGTCTTTGTCCATTAACTAGTCTGTAAAATGTTGTCACATGTCTCCGTTGAGACCGTAATTGTCCTCTACCGATGTGATATTTGAGTCACCGCCATATTTTTCATTATCATTGCGATCCTTTTTCACCTATGGCATCTTGCCTTTGGTCATGTTTTTATTCATTCTCATTCCTTTTACGGACACATATTTCATCCAACCCTTGTTGTTTTTGTCTTGTGGCTTGCTATCGCAAACCACTCAACAAAAAGGGGCAAAATGTAGACATCAATTTTTGGTGTAACGCCCCTCCATCATCTCACATTCATACAACCTTCCCTCTCACTTTTCTTTTTCCTAAATTTAAATAAATTTCATCCATTTAATCACCCAAATTTTAATTAATTAATAGGCTCCATATAAACCCATCTAATAATTAAAATTCGGCATTATCTCATATATCTCAAAATTATTCAATCCGTGGGCAATAATATACCCATCCGACATCCCACTCTTGATTTCAAAAATGGAATCTATTATTTCACCTAAGTATGTCAATCATACTCCCCACTCCATATCACATCCTTATCTTTTTAACCTCATAAGTCAAATTGTGAGCCCTGATGAATCACATCACCTATTTTAATCAGGATTACTTTACCCAACCCTGATTACCTAATGGCCCACAGTCTAACCTCGCCCCTAGGCTATAAATATGAGCCTTCTACCCTCGAAAGAATAAATTGGAAAATTTGGGAAAATGTTGTTTTCAATCCCCACAATACTTTGCTCATGATTTCTTGGTTCACGTAGTGTGGTCCATGTTACACGTTGTGTTTAGATCAAATCAGTAGCACCATCTACATACCAACATCGCCAAGTTCCTTTAATCATTAGCTTGCATGCTATCTATTTGTCTTGTATTTTATCATTATTCTTTATCACACGAGGGTTGATAGTCACCGAGGAAGTTAACACTTCTCAGATTTGTTTTGTCAGGAAGCCCCTGCATAAAATATCTAAGTATTTTCCTCTAGTGTCTTTGAGATGTAGGTTTGTTGAGATCGTTACGAGGAGCTCATCATCTACTTTGCGCCCGTATAAGTCATCACCATCTCCAAGGTACTAATCCCTTGCATATTTGATGTTGTTTTGTGTTTATTGATTTCTTGTACACTAATTTGGATAGGAAGCAAGAAACTCTGATCAACAAATCCAATAATTATAGTAATTCATTTCTCAAGTCACCATTTTATGAACTACAAGAACATGATCACGGTGGACATGATTTACTACATTGTAAACATGAATGTAAACCAATGAAGTATTATCCGCATCTCTAACTTCATTAAGAGGAAATGCCACATATGAAGTTTTTTTTTGTATATCCTCTTTTTCCACTTTGGAAATATAGGCATTCCATTCCTAACCACTCTTTATAGACAAATGATTTTTCAAAACAATTGGAATACCAATAAAAGACAAAAAAAAATCATATTTTCTCAATAATTTTTCATAGGACATCCTCTATTTAATAAGTGAAATATCACATAAATTTGAATATTTTTTGACAAATGGGTGTTTCCCATCATCTTACCAAACATTTCTTGAGTGGTACCTTCACTAAGAATAAGCTTTGATTGATTTTGTATGTAATAATCATATTATTTTGCATTATTTTCATGTAAACATTCCTCCCTTATTTTGATAGGTTTGGTTCAGAATGAATGCTCAAAATAAGTTTAATTCTTCTATCTATATTATTCATACAAAATGGTACACACACACACACACACACACACACACACACACACACACACATATATATATATTTACAATCTCCTATAAATTAGCAGTGTGTAATAACCATATGTCTTATATGTAAAAAATATACGTGAGTTATATTAGCAACTCATCAAATACAAACTATAATATCTCACATCTTCATATTGGGAAATTTTCTAACTAACATATTCCCATGTGAGTACTAATTTACCTAACATTCCCCCTTTTGGTGTAAACATGGGAAAAAACATAGTCACATTTCTTCTGTAGTGTGTCGCCCCTGCATGCTCAAGATCTAGATGGTTTTTGTTTTTAGGATAGCCAACAACCTCCAAAATAGTTTTATAAGTGGTTGACCAATAACCAAAACAAAGGATAGTTTCCCAATGGATTACTAATAACCACAACAAAGGACGGTTTTCTAGTGGCTTGTCAACAACCACAACAAATGATGTTTTTCTAGTGCCTTACCAACAACCACAACAAGGATTGTTTTAGAGGACAACCAAGAACCTAAATATCATGATGATGTTTTCTCCTTATGTTTTTTATCTATCCATTATATTTACACATCAAGGGATTACATAGGATAATCCATTCACTTATTACAAACTTGAAAACAAGAACACTCTATAAACTGATCATGAACAAATATAATTACTCTGAAAAAGAATAACACCATAGCACACACAACTGAAAAAAAAAATACCACCATAACTTCATGCAGCTCCATCGTTAGTGATTGACAAGAGGTCATTGATTGACCTCCATTCTCCTATGCCTCCATCATCTATTGTGACATGTTGCTTACTTAGTTGAATGGAATTTGAAGCTCAATGATTTTCACATTGTTTATTATTTCCCCCCCCCCCACAATGTGAAATTCTTTATTTTTCATAGGACATCAAGTAACACCGAAAATGCATATGTAAGGCTATTTTTGTTTTTCAAATTTTCAACAAGTTAAAACAACAATAGACACTTTACAACTTAGAAATTTGACTATAGAAATTTGACTATGGAAGCATGACTTTTGACAAAGACATGAAAAACTTAACGGGCTAATGAATCATACATTTTTAATGATGAAGACACATTAATGACACTTTTGTTGACATAATTTTGACTAATAGTGCACACTCATTGGGCACTAAATTACATAGATTGTTGGCATCTCAGCTCATGCTTTGAAGGAATCATAGTAGATTTACAATTATGAGTAAGCATACAATTAAACTAGTGTTCACCTTCAGCTTAAGCAGTTACAAGTAAGGGGTGTGGACTAGTAATCACCTTCATCTTAAGAAGCTACAAGTAAGGGGCATCCATAATGTCAAAGTCACCCAGGGCATGATCCTAGCCTCAACCATTTTGACTCTCCATGTCGAGTATCTTTAGGCCTTGCAATCAGCAAGACTAGATCTGTGGTGAGCTCATTGAAAAGCTAACAACATCACCAATAGACCAAGGGCCCTTATATAGAACAAAACAAACTTAAAAAAACATTGAACAAAACTCATATGGACTGGCTTACACATGGCGGAATGCATGGATTTTATGTAAACAACACACTTGGAAAAGGATGCTTGCATTATTATGTGCATTGATGAGGAGCCAGGACTATCACAAATCCTTGATCCATAAGGTGTGTTTTGTTGCAGCTCTTCCACATAACATATACGTAAATGGCATACACGACTGGGAAACAGTGGAAGGTAGATATGAAACCATGTAATGATTTCTCTATTATGGAAATGTGAGCTGTGATGAATAGGGATCAGGTGCTTTGTGGTTACAACATAATAACAATATTGTGGCTTTAATAATGTAACCCACCTATAGTTTATGTACGATCTCACTGTAATTTGGAGGAGCTGTGATGACATTAAAAGAAGAATGTACAAGGTATAGTGAAGACAAAATCACAAAATAATGTTATAACTTTGCATTCCAAGATCGATGTGATGACACTAGTCATTCTTCAAACCCAAGTGGTCGGTGTAAATATCATATCTTCTTGCTGACTATATAGATAGAATTTCTAGTACATAAATATAAAAATATAGATAAAACAATATTTACGTCTGCGGGAATACTATACATAGGGCTGGTCTTAATAATTTAGTTGACTGATTTCGTCAACGTAGATGGTGGGTCACTCTGGAGAATATCTTCTCTTATGTTTATTAATCAAAACAACAATCCAAGAAGAAATTCTAGTGGGACAACTTCTAGGAGTCATAACTTCTGTAGTGTAGTTATAATTGACTCCATTCAAAATGTATTGGAAAGTGCGTCAGAAACTTTGGAATGTATATAATTTCGTGAAGGGGTGTGGAACTCTATTAACTCGACCCCCCAAGGTCGTGTCGGAGCAGCCAATATTGAATGTGTGTGGCTAACTATAGGAGGATCAATGACTAAGATCTGGTAGTGTGATCTCCTAGTAGCTGAGTTGGCAAAGGGGAGATTTAGAGGCTATGAACGGGTAGCGTAAATTCCCTATGGTTTGTTTTGCCTAACTTGGATCTAAGTGTTAAACTAGTTTGAAGTGTCCAAATGTAAACTAAATGAAATTAACAATCTATGCTACTGCTGAAAGGAAACTAATCTAAACAAATCACAAAACTGAAATATTACAATCACAAACAATAATTTTCCTCTATTCTAAATAATTAAAATATTCTACACTAAAACTAAACAAGAAAAATAACCCAGTGTGGTTATTCACCTGTGTTGAGTGTATTGAAACTAAACTAAATTAAAACAAGAAATTTTCCAAGTGATTTATGATATGTAGACAACCTCCTACAGATATTCTCTCCTTCAGATCCACAGGGATAAGAAGAAGAGGATCCGTCACTGGGGTTGCTATGAAAGATTCAAACCCTCTTGGAAATTAACTAATTACTTGCAAATGAAAGGAAATTGATTTCTACTCTATTTGATATGATGTAACAATGATAAATTGTAAGAATGAAGGAAATCAAACAACAAATCCAACCTGGAATTCACAGAACAGAGGTAAATCTAGACGTGTAGTAATTTGTCCCCTCAGTTTGTCCTTTCTTTCTCTGAGTGTTCATATGAGTCCAAGGGATTGGGAATGCAAGAACAACAACAGGAGGATGGTGCTTGAGAAATGACATCTTGAAGGCAGTCTGGATGCAATGCAAGTAGAAGAGAGATAACACAAGAGATCAGAGCTTGGCTATGCAATTCCTAGCAAGATTAGGCAGCAATACAATGCAAGATACACAAAAATTCTCAGGCCCTTTTGCTTGAATACAAGCATGGAATATATAGGAATGGAGGATGGGAGGTGCCTTCATGCACAAGGCAAGAAGGAGCAGTTCCAACTAATTAAATCTATTTAAAAATAGGAGGAAGGAGAACCAAGCAATCAAAGCTAATTTTAGACAATTTGGCTCACGGATGCATGCAAAAAGAAAAATTAAGTGAACCATCACATGTTAAAACACACATGAAGAATCTGGAAAAAGTGGGCAGGACCGCCACCCACTGTAGGGTGGCGGTCCTGGCACTAAAGGCCAAAACATGCGCAGAAAGAGGTGGGAAGCTGGAAAAATGCATGGAAAGCTAAGTAAAGACGTCTAGGCTACAAATATACACTGTGAATGGGTTTTGGAGCTCGAACACCTTCTTGAAAGGACATTGAATCATCATTGGGGAATTTTGTAACCATTTTCTGACAATGTAGCACATGTAATTTTGGGTGCATACATATTGCCCCCTTGGAGAAGTGTCTTAGCCATGAAAAGGCATAAAACGTAGAGTCTGAGTATGGCATTCCCGAAATGGGGAGTTAGAAGCTATACCTGACATGCCCATGTGTCGAAATGTCACCACCCAAACTCCCGCTACCTGCAAGAGAAAAAGAAGACTCAAGTGCAGATAGATAAAATATCGAAAAATAAACACTAAATTAAAATGACAAGAGGACTTACCATTTGTGCGGGGATATAGAAATATACCTACGCCAACGCTCCAGCCCTGTGAACACATGCACTCAAAATGAAGTTGTAAAAAATCACACACACACACACACACACACAACATATATATATATAATATATAAACTCATTTTTCAATTCATTTGTGCATATCGACTTGGTGATTTTTGAGCTTTGGGCCCACGTTGACCATTTTTTTATTTTTGAGTATGGTTGAATTGGAATGGATTTGGGAATGGTATTTTGTTAGGCTTGGCCCTTTGTTGTTTGAATACTTTTGAGAAGAACTCCTAAGAAATTCGTAACTAGAGTGGTCATAAGGGGCCTCAAAGAGGTGGATAGGCAGAGTGCCTTTATTGCTTAGTCTCCATTTTGTGAGGCATATATGATGTTTTGGTATTTCATGCTCATTGCGAGCATTTTGACCACACCTAGTGTGTGATGGCATTGTACAAAACTATGACACACCATGATATGTACATATATCTCTTTTTGGCTTGGTTATTCCTTGCATAGAGTTGGCTTACATTGATGATTTGATTCACGTGTGTACTCTTAGATGTTTAGAATTTTTGATTTTCTATGCTTTTCAAAATGCATGCAGTGGACATGAATGCTAACAGAATGATTTCTTTTTTTTTGCTTTGTAATGCTGATATATGATAATGCAATCACATTGTGATGTTGAACTTTAGTTTCTCTAAGAAAATTTTGGTACTTCGTATTGCTTTGGAAAAACGTGGTGAAAGAGTGATATGATAAGTGAATGAACTTTCCCCACTCCTAACTCCACACAACCAGTAAGATGTGAGGGCTCAACACCAAGAGCCAGAAAGGGCACAAGTTATGAAAATTTTTGAATGGTAATGATGAGAGAAAGACAAGGATTTGGCAAAACCAAATTGAGACACTACAACCTCACTCTACTCAAGTTTGCTTCATAGTTTAGAATGTGAATTGCTTTCCAGTTTATCTAGACTTAGATCCGTAGATGGCCACTTGGTTGACAAAATCTAGTTTTGAGGTTTTAAACTCTTTTGGAATTTTGGACATCTAACTCACTTTGTTTTGATTTATGATTTCACAACATTTGAATGAATTATTTGTAACTTTCAAGTTTATCAAAGAGACCCCCTACACCTTGCCCCATGCTACCAGTAGGAAGTATGGGCTCATCACCATGGACAAGGCATAGGTGAGTAAGGGAATTTCTCTCCTTTCCCAACCCTACATCACTAGTAAGAGATGCAGGCTCAACACCAAAGGTTGGTAGGGAAAAGAAATGTGTAAAATAAAAATTTTATGTGATTTGCATTTGACTTACTCATCTAGGAAAAATGTTTAGTATGTTCTTATTTCCAAAGATATTTTTATGGGATAGATGTGACACCATGAAGCTTCTAGAACAGACTATAGGCAAAAGACACCTAACCTAGAAAGAGACTATAAGTAGAGCCAAGTATGCAGGCCTTGGTATGGTTACTTTCAAAACTTTGTCTTATCTTGTTTGGATTGATGAAATGATTCAGAAAACAATTGATGATACCATGAAGATTTGAAGAGATATGATTTGAATGTTTTCCCAATATTTTCAGAAGTTTTTAGGAATTGCTATAAGAATAAGTCCCTTGATCACAAATTTTACAAAATGAACTGGAAGATGAAAATGCAATGCGGATGCAGTAATGTACATATGGGAATGTAGGTGAAACTACATGTCATGATGTCTAAGGTGAAGAAAGTTGATGAATATCAAATTCTTCACCCCTAAAAGTACACAATGGAGAACCATTATCCTCAAAATTTCCATTCTCTTGACAAGGGCCTACCATTATGGGTTTAAACTTACAACCCTTTCCCAGAAGTGTATATGTCCAATCATTAAAATCATTTTTCTGAAAGAGGCATTCATGACACCTCTTTGTCACGTTCTTGAGACATGGTGTGTGGGTGAGCATGACTATGTTGCTCGGCCTTGTTTCCAATGTAGAGCATTGTGTTTAATTGTGACTCTTGTTGAATGATGAGGCCTTGCCCCATGGATATGGAAAGCTTAGTTTCAGATGCACATGGGTTGAAACCGGGGTTTAGAATAGAAAAACCCTTAGAGATGGTTTTGATGGGCATCATTTCAATCTCAAATTTCCCTTCTTCATTTGTTAATTCTATCATGTTTACACCTAGACCTAGGTCATCAGAGGGAAGAGATGCTAAACCGAGAAGACTACCCATCCCTGTGGTTCAAATGGGAGGAAGATCAGATCGTCACTCTCTAAGAGTTTCATAATTCCCGTTGTGGTTTTAGTGGACACTGTTTCCATAGATATTGATTTACCCTTATCTATTTTTGCCACCTCAAATGTTTTTGGGTCAATGACTTCAACCTTTGGAATGTCAGGGGTGACTGGGACTAACTCTTTTGATGGAGGTGGTTTGTTCAATTGATTCGTAGGAAGTTCATACTTTGTATGGACTCCTTTCTTCTTCTTGAGGTTTTCTAAGTGTATATCAAAGGGCTTAGGATCCCCTTGAGTGATGAAGACCTTCCCCAAATGGAGGAATCTAATCTCTGGAACAGGGTAGAAGGGATAGCCTTCATTCGATGAATCCAGGGTCTCCCAAGGATCATGTTATAACTTGTTTCCCTGTCGATAATGTAAAACTCCGTCAAGATGGTTTTTGGACCAAGTGTGACTGGAAGAACTATGGTTCCAATCGAGGTCACTTTAAGACTGTCATACCCCCGTAACGTGTTTCTTGTAGAGGAACAATTTGTCTCTCCATATCCCAACTTCTGCAAGAAAGAGAAGGGAACCACATTTACAACAGCCCCATCATCAATCATGGCTCTCTTAATGCAATTGTTATAAACCCAGACTTGTAAAAATAAGGCAGGATCACCTCTTCAGGCAATTTCAGTGTCAGATGGCATCTTGTCTATATCAAAAACAAACCCAGTATCCCTATCATTCTGTCCCAGAGGATGTATGTCAAAGTCAATATGATTTATTTGAGCACTAGGAGGTGGCATAACATGGATTAGATGACCAAGACCTAGTGCATTGAGCAACGCAGAATGATGCGCAGGTGAATTCTTCAGCAAATCTAGAAACAAAATGTGAGAAAAGGTCTTGTTCAAATCCGATATTAAATCATAGGCTCCTACTAGTTTTGTGATTGTAGGAACGTCATCCTGTGGGAAGGAAAGAGTGGGTAAGGGGTTGTGAAACATACTCCTTCATCTGAGTTGTTGCATTAATTTCACGCTCAACCTCTAGCTCAACTAATCCCAAGATTTTTGTATTATCGTTTGAACCAAGGTTAGGAGCAACCCGAGAGTTATTGGAAGTTGAGGCTTCATGGTCATTGTTTCCTATAGGAATGCCCTTGTTTGTGTTTTGTGATTCACTTGAAATTTTCCAAGGATGTGTAGGGAGTTCTCGAAATATGCTCACATTAGGTTCTGAGGAGCTACAGGTCCTGATAGTCAGATTGCGAGTTTGTTTCAGATTTGCTAGGAACATGTCTACAAAGAGTTGCCTTTGGTTTTTGGGAAGTCTTTGCAGAAACTTGTTGCAATCACAGAAAGTCCTATCATCATGACCTCAAACCTTATGGAAACCACAATATAGGTTAGGGTCATAATCTCTTGGCCTTTGATAAGCATCTTGTTGTTGTTGATTATAACCTCGGTTGTAGTTTTGAAATTTATTGTTATAACCATGATTTGTTGCCCCTTGGCCAGAGTTTTGATACTAGTTTGGGCCTTGGGTTTGATTTTGTTTTGTGCGTGAGTGGATGATTTACATCAACTGTGTTGACAGAAGACACAGTGTTAGGGCCTCTTTGATTTCCCAAGTTGTTGTTATTGTTAGTATTATTGTTTTGGAAAACCAACATTCTTGGCTTGATCAGTAGCACTATTCATGGTAGCACCATGATTGTGATTCACACCCTTAGGTCCTTGGTTGTTGGCACCATTGTTTTTGATAATTTTCATTACTTTGATTTGGGGATACCAATTTCCCATTGGGACCATAGATCTTACGCCCACTATCTATAGAGGCTTGGTCAATCCAAAGTGCTCCTTCCAATACTTCCTCATAACTACGGAAAGGAAACTTTTGGACCTCTTCCTTAGTCTCTCGATTGAGCGAGTGAAGGAAAAGATCACAAAGTTCCATCTGGTCCATGTTGGGTGCACTTGCAGAGGAATAGAGAACTTGGTGCCATCTCTGGATGAAATGGGTGTAGATTCATTTTTCTCCTGTCTAATATGCAGGAACTCCCTAATCCCTGTACGCAACAACTTGTTCATGTCAAATGCTTTGATGAACTCAGAAACAAGTTGTTTAAAGGAATGTATAGAAGCTTCTGGAATATGGTAATACCAATCCAATGTGATTCCTTCGAGAGTCTTTGGAAATATCTTAGCCACTACAACATCCCAAGGAAGCAATTCCCTGATAGTAGTAGCGTAGGCCTTGATATGAGCATTCAGGTCTCCTTCTCCCTTAAATTTTGGAAGATCTAGAATGGGCGTGGAAGCATGACACCACATATGGTGAAGTCAAGAGGCTCCTTTAAGTACTCAACGTATGTACCCATTGCGTAAGATTCCACCATTGAAGATCCTTGATGAGGAGGTGGAGGAGGAGGAGTTGGATAAGCTGCATTATAAGCATTGACGGGAACATATGGGGTCCCTTGATATGGCATGTAGGGAGCAATAATGGTATATGGGTCCATCTGGGAGTTTTTGAATACATATGCATGTAAGGTGGGATAGTACCAGGATATGGACTAGTGGGCATAAAACCAGGGAACGTCACATTTCCTGTTGTGGCAGCATTCAAGAACACACTTCCAACCAGCCCTTGCGTAGGATAAGCTTGAGAAGGATGAGGACCCATCCCTAGTGTGTCTAACCCTGTGAGAAGATCACCTGGATTTGAATGAACCAGATAACCTTGTTGTACAGGATATTGTGTTGGTTTCTCATTGGAAGGGATGTATCCTTTGTTGTCAACTGGATACCCCATGTTCTTCCCTACTGCATGTGTTGGTTGTGAAGTCTGGGCACTTTCTAGTTCTCTAATCCTCCCTACTAAAGTAGAAATGAGATCATTGGGAGAGGATTGAGTCCCTTGTTGGGGTGCCTGTGGCGTAGGGTTTGATTGAGCAGGCTCATGATACCCTGTTATGAATTGTTTAGTGTTATAATTCTTGTCTTCCTCAGAAGTAAGAATCTTAGGATAGGTATTCAAAATCTCAGAGGCTGAAGCCTTCATTCTATCCAAAGACTCATCTATCTTGACGAAGAGGATTAGCTATTCATGCAAATAGATCATCCTCTGTTGATTGCATGGAAATGTGAGGTCTTGACAAGACTCTATGGTAAGAACCTATTCCATTTGTGATAACAACGTGGTTTGCATTGGGTTGACCGTATTGCATGTCTAACGGTTGATCAACCTCCTCCATCCTTACATAGCTAATGGGGTTTGAAGTGTAACTAGGGGAGGTTTGAATGTTGCTTGTGTAATTGTCACCCCACCTTGAAAGAGAAGGGGATTGTTGTGGTTGCACATTGGTGTAATATCTATCAGAGCCAAATGGCCCACCAAACTCTCTTCCAGACATATTTTAGAAAGTATAAAATACCTACCAAAATAGGGGAAGAAATGGAAAGATGAGGTAATAGCAATGAAAGAAAAGGAAACAAGAAGGAATTAATCCTTCACGTTGGGTTCACCAATTTGTACGGATGAAAATTGAACACGTGCAACCTTCAACCGCACTCGACCCCCCAAGGTCATGCCGGAGCAGCCGATGTTGAATGTGTGTGGCTAACTATAGGAGGATCAGTGACTAAGATCTGGTAGTGTGATCTCCTGGTAGCCGAGTTGACAAAGGGGAGATTTAGAGGCTATGAATGGGTAGCGTAAATTCCCTATGGTTTGTTTACCTAACTTGGATCTAAGTGTTAAACTAGTTTGAAGTGTCCAAATTAACTAATATGAAACTTAACAATCTATGCTACTGCTGAAAGGGGAAACTAATCTAAACAAATCATAAAACTGAAATATTACAATCACAAACAACAATTTGCTTCTATTCTAAATAATCAAATCTACTTCTACACTAAAACTAAACAAGTGAAATAACCCAGTGTGGTTATTCACCTGTGCTGAGTGTATTGAAACTAAACTAACTTAAAACAAGAACTTTTCCAAAAGATCTATGATGTGTAGACAACCTCCTACAGATATTCTCTCCTTCAGATCCACAGGGATGGGAAGAAGAGGATCCATCACCAAGGAGCTGCTATTAATGATTTAAACCCTCTTGGAAATTAACTAATTACTTGCAAATGAAAGGAAATTGATTTCTACTCTATTTGATATGATGTAACAATGATAAATTGTAAGAATGAAGGAAATAAAACAATAAATCCAACCTGGAATTCACAGAACAGAGGTAAATCCAAGTATGTAGTAATTTTTCCCCTCAGTTTGTCCTTTCTTTCTCTGTGTTCATATGAGTCCAAGGGATTGGGAATGCAAGAACAACAACAGGAGGATGGCACTTGAGAAATGGTAGCTTGATGGCAGTCTGGATGCAATGCAGGTAGAAGAGAGATAACACAAGAGATCAGAGCTTGGCTATGCAATTCCTAGCAAGATCGTAACAGCAATACAATGCAAGATACACAAAATTCTCAGGCCCTTTTGCTTGAATACAAGCATGGAATATATAGGAATGGAGGATGGGAGGTGCCTTCATGCACAAGGCAAGAAGGAGTAGTTCCAACTAATTAAATCTATTTAAAAATAGGAGGAAGGAGAACCAAGCAATCAAAGCTAATTTTAGACAATTTGGCTCACAGATGCATGTAAAAAGTTGAAATTAAGTGAACCGTCACATGTTTAAAACACACGTGAAGAATTTGGAAAAAGTGGGCAGGACCGCTGCACCTTGTCCTGGGTGGTAGTTTGAGAACCACCACCCAGGAAGGGTGGCGGTCCTGGCACTGAAGGCCAAAACAAGCTCAAAAAGAGGCGGGGAGATGGAAAAATGCATGGAAAAGTTAAGTAAGCCATCTAGGCTACAAATATACACTATGAATGGGTTTTGGAGCTCAAACACCTTCTTGAAAGGATTTTGAATCATCAGTATGGGGATTTGTAACCATTTTCCAAAAATGTAGCACATGCAATTTTGGGTGCGTACAGAGACACATTTCCTTGCAAAGACATCTATTGTAATTTCAGTCTTCTGAATAATATACGTGTCTTTTTAGAGATATATTTACTGTTTACATCTGGAAAACTTGCTATTATGTTCTTTAGTCCTAAAACCCCTGAGTTTTGGATTAGTTATTTCTACCAATAATAAATTCTACACAAGTTTATGTTATTCTAAACACAAAAAATAATGATCTGATGCTACGCCCTTAACCTATTGCTTGTATTAGGATATGAGTAGCTAACTTGTGGCTTACCATATTATTTTATTATATCATTTATACTTTCTCATTCTTAACAGGTCGGCCTTGGTGATGGCCATAGCATATGAATAGTATAAATAGGGGATTATAGGTAGTATTTCATTATCATTTGAGCATTTGAGTCTTATTATATGGTTTGGAGGTTGCCCCCTCGAAGTGGCGAAGCTATTCTAATTGCATATTGAGATCATTATTCTAAAATATTGTGCTATTTGGTGTTCTATTGTTTCTCTTAATCTGAATTATACAAGTAATTTCATTAGAAGTGGTATCAGAGCTGCGATCTGGGCCGAAATTAGGGTAAAAACCCTAATTTTTTGCTTCCACCACATATTGCGAACCAAAGCAAATTGGTGGAAAATATTTTTACGAAATTTGTGAAGAATTTTAAGTAAAGTTCCCTGAAAATTTCATACTTTTTTGATTTATTTTACAAAAGTTATTACAAATTTAGGGGTTTTCATAAAATCACTCCCTAGGGGGAAAATTGTGAAAAAAATTCAAGTTCTTTACATTTTCGGAAAGCTCTCAAAAAAATAGTATTAGTATATTCTCTGTGTTTTTTCTTTTTCGGCCGAAATTATATCGAAACCCTAAACCCTAAGGTTTGACATCATGGCGGGGCCTTCCACAAGAGCAAAAAAGAATCCGGTTACTCCGGGTAAAACCTCAGATAAAGATGGGGTAGTGATTGAAGAGATGGAGTTAGAAGGGGTAAATACAGATTCCTCAACACTAGGGTTTACCTCAGTTGATCATAAGGTGAGCCAACTTGAGTATGAGTTGTGAAATGTACAATCTGAGATGGCCTCTAAAGGAGATATAGCCCAAATCAATCATCGGTTAGATGATATCATGCAACATGTAAAGGGTAACCAGTATGGCCCAAATCCAGCCCATATCAACCAAGGAGGACCTTCAGTTCAAAATCATGGACAAACTAACCATATTGGATCACTTTTCCAGTCCCATCAGAATCAAATTTATTCGCAACCACAGAACATGATACCGAAAGTGGATATGCGCAAATTTGATGGTGAGGATCCCCTGAATTGGATAAATCAAATGGATAACTTCTTTAAGTTACATCAAACACCATCAGGACAAAAGGTGACATTGGCATCCCTATCTCTTGAACCTGACCAATTTGTTTGGTATCGTTGGTTATGTGCTCAGAGGCAGAAGGATGGTCTAGGTGTCACTTAGACAGTTTTTACCGAGAAGTTGCAATTTCACTATAGTTCCAATGTTTCAGAGAACTACTCTAGTCAATTAGCAAAGTTACAGCAAATAGGATCAGTCAAATATTATGTGCATCAATTCCAAAACCTATCCTTAAGGGTGGAGAATATTCCAAAAGAGAATTTGAATGGCATGTTTCTTGGGGGTCTTAAGGACCACATCGAGCATGAGGTACATATGTTTAATCCAATCAAGCTTTCTAATCCTATTATCATGGCACATCGTGCAGAGGAAAAAGTTCTTTGTAGTAGGAGGCCACCTTTCATTAACTCCAGAGATCGTAGTATCTCTTCCCCTTCATTTGCTAGGCCAATTAGACTAACTCCTCAACAAATGGAAGAAAAGAGAGCAAAAGGATTATGTTTTAACTATGATAACAAATATGGACCAGGACATAAATGTGATAAGAAGAAGTTGTTCTATATTGACGGAGGTAATGAGGATGATGAGGAAGCTGAAATTATAGGAGAGGCTGAGGAACTAGTAGAAGATGAAGTAGAGGATCACCAACCTACAATTTCTTGACATGCATTGTCAGGTATTAGTACTCCTCAAACACTCAAGGTTATTGGCTATCTCAAAAAATAGAAGGTGACAGTGTTGATTGACTCAGGGAGTACTCATAACTTCATAAATAGTAAGTTAGATGCCCGCCTCAATTGTTTTATTTACCCAGCTCCAGAAATGCAAGTTATGATTGCGAATGGTGGGACAGTCAAGTGCACAGGAAAGTGCCATAGTATCAAGATTTCCATGGGAGACTACATGTTAGACTCACCTATGTTTGCTATTTCTATGAGAGGGGTAGATATTGTTTTGGGGGTCCAATGGCTCACAACCTTAGGTACTATAGAAATGAATTTCCAAGAATTGTTCATGCGATTTCATTCAGATGGAAGGACAATACAATTGAATGGGATGGTAGCTAAGTCTCCACAGATTATTAGCTCTCATCAGATACAGAAAGTTCTTAGAAAAGGAGTGGATGGCTTTATAGCAAAGCTATTTTCCATAGAAGTACAAAATACAGAGTCTTTAATGCCACCCTGATCTTCAGAAGATTGTGAATGCTCACTCATATGTTTTTGATGCAATTCCAAAGGGACTACCACCAGTTAGGGATCATGATCATGCCATTCAGTTGATTCCAGAGAGCCAAACACCTAACATCAGACCATACAAATACCCATATTCCCAGAAAAGTGAGATCAAGAAAATGGTGGAGGAAATGTTGAAGGCAGGTATCATCAGGCATAGCCAAAGTGCATATTCTTCACCAGTGGTCATGGTACGTAAGAAAGATGAAACATGGAGGATGTGTCCAGATTACCGAGAACTCAACAAGTACACCATCAAAGATAAGTTTCCTATTCCAATAATTGATGATTTACTTGATGAATTACATGGTGTTATTTATTTCACAAAATTAGATCTTCGTTCGGGGTACCATCAAATTAGGATAAAAGAGGAAGATGTTCATAAAATGGCTTTCAAAACTCATGAGGGCCATTATGATTTTTTGGTAATGCCTTTTGGTCTTACAAATGCGCCCTCAACCTTTCAAAGCTTGATGAACACTATTTTTAGGCCGTTTTTAAGGAAATTTGTATTAGTTTTCTTTGATGACATATTGATTTACAATAAGACATGGGAAGAACACTTACAACATGTAAATAACGTGTTGGAAGTTTTGGAGAAACATACTCTTTATGCAAAGCCATCCAAATGTTCTTTTGGTGTACAAGAGGTAGAGTACTTGGGTCATATTGTATCCCATGAAGGCGTCAAAGTTGATCCTCAGAAGATCAAAGCTATGGTGGAATGGCCAAGGCCCAAAAATCTCAAAAATCTTCGTGGGTTCCTAGGACTAACAGGGTACTACAGAAGATTTGTGCAAGGATATGGTAGAATAACAACCCCACTCACTGCATTGCTAAAGAAGGATGCCTTCCATTGGACATGACATAGCCACTAAATCCTTTGAGCAGTTGAAGGAAGCCATGTGCAGCACCCCAATTTTGGCTACTCCCAACTTCTCAAAAACCTTCATTGTTGAATGTGACGCTTTAGGATCAGGATTGGGAGTAGTTCTAATGCAAGAAGGAAGACCAATTACATTTGAGAGTCACCAAATCAAAGGAAAATATCTGTTCAAACCTATCTATGAGAAAGAAATGATGGCTATTCTTCATGCAGTCAAGCAATGGAGGCCCTATCTCATGGGTAGACACTTCAAGGTAAAAACTGATCATGATAGTCTCAAATACTTTTTGGAGCAAAGGTTATCATTTGAGGAACAACAAAAGTGGGTAACAAAAATGTTGGGTTATGATTTTGAAATCATATACAAAAAGGGTAAAGAAAATGTAGTAGCTGATGCGTTGTCTAGAAGGGATACATTTGCAGATGCCTTACTATGTGGAATGTCCATGTTGATTGCCGATTGGGTGGATGAAGCAAGATTGGAATGGAATCAAGATAAGGATACACAATCTCTAATATAGAATATCAAGCAAGGATCTATGACATCTAACAAATTTGAGTGGAAAGGTAATGCCCTATGGTACAAGGATAGGTTATACTTGAGTAAAGATTCTGAGTTGAAGCATAAGATTCTTGCAAAGCTACATGCCTCACCTATTGGAGGACACTCTGGGTTTTTGAAGACATATCATAGAATAAAAAGAGAATTCTTTTGGGAAGGCCTCAAGGGGGATGTGCAAAAATTTGTATCAGAGTGTTTAGTGTGCCAACAGAACAAAGGGGAAACAATTAAGACACCAGGTCTGTTGCAACCCTTACCAATTCCTAGCCAAAGATGGGAGGAGGTCTCCATGGATTTCATCACCGGATTGCCTTGTTCAGAGGGTAAGAATGTTATTTTCATGATTGCGGATAGGCTCACAAAATATGCCCATTTTTTTGCCCTATCACATCCATTTACAGCCAGTACAGTCACAGTTTTTTTTTGGAGACAGTTCAAAGTCTACATGGAACCCCAAAGATAATTGTAAGTGATCGTGATCCTATTTTCACAAGTAATTTTTGGACGGAATTATTTTCATGTTTGGGTACTCAGCTAGCTCACAGTTCATCTTATCATCCTCAAACTGATGGGCAAACAAAAGTGGTCAAAAAATGCTTAGAGGGGTATTTGCGTTGTTTTGTATCAGATAAGCAGGAAAGGTGGATTAAATGGCTACCACTGGCAGAATGGTGGTATAACACATCTTTTCATACCTCTTCTCAAATGACCCCATTTTTAGCATTATATGGTTACCATCCATATTCTATCACTTCCCCCTTGAGGGTGCAAACTAAGGTCAGAGATGTTGAGGAACACATTCAACATCAACAACAGGTTTTGGCTAGTTTGAAGGAGAATTTAGCATTAGCACAAAACAGGATGAAACAACAAGCAGATCAACACCGTAGTGAAAGACATTTTGAAATTGGTGACTAGATTTTTGTACATCTCCAGCCTTACAAACAGATGTCCCTAAAGCAATAGAAAAAGGAAAACAAATTTGCTCCTAAATATTATGTCCCTTATCAGGTTCTACAAAAAATTGGTAGTGTTGCTTATAAACTAGAGTTGCCTCCATCTTCACACATACACCCAGTATTCCATGTTTCATGCCTGAAGAAGGTTATTAGACAGAAATTTGAAGCCCAGACAGAGTTACTAGAACTTGACGAGGAAGGAAGAATCTTTTTGGATCCAGAGAAGATTCTTGCAAACACGTACTAAGAGGCTGAGAACTAGAGACATTAAGGAATATCTGATCAAGTTGAAGAATCTGAGCATAGAAGACGCCACCTGGGAGGATGAAGGTTTTATGCAGCAACATCCAGGATTATTCAACATTGAGGACAATGTTGGTTTGAAGGGGAAGGGCATGCTATGCCCTTAACCTATTGCTTGTATTAGGATATGAGTAGCCGACTTATGGCTTACCATATCATTTTATTATATCATTTATACTTTCTCATGCTTAATAGGTCAGCCTTGGTGATGGCCATAGCATATGAATAGTATATATAGTGGATTATTGGTAGTATTTCATTATCATTTGAGCATTTGAGTCTTATTATATGGTTTGGAGGTTGCCCCCTTGAAGTGGCGAAGCTATTCTAATTGCATATTGAGATCATTATTCTGAAATATTGTGCTATTTGGTGTTCTATTGTTGCTCTTAATCTAAATTATACAAGTAATTTCATTACATCTGATATGTAATGTCCCTTTTTATGGACTCAAACAAAATATCAAAATTCTGATATGAAATTGTAACAGACTGTTCTTTTATAACAATGAAGAATTTCTATGGAAATATGTATGTCAAATCAACTGAAAAGGATCTCTAAATATTATTAAATCGATTTCCAACAATTTGAAACAAGTTCAGACCCAAATCGATCCAATATGTACTAATTATATAAATCTAGAAAAGTAACTACAAACTGCTAAATCACATCACTTCGATTTAATTCGACTGGGCCTCAAAATGGAATAAATTGAAAGGAACGATAACCAGATCGTACCAAGCCAAGAACCCAGATGCTAATCAAACACCACAATCAATAAGATGAAAGCAATTCGCCAAAATAGCTTTACATAAAACCTTTGCAAACAAATGAGCAACAATATCATATATTATTATAGAACTCAATACAATACATTGAGAATGGGCCTTGCTTAAATAAACAAGGAATAACAATCTAAGAACCAGTCAAGGTCGTAGATCAAGCCATAAATCAAGGAAATAACTAGTCATCAAAGAACTAGTCAAGAACATAGATTTAGGAGAGAAATAGGCATCAAGGATCTAGTCAATACCATAGATCAAGGAAAGAACTAATCAATACCATAGATCAAGGAAAGAACTATACCTAACAACTAGATAATATCTCCTAATATCTAAATAAGATAAAAGAAATATCCACGCACATAAGGGTTTAGGATAAATACAATAAAGGTAAATAAAGTACCTAGGTGAACATAAGCTAAGGTAAATACCTAATTTAACATAAATTTGCATGCAAATTACTGTTGTAACTTTCTAAGACCCAAGCGATCTGATTTAGATTAAATTTTTGAGTTTATTTACTAAAAAACAATTGAATTTCACCTCTTATGCAAATTGTACTTCTTGGAAATACACCATTAAAATATGATTTGATAAAATAATAAGAATTTATTAATATGCAATGATTACATAATTGTTTTAGGAAAAATAGAGGGGTTTTCATCCCTTATACTGATCCTCTAGACTGGGTTGCGTCCCAATAGGTTAAATATGAGATAAATCTCTCATATTTGGAAATTTATAAACAAATACATATATGAAAATGAATCTCATAACCCCTATATATTCTAATTAGAAGGGTGGCGCCAAACTTGGAAAGACATGTCTTGTCCTTTATGTCTTTCAATAAACCTTAACCGACCCCTTTAGTATAATTATTTGTTAATAAAGATAGACAATAAGCGTTGCATTCTTTCTTCTTATTTTTTTCTTTCTTTTAACCGATGAAGAAGGTATTGCCCATAAATCTGAATGGTCTTCAATTTTGGAGAAAAAGGGACATTACAGTCCTCCCTCCCCAATATTTCTCGACCTCGAGATATCAAAAACACTTGGGTCCCATGTGACCCTTGTTGTCTTCTTCTATGTATCCATACAAGGAGAAAACTCCTTCGTAAAAACATGAGGATTTAATAACACTCCTTCAAATCATGCCATTATATTTTTTCCTATGGAGTCTTCACAATCTTCAAACATTTGATGGCTCCCTTGTTTGAGTTTGTAATAAAGTATTTTATTTTTTGGATCCATAAAGTAATGGCTAGCCTCTCCAACCCAACTCATGTAGACCATAATAACATTCATATGTCGTAAATCCATCAATCGAATGTTGAAGATCTCGGCTTATTTTATCATATTATGCATGCAAATGTTACCTTGAAGCATAACATCTCTCCCCTCTCAAACGTTTTCAAATATAGATGGCAATGCATCATAATTTATTAGCAAACCCAATTCATACCTTATCCTTTCTTGATCCCAACTCCTCCATAGTGTTGTAGGGGCTAGAAATGATCTTCTTTCACATGTCGAGGATGATATAAACAGAAAATTAGTATGCCTTTTGACTGAACCTTCTTGTGAGCTAATCCACTTTTGGCTATGCACACTGGTGAATGAGAATGGTTTCCAACGGACTAAGGCTTCATTCTTAATAGTAGTAATCTAAAAATAATTCATATGCACCACTGAAAATAATTTTTTTTGGAAAGTATTTATGTCATGTCTCTTAACTCTTCCCATACCTTTTGAAGTCCATAAATTTGTGGTTATGCATACATCCTCCTCGGAAAGCACATTAACAAAACACCACAACTACTTACCAAAATCTGAAAATGAGCTTCCTAGCTTGCAAAATTATGTTTCTTTCTCATCACATGAAGCCACGTATGCAAGAGGACATCCCAAAGTTCTTCTTTTTCTATGCTCAAAAAGAAATGATAAATTTGAAGTATAATGCATACCAATATAGAGAAGCCAAAGAACTTTGTACCTTTCTTAGTGCCAATTATGTTCCCTTATGAGAAGGGACAAAGTACTTGAAGCCAACATACCCTTATGTCTCTTAATGATGTATCGTTTGTATGGATCAACAAGCTCATGGTATTATTTATGGAGTAGAATGATATTCACTCTTTCTCCTTTTCCAGTGTGTTCCTTAGGCACCAAATTGTGAAAAGAAAATATACCACCCAAGATGTGACCATTATACATCATATTTATCTCCATATCTTGCTCAAAATCATACCCCTCAATGTTTATTATGGAATAAGAGATTCAAAATATGGATAATCATACCTTGGGCTGCTCCCAACACCAATGCTCATGCCAGGTGGGAGATGACTTGGGGCAGTCTTGAAACTCATGCTTCCTTCATGTTCTTTAAATGATTCATGGTGAAGGTGAATGTTTTTCCTCAAATTTGATTTGTCCCTTATTTCTTCAACATGCATACATTTGTTACCAATGTCCTTCTCATTGTTTAAGATGCTTTGATTCCATTTTTTCTTTCCAAAAGCATATATATCAGCTAATTTATAGGAAATATGGAATAAGAAAATTGCTACTTTCCAAATAAGCCATTGGTCTTGCCATGAAGATAACAACTCATCTTTTCATCCCTATTCCATATGCATATCTTCTTTTTTCCTTTGATCCTCCTTTAATTATTTGTTCTTTCCTTTGCTCCCACATATATAATATTGATTTTGAAATGAGACCTCTTACCAGAATTTATGGCAGCATCAATGTAGAAGCAATCATCCATACCTTTGTTTTTCCAAAAGACACCTCCTATTCTTGAAGCATGTTGGTCACAAGGCAGCAGTAGATGAGAAAGTGATGGGGCATAATTCCCCTTCTCCTTGCTTGATGATTGCTTACATTCTTGTGCTTTAGTTGGGATTTGATTAGTTGATGCCTTTGGCTGCCCATTTTGTGTGTTTGGGTGCTCACGAATTAGACCTTGGCTTCCCTACATTGTCTCCTTTAGACATTAGATGAATAACTTCAACCATCAAGCTCTCTTCGTAATTTAGGAGCTCCAATTTTTCTCCCTTAGATTTTTTCTTTGTTGTTTTCCTTTCATCATTACGGATGCCACCATTGGATGTTAACAATTCATTAATAAATATAAAGGAACTTGTACCTTGCATGGAGATCTTTGCTGCCCATGATAAAAGAGGGATCCTTATTTAACATTGTTCGAAAACCTTCACACCTTGAATTAATCCACAAAAAAATCTGAAATAATGTATGATACTATTTTTCCAAACCAACAACATTAAAGCTTGTAATGACAAGCTCAGAACACCATAAATTCACCCTTATGCCCGAGTCAAACAAATAGTTCTCATTCCATATGTGCTCTTCTGCCCCAAGCTTTCATGATTGGTATGGTTCAGCCTTTTCATCATATCCTTTATGAGAAGTTTTCTTCTTTTTCCATATCCCCATAGGACTAACACAACTCCAAGGAAATATTTCTGACACAACCATATTGAAAGGGTGATCAACCAATCTAAGAGTGAAGTACATACCATGATTATTCTTATCTCTTTGTGATTGCATACTGGGAAGTAACATATCTGGGATGATCCTCGGATCTTGTTCACATACCTTTGGAGTGACTTGGAGACTCATTTCCAAGTTCACTTCTTCGTCTTCATCGTCCATTATGAATAACAGATCAGCGGGATGTTCATGTTATCATCCCCATCTTGAGTTTTATCCGCTCCCAATATTATAGTTTCTTGTTTACCATCAATGTTCTCCTCAATTTTATCAAATGCAACATTATCATGATTAATGTGACATTCATTAATACTTACTTTTGGAGAATTGATGGAGGTAGGGGTTGAGTCATTCTTCTTGGCTCGTTCTTCTTCTCTTTCCTTTGTTATTGCTTCGTGTTCATCATTTTTAAATTTATCATTTGCATAGAGATCTAAGCAATGATCAATGGTGATCATTCAGAAAAATGGTGGTGGGGCTATTACATTCTTTTCTTGGTGTCCCCAAATTTCATCCTGAAATCTGTGACTACCCTATCTGAAAAAATTCGTACTTTTAAAATAATGGGTCGTTTTGTGTTTTTATTGCCAGAAAGTTCTTGTATTGCGTCAAGATATTCCCAAAGAACCATATTAGCCATTTTTGCCAAATACCCAGATGCCCAAAATTGTTATATTCTGTCATAGGGATTTATCTGCAAGAAATTTGTATTTAATTATTTTGAGCCCCGTTTGAGGCAATTTGCGCTCCGATTTAACCCTGTTGTGATCGAACATATCATTATTCCTATATACCAGAAGGGTTTTAACTAGGAATAAGTTTTGGGCTTTATTTATGACTTTTGGCAATTTTTCGTGTTTTTGTGTTGTCCCGTTTCATTTTCTGTGAAATTTCTCAGGACCAATTCCTTTGCCGGGTTAGCCCGATTCTTGGCCTGGAACAGCTGGAAAACATATATGCACGTTATGCTTGAAGGAAGTCACCATCGAAGGTCTGGTTCACTAGGAAATGGCAAAGTCGTGCACTGAAAAGCCCCTGCAGGGTTGGGCGCATTTTTGGAAAACAAAGGATTTAAGCTGCAGTGGGACAAATAAAAGCAACAAGCAGGTGGGATTTTATTACCTACCTAGCAGGGTACTTTTTCCCATGATGGAAAAGTCACTTAAGCTACAGTGGGAAAATTAGAGGAAGCAGGCAGGCAGGAATTTATTGCTTGCCTTGCAGGGTAAAAATTCCCATGGTGAAATAAAAGAAATGTGACTTATGTGAAATCATGGGATTTTATTGCCTGCCTTGTAGAGTAAATAATCCCATTGTCAAAGTCAAATCACTTAAGTGGATCATGGGATTTCTGGGGCTGCCATGCATGGTAAAAATTCTCATTGCCATGTGTTTTTAAAAATAGAATTCTATTATGCTAAAAAGTGCGCCCCCTTTGGAGAGAGAAAGGCAACCTTTAATGTGATTAAATTAATTAATTTCTCTTCTAATTTTGGTGCCCAGGTATGGAGAAAAGTCAACAAAAGGAAAGGGGAATAAATCAATTGGAAATAGATTGTCTAAAATTAAATAAATTAATTTAATTAAAGGCAGTCCTCTATTGTGAAAAAGTGCACCCCTTTTAGGAAGGATTTAATGCTTTTTGAAGTATTAAATGATTAAATAAATTCATATTTTCAGTGGCTAAGGTTAAGGCACACTGTGAAGCTTCAGTTGAGTGAAGAGTGGATGTTTAAATTGGATTGATTTAATTAATTGGATGGTTTTCCTTAAACATTATTTTAACACATCAGTTAAAGAGAAAAACATGATTTTTAATTAATTAATTGTCAAGAATAGAAGGGGCAATTATTAATTAAATAATTATGAAGGCTATATAAGCATGGGCTGCCATAAGGATGAATTAATTAATTCACAGGTGAAGAAGTGCAGCCCAGAGGAAAAGTGTGCCCCATTTGGAAAAGGATTTTGCTCAGAGGAAGGTGGATTTGATGCTAAAAGCTTCTAGTTTTGGCCCATGCTTTGAAGAAGGCTGATTTTTGTCTACATAATTGTTTGTAGAAGTGATACAGGTGCTCAGGTGATGTTGGTAAAATTCATGCTTGCTTTGCATGCAAATAAAACGTCAAATTTTGGGGCAGCAGGCTTGAATTATGCAAATTTTTGTGATTAAAATTCACTGTGCATGCTCCAATTGCCATCTTTGTCTGAATTAATTGTAGGAGTTAAAACTTATATCAATGTCCAATACATTGAATAATTCCTCCGAATTTGAAGGATTATCCAGATTTGCACTAGTTTTTGAAGAATTCCAGTCAAATAAGAAGAAAAAGAATTGTTCAGACAAAGATAGATAAAGTTATGGCGAAGAAAGATGAAAAAGAAAGCACAACGGAGTCATGCATCACTTCTAAATTTACAGATATTGGAGACACGGATCTAGGCTCAGAACCTCTTACCAAATTAATAGACAGATCCAGAGTAGGAAAGACTTCACTCATGCATGCAGGAAAAACTTCACTCATGCATGTAGATTAAAAGCAATGGAATTATTCGAGCTGCAACTTTTCCATCCACAGCCTAGTTTCCAGAGTTTGTTATGTAAGTGCAGATCCATATCCAAATGCAGATGCAAATGTAGATGCAAATCCATATGCAGATCCAGATCCAAATCTCATAGTTGCAAAAGCTTCTGGCACAAAGGCTTCATCCTTTTGTTTTGAATGCAGCCCGTGAAGAAGTCAGTGCGTGGAAAATTCCTTCTAAGATCTTGTGCAAATGCTCCCATCTTCCAGTTGAAGTCTTCATTGAATGTTCGTTCATCTGGAGTGCTTTCTAGAATTTTTAATTACTCATATGTAATTAAAAATAAGGATGATGAGTTATCTACGGAAAACATTGCATTGATGCATGTATTGGAGAAGAACTGCAAAAGCTTCAAGGATAAAATAGAAGACAAGGCGAAGGTAAAATCCAGTTGTTTCCAATTCCAGCTTGTTGTTTCTAGATCCAGCTCGCTTCTAGATCCATCTTGTCACTTCTAGATCCAGTCGTTTCCAATTCCAACTTGTTTCCAGATCCAGCTACTCCCAGATCCAGTTTGGTGAGAATCAAAGGCAAAAGAATTAGCTGCATGCAGATATGAAAAAGGACAAGACTGTCACTTTCCTCTTCCTTCTTCTTTCCTCAGAAAAAGTAATTGAGTGATCAATTAAATTACACAACTTAAGTGATTGGTTTAAAAGCCATTACTTGAATGAGTCAACTACTTGGAGATAGGTTGCGGATGTGCAAAATAGAAGGTTCTATTTTCAGTTGCAAATCATACATGTCATGCAAAGAGGAATTCCAGGATGGAGATTGCCAGTTATTTCTTTCCTCTGACTTCCACATGTGCCAGTTCAACTAAAAGCTTCCAACTTGTAATTGCCCCTCTACATTCTATAAGTAGAGGAAGAACCTTCGGGTTAATGATTAGAATTTGTAAGTAGCAATCTTGTGTTCTAGACTTTGTGTTGAACCCTTAAGATGCCACTTGGAGCAAAGGAATACAAAGAAGTGGGTTTCCAGAGAACTTTGTGTCACAGTATATTGTGTTTCTTGCTTTTAATATTAGATTTCTTAATAAACTTTGTGTTATTTTAGATCTGGATCTAGAGCTGCCTTTGTTTTAGAATTATGTGTTTATATCTAGTGGTTTCTTCTATGTGCGTATAATCAACTCTGCTATCTATTGATTAGAATGCACATCTTCTTCATTTCTTCTCTATGTTGATATAATTCATTTTCCCTTCCTCTATAAATATTTCCTTTCTTAAATAGCTGCTTACTTACTGCAAAACTGTTCAATTATGGTTCATGAACTGAGTAGTTAAAGTAAAACCCCATTTAGATATTAACATACTTTAATTGACAAATCTGACACGAGAGCCTCACCGGTAAAATGAGGGAGATTTATCTCATGACTGCCTAGGTTTTGTGCTATGCAGAAAATCTAGCCAACATTTCCTTAGCTCGTTCCTTGAATGGTTCTCCATCATTATTGTTGATGTTATTTGCCTTTTGTGGGAGGTCTTTATGGCCATTTATTTCCTCTTCAAGCACATGCTCACCTAGAATACAGAATTACCATCTTATGAAATCTAGAAATGGCATGGCATTACATAGGTCTAGAGTTTGGTACTCTTTGAAGAGTTATTCCACTTTCATGAAAGTCTCTTGTCCTGCCATGATTTCGTCAAATGAATTTCTTCTAGGCCTTAGAGGAAAATGCTCGGATACCACTGTAATGTCCCTTTTTAGGGACTTAAACAAACTATAAAAATTGTGAAATGAAATTGTAGCAGATTGTTCATTTATAACAACGAAGAATTTCTATGGAAATATGTATGTCAAATCAACTAAAAAAAATCTCTAAATATTATTAAATCAATTTCCAACAATTTGAAACAAGTTTAGACCCAAATCAATCCAATATGTACTAATTATATAAATCTAGAAAAGTAACTGTAAACTGGTAAATCACAACACTTCAATTTAATTCGATTTGGCCTCAAAATGGTATAAATTTGCATGTAAATTATGGTTGTAAATTTCTAAGACCCAAGCGATCTGATTTATATTAGATTTCTAAGTTTATTTACTCAAAAACAATTGAATTTCACCTCTTATGTAAATCGTACTTTTTGGAAATACACCATTAAAATATGATTTGATAAAATAAAGAATTTATTAATATGCAATGATTACATAATTTTTTTCAAGACAAATATAGGGGTTTTCGTCCCTTATATTGGTCCTCTAGAGGGGGTTGCGTCCCAATAGGTTAAATCTAAGATAAATCTCTCATATTTAGAAATTTACAAACAAATACATACATGAAAATGAATCTCATAACCCATACATATACTAATTAGAAGGGTGGTGCCAAACCTAGAAAGACATTTCGTGTCCTTTATGTCTTTTAATTAACCTTAGCCGACCCCTTTAGTATAATTATTTGTTAATAAATATAGACAATAAGTGCTTCATTCTTTCTTCTTATTTTTTCTTTCTTTTAACCTTGAAGGTGGTCTTGCCCAGAAATCCAAATGGTCTTCAATTTTGGAGAAAAAGGGACATTACATGATCTATCTTCTTCTTTTTTTCCTTACACAGGGCATGAAGAAACTCACTCAAATTGTCCCTTCATCTTCTTATACTTCTCCATATGAAACCTGCTCTGATACCAAATGATAGGTTTTGTTCAAAATGAATGCTCAAAATTATATTAATTCTTCTATCTATATTATTCATACAAAATGATATATATATATATATATATATATATATATATATATATATATATATATATATATATATATAGTCACAATCTCTTATAAATTAGGAGTGAGTTATAACCATATATATCTTACATGCTAAAAACTCTACATGAGTTGTATTAACAACTCACCAAATACAAACTATGATATCTCACATCTTAATGTTAGGAAATATTCTAACTACCATATTTATGAGTATTAATTTACCTAACATATTTTCCAACTTACAATTGATTTCTTCTCTTTATTGATAATTATTTTTCATAAACATGTTTTTCTATGTTGTCTCCGTCAAGTTGCAATGTTTTCTCCCTCGCATATTTTCAACTATATATCTTGCATCTACACTCTTCCATTCGTGTGCCTTCCATCCATGTCCTCATTTTTTACCGATTCAATATATGGATACTTTAAAACCCAATAAATATGAAATTTCCTTGACATATTCCATTCATGTGCCTTTCTTTTTTCCAATTCATGAATATTAATTAAGTTCATTATCAGCTTCAACTTGTGGGGATACATTATTAATGGTTTTACTCCATGTCCCACTTTCCAAAATCTTAGTGATAATAGATGAATCCCCTCATCATCAGGAGATGTTTTCCCTATAATATTATTGATTAAAGGAGTTGTTTTTTTATACTATCAACATTATTAAAATATGACAATATGCTTCAGCATTTTTCTAGGATTGACTAAAATTTTCTTAAACCAAGATCACTAACATACATTCTTTCCCAATTGGCTAATTTAAATCTATAGTTAGGAAAATGATTTCCAACACCAGGATGCTTTTCTTTTTTTGTTATTTTATAAAATTAAAAAAATTAAGATGTTTTAGCACAAGTACAACCAAAACATTACAATAAAAAAATGAGAAAGAAACTAAAAGTAATAATTATTCTTAATTTCTTAGATAGACCATAACAATAACTCAACATACAAGTGACAAGACATGATTAAAATACAAAGAACAATGGCATCCCTAAAGAAAATAATTTTTTCATGCATTTGTTTCCTTATCATTAGATTGATTTGGATGAGGGATTGAAATACTTAGGGGTTTTTTTAAAACAAAATTATTGTTTGAAAAAATACTAGCACTAGTTAATAGTGGAAAAATAGGGTTTTTGTCTATTGTCATAATTAGTTATCAAGAGGAGGAAAACTTCTTCTAGTAAAGGTTATCTAACAATTTGCAGAAAGTACTCAATAATTCCTTCCCAAATTTATACAACATGTATCCCCTTGAACAAGTTTTCAAACACATCAACCTATTTTTCAATTCGATCTCTAATAAATTTGTGTAAAAAATCAATTTTGCAACTATATTCACTTTCCCCCTTTTTCCCATTTGGCCACTTGGTGGCTCTAATTGGCTTCTCATAAAGGACGCGTGGCAAACTCAAGTATATATACGTATATAAAAAACCTTATGTTTTTGGAGCATTCTTTCCATATAAACTATAAGAGACTCCTAGATTGCAATGCATGTTGCAATCTAAGAGTCCCAGATCACTCCCAAACTTCCTCCATTGTTTATATGTTTCCCAGACACCGGATGATACGAGATCATGGGATTACACCACATGGCACAATTAGGGAGCTCCACCTTACATATTCCACAATCTTTTCATTCTTCCTTTGTCTTCAATGTGAGGTTTTGAGTGCATTAGATTGTGAAACATGTCACAATCTAAGGGCCCTAATTCAATGGATAATCTTCAACCTTCACCAACCTTTCGATTGTCTCTAAAACCTTGAGTCTACATGATTGTGCCATGTGGTACAATCTAGGAGTTCGAGTTGTGAAAGCCTTTATAATCTTAGAACTAACCCTTCAAATCTTATTCAAAGCCATGAAATCCAAGCTCACAAGATCTTTCCACATGGAATGATATGGGAACCCTTCAAATCCTTCAATTTTACTTAGAAACTTTTTACATTTCCTCTTACTTCACAATTTAACGCTTTACACAAAAGGAAGAATTGTCTGTGGAGTACTTCAGTTTGTATTAATTTGAAAGAACTTCACCATATAAACACGTCATTTTACCACTATTCCAACGAACATGGGATGAATCTCCAAGAAAAATTACTATGCAATTGTTACTACAAAGGTAATGAAACCATGAGTGCATATTTATAAATTATAATTTTGAATTTTTTATATAATATATTGATGGACGATCCTCGATTGTGTTTTGATATATAATTTTATTATTATTGATTTAAAAATAGTTTAAATAATAATAAGATAAAAACATTTCCCATACCTTATAAGTTATATAGGCCTATAAATCGGTATTTGAAATCGAATCCTTATGAAAACTATAACATACAATATTTGATATATCTGATTCCAAGAATAGGAGAAAAGTATTGGACCATGTGGTGTATAGATTCATATAAGAACATATCATTATGAAAATAATATTTCTTTATTTTATACTCAAATATTTGTGGTCATTCTTGGTAGTTACGTAAGTAGTGCCAACATTTTAGTGGTGATTTCCAGCCAATTGTGTAATGGGAGGGAAACATTGACTGCGATTCCCCATAAATCATGCAAGGAGAGGGAAAAATTTAGTGGTGATCCTAACAATTATGTAACATGAGTGGAGAAATTCGTGGCGATTCCTTGCAATAATGTAATGGGGTTATTAAAAATAGGGTGATTATGATGAGGAATAAAATGGATTTGGTAGTTGTAACATGTGAAAATGATCCACACAGAAATGTGCACAATAAGAGGAAAGGGGAAAGGGGAAAAATAAAGAATCATGGTTGTTAAATGCATGATGAATCAAACCTAATCATATTGTGTACAATATTAAAATGGGGCAATAATGACAGAGAACATGCTTAGAAATATATTCAAAATTATTTTGGTGAATAGAAAATAATTTGTTGCAAACATGGTGCTAGGTTAAGAACAATAAATTCCTAGAAAAATGGGCCACCATGATCAAAGGAAAAATCACCAAATTTTGAGGTGTCATTTTGAACTATTAACCAATTAGAAAAAATTGCCACTAAAATTCTCTTTTCTCTAATTCCATCTCAATATTTATATATTTGAGATCTTCAAAAAACTTTGAAGTCATCACTTGAACCCTAGCTAATGTCAGGGACAAAACTTTACCCATATTAGTGCACATCTAACTATTTTCTATCGTACCCCAAGAGGCAGACAACATAAGATCAATGGATTCAAATATCCATGGCAGGATTCAATGATCTCTTATATTATTTGTATTCAAAATAAAATCCAATTGAAATAATTCCCAGTGGCCTATTGAATTTTTTAACAAAACAAATGACAACCAACTAGGTAGTTCATAACTTTTAAAATTTAATGATAAAAAGGGCACAATCCATCATCTCAAGAAAAGTTGTAGGGGTTTTATGTAAGTCATAGCCTTCAAATCCCATATAGTCCATACATTGCAAATATGCATGATGGATATGATCAACTAATGTAAACAACATAATGAAAACACAATCACAATTGACTAGCATACAACTCAGTGTATCCATCGTGAGTCAAATGTTTGTGGAACCATGGCATGAGGGGAATGCTTTCATTGAAAAAAATGGAGGGCGACCCAACTCTCTAATAAAATAATTACTTACACATTCAATTCTCCTCATATAACTTATTATAGTTGACTTTATTGAAGGATTCTTAAGATTTTTGTTCACACATATGAGTTTGCTTCATGAAGATGGATCATGGGTATTGATTGAAAATGTCAAGTAAAAAATGGGTACATAGTTTATCCAAAACTTTACATTTCATTTTAATGGACTATGAAAACATCAATTCTCTACTCAATTTTTTAAAATGTATTTAATGTAAAAATTAAGTGTATAAGTAATATGTAGTGATTCATTACATCTAAAAGTGGCAAGTTAAGATGTTGCATGACATTATGACCAACACATATAATCTAGCATACCAAAGATAATATCATCTTTAATGTCAACCTACATGGGCCATATGTTGAGTTATCAAAGGCATGCAAACTAAACCTACAATAATCAAATTCCATGATACACCTATTTTTATTGCATTTTGTTCCAACATTTTTCAATTCAACAACATGGATATCCCTCTGGGTGCACTTGGTTAAGTGGGTGATAAAAAATTAGGACCATCATTGTAGTTATTAGAAAAGCATCCCTTGTTTGAAATATTTATCTCAAGAAAAATGTCATAATTTGGTTAAGGAGGTGTGGTTTTAGTGTTATCTCTCATTTGCTTAAAACTATAGATTTAGAGTTTTCCATATTTGAGTGTAGCTTTTGGTATGGTATTAATTAAGACAAGGGAGGTGGGATTTTATGGAGCCTTCGGTGCATCACATGGTTGTAATTTAGATATGATTTTTTTCACTAGATGTTCTCTTCTTTATTTGGTTCAGCTATATTCACTCTTGATTTATTTGTCTTTATTTATTGATGTATATGGAAATGGCTTGATTTAACCAAGTGTATGACATTATTTGTAAGTGTCCTATATAAATTTTCTTCTTCTACTCTTGTCCTATAAGATGGTGACTTGATATGTGTGATAAATTGGGTTGTAATTATTCTACATTGGTTGTGTGGGGGTGGAAAATATGTCGTGTTTTAGTGGTTTTTGTGTTTTACTAAAGGGTTTATTTTTTCTTCCATATTGGATATGCAACATGGATTTATTATGCATTCTTCTATTTGCAAGGATTTATTAGGTAATTTTTAAACTTTTAAATTTCATTACTCCCAATATCGGTGCTTTGAGGAAAATATATGGTTTTCTTAAAGCTTGTTGGTCTTTTCGTGATCTATCCCCAAATAAAAGAATTGTCATAATTGTGATTGTGATACTTAAACCAAGTCCGTATATTTTTTTGCAATGAGAAACTTAGAACTATAATTGTATAGTTCATAGAAAAACCCCCAAAACACATGGACGATCTCGAGGAGCATGGGGGTGGAGCTGGGTCGATAGAAAGGATACATGGAAACATGCTAGCAAAAAAATTAAAAAATACTTTGAAACTTCTAAGCGGTTAAAATGAAAACCAGGGGGAAAGCAGTGTGGCTAAAAGATCTGTTGAACTTCACAGTATAAAGGGTTTTGCTGGATCGCTTTGTTGTATAGTGTTTTTTTTCTTTTTTTTTGGTTTGTGGCCGAAGTAATGCATTGATGGTTGTGCATTATCTAATCACCTAGTCCTCCAATTAAATAAAAAAAATTTATCTGTAACCTAATCATGGGAAGTTGAAATACTAAACATGAGGTAGACAATGGTCGGATACTGAATACGAAGTCGGGAAACTAGCTTCGTGGTAGGACCCAAGGACTTTCACATAGTTCCCATGACCTTTAAAAGGTTGAGCCAAAACTCTCATAAGCATTTTCACTCGAAGTAGTGACGAAGGGAGATCGGGAGATCATGGAGATCTAGATACACCCCTTCTCAACCGCACATGGCTTACCATGGATGTTTGTACATGACACTACTTACAATGACACTTTTAAGTTTATTAAGTTAATTGTTCATGCATATGATTATTGTTGCCAATGTTCTATCAATTTTGATAGATAACCAATATTGTTTTGTTAATTTCATACAAATACCATCGGTTATAGTAAATAGGTATATTAGGACTTCTGATATTTTCAAATTAGTAACAATTTTTTTCCTCAATGGGAAGTTTTGAGTGTTTGTTATCCTTGGTAGATTTCAATGTCAACATATTTATGCAGTGATATGAACCCTTGAGTAAGTCAACTCTTTATTCACTCTTTATCTTTATGGGGTATGTTATTTAATTTAATAATAACAGTAACAAATGGACTATGATCTATAGTAGTAATATAGAAATTTTGATGGTTCAATTTTTATAAAAACATACCTGTTAATGCAAAAATCACAGCACCCCCAAATGAGTTATGGATATGCTTTTCTAAGGCGGACTCATATAGTGTGATTCGATAACATGGGACCATCTCTCAAGTTGTGGGACTTGTGGACTTGAAATGGCCCTCCGAAGAAAGTTAGCTTCTTCTTCCTAATCCTAATGCTAAAGTACTCCTAAGGAAGGAAATGTGACTATCTACTCCTAATCTAACAATTCCAAGGAGACAGGGAGAGAGAAAGTACATAAAGAGGGGAAATCCTACACTAACGAGGTGATAGCACCAAGAAAAGGGAGTGAGATATTCTTTTGAGGGAGAAAGAAATAGAAAAATGGAGATGAGGGAGGTCAGATAGAAGTGACACAACCCAGATCTGTAAATAATCCATTAAATTCCATGAAACACGACATCCACCTGCAAATGTGAAATACATGCACATAAAACCAAGATTGAAAGGGAGAGGCATGGAGAAACAGCAAAACGATGCAAAGGGTTGAAGAATGCCACAAAAACATGTTTTTATTGCTCTAGAAGGTGCACGGACCATTACATTTCTAGAAAAGAGGCACAAATACATTTTCCAGGCGTGGGAGAAGGTTCGCTGCTCAAAAATGGCGTCGAGAAACAAATTTGACAGAGTTTCTCTATGCCCAGAATGTCTTTGTTTCAAACAAGAAGTGTTACAGTATATATAGAAAGAAAAGAGAGAGAAGAGGGAAAAAGTCGAATCCTACTCCCAACCACCATGAGATACACATTAAATCCTGCTTTGAAAGGTCAATCATTGAATATTAATGCCTTCTACAAATCTGACCACAATATGTCACTTCTAGTTCCGCAGCGGATTGAATTGAATCAGATCTGGTAGTTGAAGAGATTGGATTCTATGTTAATGGCCTGGAAGACTTTTCTCCCATTTTCACCTACCAGGGCCACGCGGAAGCCTGGCGCTCATTTGGGCTTCCCTTTTTTATATGGGACACGTGGCAGCCAGATTAGAGCAAAAATCAGGCCTAGGGGTCTGTAATTTATCTTTTCCCCCCTCCTCTGATTCCCCATAGAAAAAGCAAAACTCAAAATACTCCCACAGCCTCGAAGCTCCACTTGGACACGTGGCACCCTTTTGTTGGCTGGAGAATGCGCTTCACCTTTTGTCTCTGTGCCTTCCACTTTGGCTTGACTCGGGTTCAAACTTTGACTTTTTCCCTTTTCCTCGTTCTGGAATGCGAGCTCGTAGGTCCGAAACGTTTTCCCTTCATATTTTCTCCATGTGTAGGGTTGTCTTGACCAAATTTGTCGGGGGATGAATTTGGGATAACAATACCTTGAAAGATATTTTTTTATATAGGCCACATTTTTTTGGATTTAGAGTCTAGCTTTTGATTTCAAGAGTAATATTAACCAAGCCTAGCTCCTCAAAGAAAAAAAACTTCAAATGCAAATAAGATGAGGATTCTGCTTGAAAGCATTTTTTGGTCAATGAGACATTCAAACATAGAGAAGAAAAGGACAGCTTTAGAAAAAATAGAAATAAATTTTCAGGAGTCTTTTGTACAAATGATCCTGCCTTTTATGAAAAAAAAACTTTCTAAGTAGGACAAATTTAAAATCTAAGATGTTTTAAAACGTAATTGGTGTTGGGTGAGTAATGTTTTATTGGTTGTAAACTTCTCAATGCTTATTAATAATGAATGAATGGGGATTTTATATTGGAATAAGCAATTCCAAGATGCATTTGAGAGGCATAGCTAACTTGGTGTAGTAAGTCATGTGCTTATGGTAAGTGATCGCTATAAAGGATGCTAGTGGATGTGATTGTTTTTAATATCATAAATATAGCCTTGCATTTTTTTAGCCTCTCATTCTTTGTCATTTAGTGTTATTTCTTCCGTTAGAGGTTTTTTGCTTTCTATTTTCTTTGCCTCAAAAAGATGCATTTAATATCACCGGTTCATAATGATTTTCTAAATAAATACACATTTACCTCTTTTATCCCGAAAAAATACCTTTTTTCAATCGAGAATAAGCTTCAATAAAAAACTAATATATTTTCAATGGCTAAATTTACAATAAATTATATAATTAAGAAATAATTTATCACATGTCAAAGTAAAATAAGTCTAAAATAAAATGCTAAAACATGAACTTTAATTGTTGTCTCTTATTAAATGTTTGTTTTTTCAAATAAATTATTCTCATGACTCAACAAAAATCAACAAATTAACTTCTTATTATTGTTTTATACTTCTCCTAATTATATATTTAATAATTGAAAAACACTTTTCCTTGCCAATATTTTTCGCCGGAGGCGTTTACTTTGAAGAAGGCATTGTTGGGAAGTGTCAAATTCCGGTGGCTTAACTTTACCGGTTGCCGGAATTTAGATATTTTTGTGTCCTAGATATTTTTTGTAACTTTACATTTTCATCTAATCCATCATATACTTTGCCCTTGTCATATATTCCAAAGGATTATTCAGCTTTTTCATGGGTGCCGGAAGCTGCAAAAATGAAAAGTGATTTCCCCACGAGTCTCCTGTCTTGGATTCTGTCATTTCCTTGAGACTCTGCACCATTTCGTTTTACAGAGAAATAAAAAAGAGCTCAGAGCTGCAACCGTGGAAAAGAATAAAAAAACATTGCTTGCAAAACCTTAATCCCAGGCTCCGATCTTGTGTTTATCAGACCCAGAGCTATAACTCTTAAATTTTCCGCTTGTTTTGGATCTGTAGCAGTTTAACTGGGTCAGTTCAAAAATCTTTAAAACCAAGTACAAATTTGAGTTATGAGAAGCATGTGGTCGTTAGTGAATCAAACCAAGAAAAACCATGTTGCAGTACAGAAACTTAAACCCCAGCCAACCCTTGTGTGACTTTTCATGGGTTTTTTCCAGCAGGCCGCCATTTACAGTGGGAAGCGAGAGGCAGAGATGGTGGAATGGTGGGATGCTTGGATCTTGTTGAACAGGCCATCCCCAAAGCCATGAGAGAAACACCGTCTCCCAGCATGTGATGTATATTCAGAATGACTGTGGCTCTCGTTTTGCAGTTAAGGAAGTGGAACTCCCAAAGAGGGCGAGAGAGGGAGAGAGCTTTCTCAAATGCATGTCTGATACATATTCCTCGACATAGTTATCGAATGATATCAGATCCGGAGAAATATAAGGAACAAATATATGGTCTTCGACATTTACTTCTGTTTTCTGCCATTGCAAAACTCCATTGTCATTCTTACTCTGCAAGAACACACCATGAGCACTCTGGTGGACGATCCTCCCATCTCCCAAGCTCGCACCTGCGCACCTACTCCTCAAACCCTCACTCCAACTCCTTCAGGGGCTTCTCCAGGTTCGAGCTGGAGAAAACGTCCCCTGCGATTACAGTATGCCGGCGGCCATGATAAAGCACTAGTCCAGAGCGAGGAAGAACATGATAGATTACATGAAATCCCACCTCATTATTCTGTAGATGTTACAGCTTGCATTGACAGAACCCACAAATATTGTATTAAGGAGCACGGCATATAATCGTCCCGTACTGAAGTGGAATCACATAGTTTACGAGAGCGCAGTTAGTGAGACAGACGTGGTCTTGTTCGCCAAAGGAATCAACACAAGAGAGAGCATCAACGTCGCGCCGCAAACCCTTCGTTGTGTCTTCAGTAACATAGTCGAAACCGCCGTCACGGTCTCAGCTTAGGAGGTTTTCAGGTGCGTCCACCCGCCGCAACACCTCCAATATCAGCTTTCTGGCGGAAAAATCACCCTGAAAACATTGCTGCCATCTCAGATCATGCCTTCGGCTGCGTACTATAATATCCCAGAAGCAAAAAAAAGATATAATTCCAAACAAATTATTGTGCGCTTGCACAATGGTCTTCAACGCTGCCAAAAATCATGAAAGAGTGGATAATTTATCATTCTCAAGTGGGGCTGGATGAATTCTTCATCTACGACAACAGCAGCGAAGACCATCTGGAGGAAGTGATAACAGAGTCTGTGCAGAGCGGATACAACGTGAGTCGGCGTCTGTGGCCTTGGGCTAAGACGCAGGAAGCCGGATTCGCTCACTGCTCTTTAGCAACTGCAAATAAATGCAAATGGGTGATGTTCACCGACGTCGACGAGTTCGTATTCTCCCATGGATGGTTGCAGGATCTAGCGGCTTCCTCAAATGCCCTGAAAATCATGCTTTTAAATAAAACCTCCTCCTCCAACAGGGTAGGTCAAGTATCCATGAAATGCAGAAACTTTGGGGCGTCAAATCTGAAGGAGCACCCGATGGCGGGGGTGATGCAGGGTTACACTTGCAGAGAAAGAGAAGAGCGGCGTCATAAGTCCATCCTGCTGCTGGAGGCGTCCTCTCTGTCTTTGATGAATGACGTTGTACATCACTTCGAGCTCAAGCCAGGTTATAAAACGGTGGGCGTCAAACCGAGTGAGGCGGTGATTAACCACTACAAATACCAGGTGTGGAGCGAGTTCAAAATAAAGCTCAGGAGACGAGCACCTACGTACGTGGTTGACTAGAAAGAGGGGAAGAATGGACTAGGGTCACAGGACAAGGCTCCCGGTCTTGGTTTCGAGGCAGTTCGCCCTCCTGACTGGGAAACCAAGTTCTGTCAAGTGACAGATACTTTATTGCGCTAATTCGAGGCAAACGTGTTCTTCGTCAAAAATGCAGGCTCGCTTAATTCACTCATGCAGTGGCAGTTGTAGCGAGCAATAATTTATTTTAAAATTACCTAGCGTGGTTCGAACTTGTATTTATTTCCCTTTCATCCTCATCGCCCGCAGCGCGTCCGAGCGAAGCTCCATTACGCATTAAACATTGTTCTTCATTGTGGCTGGTTGGTTTTTGTATTATCCAGTCTGTATAAGTCTGGAAGATAAGCTACCACAATGAAGTCCATTTCAGGTTTATTGTTAAATAGGATGGTGGCATTTCGTTACAGTAGTTATGGTCCGTATACACTGAAATTATTCATGGGGTACCGCTTAGGGGAAAAGTAGATATGGGTCCCGGTGATTTACGAAATGAAATTGTTTTAATTACGACTGATTTACAGGCCCGTCGGTGTTTCTAGAAGGGATCCCCTTTTTGCTGTATTATTTTTATTCTTTTTTTCCTGACACAGTTCTATCATGGAATTAATATTTTTTTTTCCAAAAGAAGGTCGCTTCTCCTTTATTGAATTGAGATTTGTAATGTTTAAGGATTTTTCCTTAATATAACCTGCCTATTTTAAACTATTATCATAGATATTTCATCAATTTGAATAATTTTAATCATGTATGTTATGATTAGGAAATTGATGATAAATCAAAAAATAAAGACATGAATAGATTTTTTTTTTGTTTTGGACGCTAAAACATTTTTATGATTGACAGAGGTGTCGCTCATGTAGAAGAATCCTGAACTCCTCTGTTAGAGGAAGAGTGCAGGGCAACAATAGATGAATTGTGGCCGAACAGATTTAAGCAAGCCATTAAGGAGACACTCTAGTAGAAGATATGACTTAAATTGACAAAATACATTGCATTGATTTTGTGAAGGACCAAGAGAAATTTGATTCTCAAGCTTGACTACAGAAGACACACCTACCAACTCTGTGTCGGTCAGTTTGTTGTAGACAGTCTCAAACTCTTTGAAAGTCTCTACTGATGGCATCTAGGGACATCACAGACTGGGCCAGTTTTGCAAGGGATGTGGCATATGACCCTGCAGCGCTGTCTTGCATAACAATATGAGTTATGTTTTTGCGAGCCATTTGAGAAACTTTGGAAGGGAAGGCATTGTGTGTCTTGAAGAGCCTTGTCCCAAAAAGCCCAGATTTTAAGGATATGTGGTAGTTTGATCCGTTAGCCCCTTTCAAAAGGGCTCTCACAAATGGCGCACACTAGACATTCAAGCCCACGGGAGACTGTTTCAATGATTCCATATAACAAAAAACAGAACCAAATCTTTAGAGATCATGTATCCACTGAGAATTTTTTGTCAGATCATGTGAAGAAGCAAGGTTAATTAAGAGCCAAAGCATTTTCTCTGGAAGTCAATTAAAGAATCCGATGCAGTTCTAAATGAGTTGCAATTTACGCCGGAGAGGATAACAATGTTTAGTTTATTGGAGTTATAATTTTTTTATTTTAAGTTTGTGTGATGGGGAGAGGACAATATAGTAACTTCCAACAAAAAAAACATTGCTTACTATGCCTTGATGGATGTTCGTACGTTGCTATAAAGCTCGTATTTTGTTATGCGCCACACGTATGTTGGTATAGCTGAGTTGATCGGGGTGAATATACAGTTGTTTTATTTGATGAAACAATCACAATGTCTCTTGACGATGACCATGTCTTCTGTAAGATACAATTATGATATTCATTTAAAAGATAACATGTTGTATCATTTGGTTGAACACTTGGCGATTATTTACAAAAGTTCATATTTTGGCATTTAAATGTTCCCAAAGCGTAGACACCAATCCCATTTTGTCAGTATCCATCTGATTCTACTCCTGTTTACATTTGCCAGTATACTCCTCGCCTTGTTTCACCATATGCAACAAACAGGGCTCCAACCCAATTAGTTTAAATTTGCCAAAATACTCCCAACCTGTGCCAAAATATAGAGGAATTTTGTTAGATATAGTTGCAAATGTTTTGATAGACATGTATGCAAAATGTGGAACCTTACATAAAGACATCTGAACTGTTTGACAAAATGTAACTTATGTTCTTCACTCAAACATCTATCATAGATCATAGAATATATTTTACATCCAAACTATATTATACACATAAAATTCAAGCCCTCTCCGGCGTAACTTGCAACTCATTTGCAATTGCTAGTTTACTAGCCTATGGCAAATATCGTCATTTGATTTTGTAGGTGTTTTTAATTGTAAATATTGTATTGAAACAAAAGATTTAATATAATAATGTTAAACAGTTTTAGAATAAAGGCTTTTTAGATCAAATTGGAAAAGATGCTAAGTTCCTAAGCCCAAACACAATAGCAAAATAATATTTCTTATCAATGTCACATGGTTGGTTTTTCATAGTCATACAAGGATTTTCTTTATTTCCGTTGTGGGTTATTGATTTTTATTGTATTTGGCAAAGTTTGGAGAACACATTAATCATTTCTTTGATATGATGAAACAAATTTAGAATAATTCTCATATTGGACAATCTCTCTAGATGAAAGGACTTGTACACTGAGAATAAAGTAGTTTAAACATGCAAAGCCTAACAAACCTACCCTTATTTTGTGAGGGTTATTTGTGTACAAAGATACGTTTACATGCTAATAAGTACATTTTGGAATATGTTTTCCAAGGTCATTTTAAATTTACTCTAGAAAGAATTGAAATTGTTTAAGTTATAAAATAAATTTTTGTAACCTTCATTGTAATTGCTCCCATCAAGATAGACAATATTAAGTTGAGGCAATATTTGATCTTTTTGAGAATATAAAAACTTTATTTACAAGCATAATAATACCTTAACCAATACATAGAGTTTTTTGATAGCTTACTAACATTTCAAATGGGGAGGACATGATGAGTTGATTGATTGGCATTCATTAAGTGTTCATGAGCATGAGGCTGGTGGTTTGAAACTTGCGCACACATGAGTCTTCTTCATTCTTAGTCAAATTTACAAAGGAGAGGTGATAGGGGTGGATTATCATAATAAAATTCCTAATTGAAAATCCCACCAGATAAGACATTTAGAAAATTGCTTTCAAAAACTTTGAAATTTGAATAAAATAGTAATATTTTAAAACAATTCAATATTTATTCCACTGACCTAATTGAACCAAGTTTCTTGCAATAAAACAAAAAAATCCAGTTTACAAACTAGGTTGCTCATTATGTACATGGGAATTTCTTTAGTTTTGGCCATCAAGAATTGCCACTTTTAAGTTCATAAAATGTTAAAGTTTTATATCTATTTAATGTCCATTGTTTATCATAATTTGTACTATTATGGATGAGCATGTGATCTGTATAAAGGGGTTAGAGAAAATAGGGGTTAATGACATTTGCACTTGAGGCTTATGGCTCTAATATTTTTGGTTTGTAGGTTAGCCAATTAGGGTAACCCGTCACTTACACACATAAGGGACTCTTTCAGATCTTATAGTGTTAGTTGTGGTTGTCTTCTCTGCCCCCCAAACCCCTCCCCCCCTCAAACATCATTTGTTGTGTTTCTCCTTCCAACAATGTTGTTTCCTCTAATATGTGCCCCGTTCACATAACCTCCTTTGTTTTAGTTCTTTTGTCGGCTTCATCACCTTCCACTATTCCCACATGACCTCCTTTCTTCCTATGTTCCTCACTCAACTTCCTCCCCTTCTACCACCCACACGATCTATTACTATGCTTTATTTCTCCTAGTAAGACCTCCACTTAGATATGTCATTCTTAGGAGCCACCATTTATGTCCATCACTCTTAGTAGTAAGTTGTACTGCATAGTTGAATTTCAAAATTGTTGTGCCACTCAAACGTGATTGTTGTAGTTTACTATTAAAATTTGATTTTTTTCAAAGGGAATTGTTCAGAACATAGACTTAAGATTTGAGGGTCAAAATGGTGTAACTAGTAAAAGTGGTGACAAAATGGAGGGACTTTGAAAAAGTGTCAAACTAACCACGCTCGTTACCTTTGTATATTTATTCCAAAATATAGTGAAGTTTTAAAAAATCCCTCTAGCCCGTAACCAACGAGTTTTACAAAAAAAAATGAAATTCGATAGATCACACCATAGAGTTGAGTTAAAATGTAAGCCACTTCTTCCTCAACTTTTCCCAAGTTACACTCCAAACACAACTTTGATTAAAATTTCATATATTAAGAGTGAATAAAATCTCATCCTAACCCTTGATTACAATCCCTAATAAGCAACAACATAGCCTTGATCTTCTCCAAGTCCTTCAACACTTAAACCTTATAGGGCTATCCAAATTGTTGGAATGTGCTATCCTCAAATCTACTGAACTCCACAAGATAATATACAACTTTGAAACAATGAAAGGAGAAATGAAATATGGGCAACACATATAATGCAACAAATAATACATTTGCATTTGAAAAAATGAGTGATAGTCTCTTTTCATACTTATTTCATGTTAGCCTCCTATTATACAAAGGCAAGACTCCTAGAATATATCACACCGCTCTTAGTAGACTTTGTAATTATGGAATCCAAGGTGCATTGTTGTTATACATACACCTTTAGTACTATACATTTTCTTATTTCTCCTACTACTAATATTTTTCTTCATTTTTCCTACATCATTGTTTGGTGAATAATAATATTGTAAATCTTATATAAATGTATCCTTGATTAAGAATTTAGCCTAGTGCATCTTATAGTCACTCATAGATAATTGTTGCACATGTTCAAGTTAGTAAGCTTGACATGGTGAGTCACTCGATCTCTCTAGTAAACTAATTTTTTTAGCACTTACTATTTGTGTACATGAGTTATCTCATTCATGCACCTTTGTGATACTCTACGCATACAATTGTGTTGCAACATTTTATTTTTTTCATTCTTTCTAGCATTACGTCACCAAAATTCAATAATGTTTAGAGGAAAAAATAATCGTAGATAGAATTGTTGTTCGTTTTTACACAAAAGATCTATCTAAAGTGGGCCAATTATAACCTATAACCACTGCATAAATTGGTGTTTCATGTGAATAATAACAAAACCCCTAACTTCCTAAGAGTACCCACAAATGGTGATCTAAACACCCACAAATAGTGATATATGATCCCAATAAGGTGTGATTACAACTTTAGGAAAGTCTAACCCAAATGTATTGGTGCCACATCCAACTACAAAGACATCACAATCAACCACAATAGCACCCAAACTTATTGGGAGGTGCATTGACAAGTGAATCTAATTTGCCAATTTGATAATCTTGTCCTACATAAATTTAAAATTTCCCACATGTTTTTGGATATAGTCTCATTGATCTTCTCTACCTTTATAGGTCTTAAACCTTGTAGGGGGGCCAAGTGGAGTCCTTTGGGACAAGTAACTTGTTAAAAAACACAAAACTCTTCCCATTGATTTTCTAAAGTTCTTAGGATCACATATAGGTGTCATGGATAACACCGTAATTAGCAAAATAATTATTCACCTCTCAAAAACTATGGTTTAGAAAGAATTTTGAGTAGGTCACCAAATAACAAGTTTCTCTGAAAATGTTATTCATTTTCCAATTTTGGCCATTGCCTTCTTCTCATAGCCCTAATAATAAGATGAGAATTTACTTTGATGACCATTTTTATCACTCAAATGTAAGTTAATCGAAGACCTTGAAAAAATCATAATGCTTTCACTTAATTATTTGTCTTAGAGTTACTATTTATATAGAAGGCTCTTGTGAATTATCCACACTCACATCTCGCAATTCCAGAACGTGGGGCTTCTCTAATTTGTTTTTGTTGGACATGTCAAACTTCAACATGTGCCATACTTCCAACACCCTCTCCCACTTAACCAAACTCTTATAAAAATTATTATGGCCGACCCTTTTTTCGAGTAGTAGAAGAAAAATGTTTTTTCCATGCTATAGGATATTATGTGTTCTTCTTATCCCAATACCAAAATTTAACATATTTGCAGTAGTTTTCAATCCATAATATGCCTTACAACTTGAGTAGGTTTTTTATTATTAAGGTCCCAGTCCAATTTATGATTAATATCGATTTTTAGGTACTTTTAAATATGAAAAACCTTGACTCACAATTATTGAAAAATTATTGGGTAAGTTGTTTTCTAGATTTGATAATCATATATTTGGTTTTATCAACATTTAACATCAAATCAAAGTTGTAAAATATTTGAAAGTCAATTTTTTAACTCTGTAAGGTGTTTAAAAAGTTGAACAAATATTGTCGACATATGGTAAAATATAATAGTCTATCTAATTATGTTGGCTCTATTACTTTATGTCTCTTCGATGTATTCTTGTATTTTATCTATGCATATTATGAATAGGATAAAGGATTCAGTAAATTCTTGTTAGAACTCTATAAAATATTGTATTTCCATTTAATAGCCTTGGTTTTGTTACTGTAGTGGTTTTCCTTTTACTACGTTATAATTAATTAACAAATTATAAGTATCTTACAAAGCACCCTAGTTTGGTGTTTTCGAGGATTTACATTTACAAAGTAAATGAATATGAGTTCAAAACCTAATAATGGCATGCTCTAAACCAAACAAGGCTTAAACCTCCCCTCAAGGGAGGCTATAAGTAGTTAACAATTTGTAAGTTCCTTACCAATAACCTTAGTTTGGCATTTTGATGAGGAGTTACATTTACTAAGTAAATGGATTTGAGGTTCACAAATTACATGTTATATGCCAAGAAAGTCTTAAAAATCTCTATTTGAGGGAAGCATGAGTAATTAAGAAATTGTAAGTGCCTTATCAAGCACCCAAATTTAGTCTTTTGGTAAGGATTTACATTTACAAAGTAGATGGAACTAAGTTCAAAATCCACTAATGGCATGTTTTATGCCAAGCTAATTTTAAACCTCTACTTGAGGGAGGCTATTAGTAATTAACAATTGTAAGTGTGTTTCCAAGCACCCAAGTTTGATGTTTTGGTGAGGATTTACATTATACAAAGTAAACAAATATGAGCTCAAAACACACCTCGGTGTTTTGGTGAGGATATGCATTTACAAAGTAAATGGATATGAGTTCAAAATCCACTAATGGCATGTTTTATGCCAAGCAAGTCTTAAACATCCACTCGAGGGCGGCTACAAGTGATGAACAAATTGCAAGTGTCTTACCAAGTTCCCTAGTTTGGTGTTTTGGTGAGGATTTACATTTACAAAGTAAGTGGATCTAAGTTCAAACCCCACTAATGACATATTTTATACCAAATAAGTCTTACCGGTTTGGTGTTTCAGTTCTATACCAAGCAAGTCTTACCAATTTGGTGTTCCAACGAGGATTTATATTTACAAAGTAAATGGATTTGAGTTCAAAATTCACTAATGGTAAGTAAATGTATCTAATTTCAAAGCCCAATAATAACATCTTCTATGCCAAACAAGTCTTAAACATCTGCTTAAGGGAGGTTATGAAGTTTTGGATCAAATTACACACAGTCAAAATTATCAAATTATTCAATATTGAATATTACATATATATAGACTTTTTTCTTATACAACATAGGATTCAACCTTATCACTTACAACTTGTCACTCCCTACAAACTCTCTCATCTCTATAAACACTCAACAAGACTCTATCTACATGAGTTTTGTAAATACCCCAGAAAACTCACTCATACTCATAATAACAATAACATATTTTATCATACATACATATGACTCAACCCTAATATAATGTGAGTACTAAACATTAAATACTCAACATCCATCACCTTATTGCGAACATTGGACAAGAATACACACTCAAGAACTATTGTGTTCTATTATGGAGCTTGCATGTGAACTTGACACACTGTGACTGTGGGAACTTCTACCATGAATAGGGACCCATCAATCTATTCACGTGAGTACAAATACCATGAATTGGAACTTTTCAACCAATTCATGTGAATGCATCAGCCAAACCAATCAAAAGTAGTCGAATGTGAATCACAAGGAAGAATTGATCAACAACTGAATAACTTGCATAACAGAACAAAGCTTGCACATGTAGAGAAGGACAACGGAGTGTCTTGGCATACTCATAAATGTCAAATGAAGGGATACATATAGGGTGTTGAGTAACCCTAGTGCATGACTCATAAGAAAACCCTAAACCTAACCCATGTGAGATGACCCTCCAAATGTGAGTGGAGGACACATAGGATAACTCACACCAACACCCCCCTTCATCGAAGCTGGGGTAGTGGCTATGATGAGATCAGATGGAAAGAGAAGACACTCCTAAACAACTAAGAAAGATGTGTCAATGGGGCCCGAAACTAAAGGCTGATAAGGTGCCCATATACAAACAACATCTTCCTAGAAGAAGAAGAAGAAAAGAAGGACTACATAGCCTGAAGAAGATGAGAAGCTGCAGAAGACCTCACCCCAAGAAGAGACCGTAAGTGAAGAAACTTCATCTCAGTGAAGGGCTTGGTAAATAAATCTACAATCTGATCAGTTGTCTGAATGTACTGAATGTCGATGATACCATCATGAATAAGCTCTCATATGAAGTGCATATGGATCTCAATGTGCTTCGTCCACTGATGCTGAACTGGATTTCTATAAATAGAGATAGTGCTCATGTTATCACAGTAGATAATGGTAGGCCACCAAAGGTGGATGCCAAACTCTGTCAGAATACCTTGTAGCCAAATAGCTTCTGTGGCAACGTTAACTACTCCTCTGTATTTTGCCTCTGTAGATGATATCGACAATTGGCATTATGCTTCTTGTTGGACCAACTAATAGGACCTGAACCAAGAGAGAAACTGTAGCCAGAAGTAGATTTCTAATGATCTAAGTCACCAGCCCAATCAGAATCTATGAACCCAATCAAGTCAATATCCACCCCTCCATGATAGTGAATTCCATCAGTATAGGTGCCACGAACATAATGAAGGATCCATTTAGCTGCTTTCCAATGCAGCTCATGTGGCTCCTACATGAATCTAGACATGATCCCAATGACATATGATAAATCTGGTCGAGTGTGAGTCAAGTAAATCAAGCTCCCTACCAACTGTCAATAAAGGGTACCATCAACCAAGGGAGTAGAGCAATCAGAAACCAACTTAACCCCAGAAAGAAAAGGAGTAGGAGAAGACTTGCAATCAGACATCTGAAAATGAGCTAGCAGATCAAGAGCATACTTAGGTTGTGAAATCAAAATTCCCGAGTCAGATTGTGAAATCTAGATCCCAAGAAAGTAATGAAGCAAACCTAAGTCAGTCATGGAAAACTTGTTGGCCAAGGTGATCTTCACAGAATCAATAATAGAGGAAGAACTGTCTTGTGATCAACAAGTCATCAACATAGAGAACAAGAATGAGTATGGAGTCATCTTGCCATAGAATATAAACATTTGGATCAGAGTGACACCTAGTAAACCCTGATGTAAGTAAGAAGGAGTCCATCTTGGCATACCAAGCCTGAGGGGCTTGTTTAAGGCCATAAAGAGACTTCTTTAACTTACAAACGAGGGAGGGATCATGGACATAACCTAGAGGTTGTTCCATGTAGATCTCTTCCTCTAGGTCCCCATGAAGGAAGGCACTCTTAACGTCCATTTGATGGACTTTCCATCTGTTTTTTGCGGCAATGGCTAGGGTCAGTCGAATAGAAGTCATCTTCGCAACCGGAGAAAAGGTTTCAGTATAATCAACCCCAGCTATCTAGGAGAAACCCTTAGCTACTAATCATGCTTTAAACTTTTCGATGTCTCCATCTACTCCATACTTTGTTTGGAACACCCACTTACACCGAATGATTTTTCTTCCTTTCAGAAGAGGGGTGAGATCCCAAGTATCGTTCTTCATGAGAGAGGAATACTCCTCATCCATGGCAGAATCCCACTCAGGAATACCAAAAGCCTCCTAGAAAGACTGTGGATCAGAAGCAGAGGTGAAGAAAGAGTGGGGTCCAATGAAATCTGAGCGAGTACGTCTCATATCCGAAGTATCTCCAACTAAATCTCCAGCACTTTGCAAAGTTTTCCTAGCCCAAAGAGGACCAGGAGGATCAGGCTCAGAGTCAAAAGATTCTTCACTTGAGTGAGAAGGGACATAGTCCTCATCATCACTACTGTTAGAATCAGAAGACTCAGAGGTCTGATGGTCGGGAGGATCAGGAAGAGGAGCATGCTCAACAACATCATCATCTGATGAGTCAGAATCTGAATCAGCAAGCTGAAGAACCTCAATAGGTGGAGAAGTAGAAGTCGAAGAAGACTCATCAAACTTAACACTTCTCTCAATATACAGCTCATGAGAAGTAGGATTCATCAATCGATATCCCTTCATGCCATTAGGATACCCTACAAAGATACAAGGTTTGGATTGTTGGTTCCAAAGCCTTGTGTTTCTTCTTGGGAATCTGAGCCATAGCCTTGGATCTAAAGACTCAAAAGTGCTCAACATCAGGTTTGCATCCAAACCAGGCTTCAAAGGGTGTCATCCCTCTTACTGCCTTGTGTGGAACATGGTTCTGAATGTAATTAGCACAATTCACTGCTTCAGCCCAATACTGCGGAGGAAGAGACTTTGAGTGAATCATACAAGTGGCCATCTCTTTAAGAGTACAGTTCTTTCTTTCTGCTACTCCATTCTGTGAAGGGCTATATGCAACTGTATGCTACAAGGAGATCCCTTCAGAAGTGTAGAAATCCATGAACCTATTGTTTACATATTCACCTCCATTTTTGTTCGAAGAACCTTGATAGACCATTCCACATGTTTCTCAGCAAGAGCCTTAAAGTCCTGAAAATGTTCAAAGACTTCAGACTTAAGCTTAAGAAAATATACCCAAGTATATCGCGAATAGTCATCAATGAAGGTTAGCACATAAAGAGCTCTAGTAAATGAAGGAGATGAAATGGACCAGAAATATTGCTGTGAACAAGATCCAAAGGACGAGTAGCTCTCCAGGCTTTTCCTTTGTCAAAGTTCTTTTCAGGATGCTTTCCAAGGGTACAACCCTCACAAAGACCCTTAGAAAACTTGACGCAGGGTAACCCGTTGACCATTTCATTTTGGCTCAATTGTTCAAGGTAGCGATAATTTAGATGTCTGAAACACTCATGCCATAGCTTACTAACCTCATTTACATGAGTGAGCAAGGAAGTGGGCGTAGAATCAAAAGTAAAGTGGGAAAAGGTATACAACTGTGAATGGTGATCCACCTTTCCCTCAGCCACTGTAGTGTCATCGTTAAGCTCATGAATAATCACCGAGTTAGGACCAAATTCCACTCGCATTCCTTCACCAAGGTGAGTAATTTGGTAAACCGATAGGAGATTGGTAGAGAGATCAGGAACACTCAACACTTGGTTGAATGTTCCCCCATCCATCTCTACCGATCCACTACCAGAAACTGACACTGTCGTGTCATTACCCATCGTGATTTGGGACATTCCACAAGGCTCGATGTTGGAGAACTCAACATGCGAAGAACCCATGTGGTGCGAGGCACCGAAATCTATAATCCACATCGATGAAGGAGTAACTCTGGCTACAAGGGCCTTTCCTTTCTTCTTATCAGATTTAGAACCTTTTGCAGTGGAAGACTCGGCCTTTGGAGCATTTTGTTTGATAGACTCAGGAACACCTATTTTATTTTTCTCAAGTAATTGAGTAAGGTGATCAATTTGTTTTCTCATACACGTATGCTCTTTATGACTAGGCTTCTTACAATAGGAACACAAATACCTGTCTTTCTGTGCTCTAGGCTCAGAAGTCGAAGTGTTCGTGTCAATTTTAGTTTTGGTCTTGGTTTCCTTCTTAGGTTGATCCTTTTTTTCTTTCTTCTTTTCAGTCTTCTTTTCCTTACTAGTACTTGCTACAAGGGCATGTGACTTGGACTTGAGAGACCCCATTTGAATGAGTTTGTCCTGTTCTCGAATGAGTTGGGACGAAAAACAGTCAAAGGAGGGCATATTCCAATCCTTGCCCAAGGCAGCTTTTGTAGCGTAAAAAGTTGACACAAAGACAGAATATTCAGGACCTAACTTAGAGAGAATCGACAAGATCAGTTGAGAATATTTCTTCTCTACTTGACATTCCTTTAACAACAATCTAGTGTGGATAAAACTTCAGAGAAGAATGCTTGTAGGTTTTCAAAATCACTAGGATTTAACCCTAGTAGTTCATTTTCCAACTCATGCGCTCTCATGTCATCATGTTGTCCAAACATTTCATCTAACGTTGTCCACGCAGACTTAGGTGTTTCAGATGACTCAATGTGGAAGAGCAAGTCGAGGAGAAACGAACATGCAAAGAAGACCTAAAGCTTCATCACTACGGTTTAACCACTTAGATTTTTCAGGGTCGTCATCTGGTTCAGTCTCAGTTCCCATGGTGATGCGGAATAACCCTTTACCCCTTAGTTTCATAATTATTTTTTATCTCCATTCGAAAAAGTTGAACGGCGTAAGCAAAGGAATTGAAAGTGCATCCATAGTGAAAAGAGAGAGAAGAAATGCAGAAAAGAAACACAACCACCCAAGACAATATAATAACCCCCTGCTTTCGGCACTTTATAGTTTAGTGCGTTGAATACAATCGGGTCCGAGCATGCATCTGGAAACACTTGGTAACTCACCTTGCAATCAACGTAATAACGCGCAAGAGAGGAGACCACAATCATGTTTCAGGAAGCGCAGCAAAGTGACACCATACACAAGCACAATTGCTAAAAACTAGGAAGGAGGTGAAATCAAATCCTGGTTGTGAGAAAAAGCATCTCATGTCACAAATGATACCCCCTTGCTGCAAACTATGGCGGATGCACTCACTAGTCGCAAGCAATAATAAGGGTAAAATACAATGTTTATATGAACTCAAGATGAGTCTGATGATCTTCAGAACACCGGAAAGGCACGCAGGAAGACAAAGAAGTGCTCAGAGTGTCTACTGCACACTTGAGCGCATGATTAGTAAAAAAATCAACAATAACACGTTTAAAAGTTACCGTTTGGAAACGTCGATTTAGCTAATTTTAGAGCTATTTGGACTTTTAAAAAAATGATAAATTAACGTTAATTTTAAAAGACGATTTTAAATTGGTTACTAATCGTAAAGGAGAAATTGTAATTAATACAAATAGATTTAATTAAATCTAATTATTTAAATAATTTTTTAATCTAAAAATAAAATCCTAATTAATATATTGAAAAATCTAATTAAGATCTAATAATAAAATTAAATCCTAATTAAAATTAAAAAAATATACTCCCCCCCCCCCCCCCCCCCTTTTAAAAAAAAAAATCCACTTAAAAAAAAAACTAACAAATTTGAATTTTTTTTTTTAAAAAATTAAGGTTTATTAAAAAGATTCTTGCCTTAAGTAATTTTTAAAACCTTACCAAAAAAAGCTTACCTTTTGAAACTTTTTTAAAAAAATTAGAAACTTTACCAAAAAAATGGTGGAAATAAAGTAAGGTATTTTACCAAAAAAAATTAGAATCGCGGCCAGCGCAAAGATTAAAGAGTTTTTGTTTTTTATAGAGTAAAGCATTTTTTTTTTAAATATTACCAAATAAAATACTTACGTTAGAAAAAAACGTGCCGACGGTTTGACCAAAAAAAACACTTACCAATTTACCAAACTTACTAGTTGGTGGACGGCAAAATAGCAAGGCAAAGTGGGCCGAGCGATCGCACAGCAGACTAGGAGTTAGAAGGCTCAGTCCTAGTGGAGGCCTACATATGTGGAGGGTGGAGGTATTTTCCTACATTGACTGCTCAGAGGGAATGCAGGGCAAGAGACAAATGGCACGGTGCACAAGTGGAGAAAAGCCAATGAAAAGAACACAACAACAATCCTAGATAAAAGTTCAAGCTGAGAAATTGGTCACAGCAGGATACAGCACAATAGCAAGATACACATTTTGCAGAGTAGGATTGAAGATGGCCGAGAAGTTTTGGAGAGCTCCAAAACACATGGCCAGAGGGGAAATTCACAGCCATACCATGTTCAAAAGGAGCCAAAACACTCTGAATTTTGAGAAAGCTTGGTGAAGGAGGTCCAAAAAAACAACAAATTTTAACCTTGTATTCTGCAAAAAACATGCAAAAAACATAGAGGACAAAAAAAAGATCTAAAAATTTCAGTTTAATAAAAAAATTAAAAAACTAGAAAATACCTCTATTTTTTTGCTGATCTGCTAGATTTAGCTGTGACTAGCTAAATGTAGCTGCAAAACCCCTAATAGCTCAGGAATACCTGCACATGCACGAAGAACACAGCAAACCCGAAAAATTTCCAAGAGCAAGAAGTTAAATACGTTAGCAAGGAAAAACCAAAATATAATGATAAAAAACTTGCACGAGGAGTTTACAAAAAATGAAAAACAAGAGTAATCACAACTCAAAAAAAAACGAGTGCACGTTTACCCGATCTCAGCTCTGATACCATGAAAGAGTTGACGAATCATATCAGAAACTATGCACCACGATGAAGTTGCACTCTAGTTGAATCGTAATGGCTCTAACGTAATCACAAGGAAGAATCGATCAACAACTGAATAACTTGCATAACAGAACAAAGCTTGCACATGTAGAGAAAGACAGTGGAGTGTCTTGGCATACTCATAAATGTCAAATGAAGGGATACATATAGGGTGCTGAAGTAACCCTAGTGCATGAATCATATAGCAAACCCTAAACCTAACCCATGTGAGATGACCCTCCAAATGTGAGTGGAGGACACATAGTGAATTGGGACTTTTCAACCAATTCATGTGAATGCATCAACCAAACCAATCAAAAGTAGTCAAATGATCCTCTTACAACTTTTGTCAAAAACATGTTTGCTACAATATTGTCATATTGAATTTCATTTTATGTACGGTAAAACATTAACATTGATTTACATTAAATTATTTTTTCACACCCAACAAAAAAACTGAAAATATAAATTGAGGATTGAGTCCTTGATGTCTTTGTAAGTAGCCTTTGTTCTCGATCATCGTCACTCAAACAAAAACATCATAAACAACCTCTACTGACGTTATAAGCTTCCCCCGACATTATTTGATTTGGTGTTATTGGTTGTGCCACTATCGTGTTGTGCATCCCTTGAGGTAGTGATGAACTTGAGATCACTCGTCGACATCCTTAATGTGTTGCCTTTGTCCTCTAGTTAAATCAGCTACTTACTCACCAAAATGAGCCTTGAAGCTTAGACACATGTCATTCTTATGAGAATATCCCCTATACAAAGTGAAAATATGTATTTTTAGATGTCATATTCACTCGATAATGCATCCATTTACAGTAGAGATATTTTTTCACTTTTAACATTGACGACATATATTTTTTATTTGATAAAAGATGATACTTCGAGACACAAGACCATATGACACTATTATTTTCTTTCCCCTATACCAAAAATATATAGCTTAAAAATAGCTGAGAAAGAATAATTGACTCAATAATGCAACACTTATTTCTAAGCATTATAGACTTTACAATTAAAAATTAAGCTTAGAAAACTTTAGACTCTATACTCGAATTACAACCTATATTTGTGGACACAAAACTAACACATGGAACACTTATAGACAACAATAAAATTTATACACCCATAACACAAATCACACATAAATCAACTCGACATATAAATCAATCTTACCAAGAAGAAGACCTATACCACACAACACTAATTTTTTTAACACAACTCATAGAACCAAAAAACCATAGTATATTGACACTGGAGTCATTTCACCTTGGGGCACACAATGGCTCAAAACTGTCATTTTTCCAAAGGTGCTTTTTTGGCAGGTAACGACATAAAAAAGACATATACATAAATCATGTCATTTCCAAATATAAAAATTGACAAGTGTTGTGGTTCTAGTTTACATACTTAATAAAGGTGAGATGCTTGGTGTTACCCAACTGTTGTAGAGCGTCCAGTGTCTGTGTGAGGAAGCATGTTAACGAATCCTCCCAATAAAATAAGGTAGTGTACTTACACTCACACAATCACCTCCTCCTGCATTATCTTAACTTTACCTTCCTCATTCTTGTGACATATTTGTTGGAGAAATGTTTGGCTCCCACTACTTTATAAAATTCAAGAGAAGCATTGTTAGTATTGCATGTGCGAAACTAAGGAGGAGCACATTTATTGCTCCACCCTTTTAGTCCCTCAGGCAAAGAACACGCCACATAGTTGTATTTTTGACATAGCCCAAAGGATCTACATTTTCTTGGAAACATGCATCCGTTAATAGGCCTTGCCTTGCAGTCAAACCATTCATATGTGACATCCCACATATTGGAATCCATTTCGGCCTTGCTTCCCTGCCCTGTAGGTGAAATTTGCACAGGGATACTCCCAAAATGGTGTTATTGAAAAGGCCTTGGAAACATTTAAATGCCAAAATGGGAGCTTTGGCAGATAGATGCAACTTACAGAAGACACGGTCGTATCAACAACTATAATATTTTATAAAATATACTTTGACAAAATTCCCCAAAGAGATGTCATCTCATGAAATGTAGTGATTTCAAGATATTCACAAAATGGGGCTGTTGAAAAGGACTTGGGAACATTTAAATGCCAAAATGGGAGCTTCAGTAGATGAAAGCCAAGTGTTTGATCAAATGACAAAACATGATATCTTTTCATGGAATATCATAAGTGCAAATTACATAAAGGCATGGTCATCCTCAAGAACCATTATGACTATTTCACCAAATGCAACAAATGAATATTCAACATGATTAGCTCACATTTGTGTGCATACTTGTGGGTCATGGCAAAGTAAGATCTTTACAACAAGGTATGGACATCCATCAGGGTAAATTAAGAAGTTTTTATTGTCAAATGTTGTAGTTGTACTACATTATTTGTTTCTCTCCATCACAAAAACCTAAAACAATTTAATATAGAATATATTTCACCAAAGATTACAAATCCAACAAACTTAACATTGTTATGCTCCTTTACATAGTTTGCAACTCATGTTCAATTTCTAGTAAATACAAATGAAAAAGATATTTAAACATACACTATTTAGGATACTCTCATGGATGTGGAGTATCACGGCTTGATGTGTGCTCTTCAAGAAACTTTGAAGGCATGTGGATATAAAATAATCAACTATGCATATGCAAGACAATTTAATGTGACCCACCCTTTTATCACCCTTTTATCAAGGGGTAGGGGAGTTTTTTTTTTCCATGTAATACAAAAATTTAACATATTTAAAGTAGTTTCCAAACCATAATATGCTTTACAAAATCCATTGATTTTATTATTTTAAGGTTTCAATTTAATGTATGATTAATGTCGAGTTTAGGTATTTATAGAAATGAATCGGCCCAATTCATGGTTGTTGAAAGAAATCACCACGTAAGTTGTTTTCTAGATTTGATAATCATAGTTTTGGTTTATCAAAAATTATCATTCAACCAGAATAGTTGTAAAATATTTAAAAGTCAATTTTCCAAGTTTGTAAGGTAGCTAAAAATTTAAACAAATATTTTTGGCATATAATAATAATATAATGGTCCAGCTACTTACATTGGTTACATTATATCATGTCTTTTCAAGGTGTTATTGTATTACATCTATAAATATTATGACTAGCAATTGCATATGAGTTGCAAACTACATTGGAGAGGATAATAATGTTAAGTTTTTGGAGTTACAATTTGTGGTGAAATATATGCTATCTTAAATTGTTTCAAGTTTGTATTATGGGCAGGAGGGAGAAATATAGTACAACCACAACATCTAGAAAAAAACTATTCTTATTATGTTTTGGTGAAATTCCACGACCTATTTCGAAGCTCCTTTTTTCTCACAGGATGTGAGCATGCTAGAAAAATATTAGACACGTGTTGGTTGTATTAGGTGAAATAGTGTCAATATTTGACTAACATTGAACTTTGAACATGCCACGTGTAAATCTCCCATTGTGAAATGTGTCACTCGTTATTATAAATCATTCAGACTCACCTTGGTTCCATAATCACCCTCCTCACCGATGACACTAACATTTATGAGCTTGGTATAAGATTTAACATCAAATTATATTCACACTTTAAACCAAATCAAGTTTGTTATTAATTAATGGTGTAGACAACTCCCAATCTCAAACAGGGTCTCTTAGCTCTGCATTTTCTAAAATACCAAATGAGAAAAATCCCTGCACCAACGCATATTGCTGCCATCAAACATCAAATATACTTAAGTAAAACATGCATACAAAGTTAAAATGCATAAGAAAGTGTGTGGAGTGTAGCTATACCTACCCCTGCTACTCCAACATGGTTGTGATGATCTGTAACAACACCCTACTTTCTTCATCATCCATATAAAAGAAAAACAAAGATTATAGAGGGAAGAACCTAGAAAGACATACTTAGGGCATGGTCCCATGGAGGGGATACAACTCCTATTTTCTTGCAGCGGAAGGTCACATGATTATTTTTAAAGCCAGCTACATGAAATAATAGAATCTAGGCCTAAAAAATAGGAGCTCTAGTTTTTTTGCCCCATAAACTCAAGAGGTGGCCGGAGAGGGGGGGCTAGGAGTTTCCCGCTATAGTTTAGGCTTATTTTTGTCCATGTAGAATATAATATGCATACCCGCCATTATTTTTTGGTGATTTTAGAGGGAACTATGATTTTATTTACCTATAAATAACCATAAAAATCCAATGGGATCCTGCAATATCTCAACGGGTATTCTTCATGAAACTAATAAAAGAACATGGGACCTTAAAACTACTAAAATGCTCCTAAATTTTCTCACCTGCCCCCACTGAGATATTTATGGAGCCCCCCTCCAAGGGACCATGCTCTTACCGAGGGCGGAGCAGGAAGAGTAAGGGTGAGATTGGTGTGATCGCAAAGATAGAAAAGTGGAAAATTGCGTGTGGTGGCCATAGCTCCCTCGTCCTTGGCGGCAATTGAGGCAGTGAGTATTGGCCGTGATGGGAATCTCATAATTCAAGTGAATCCGTGGAATATATAGCGACATATAATTCATAGTTTTCAAGCATGAATCTCAACTAATATGAAGTCTATGGATAGTAGAAGCAAGATGATGCACGAGTGGGACAATCAACGAAACTCTTGCATAGGTAATTATTAGTGTCACACACATACTCAAATAATTGAGGTTGAAGAAAGACAGAGGTGTGGTTGCAATTGAAATAGAGGAAATTTGTTGGTATTTGAAATAAAGAATTTTAGGTCATGTGTATAGTAGCTGATATTTGCGATGGCATATCTACCAATCAGTGTTCTTGATTTAAGTGGGTGTTGTTACTACACATGAAAAATGATACATACTCCAAACTCCTACATCCATCGTCAATGCCAAATGGGTATTCTATGCCCAAATCACCACACCTTCTTTTACACGAGTTGAAGTGGGATTAATCTGATGGAAATTTCACAACCAATTGAGGAAAGATGATACCAAAGACCCCAATAAAGAAAGATGATACCAAAGACCCCAATAAAGAAAATTTGCCAACAAACAACACAGGCAAGAAGTAAAGTATAATGCAGTCCTTCACCCAGTGGACTTGCATCGGCCTCTCTCACAATAGCAGGGATATCCTTGCAAACCACCATGTCTATTGTACACACAACACTTGCACAGACTGATATGATGAGTTGTATCTCCATTACCAGAGTATACGTTATTTGGGGTGACATTTCCCTGTAAATAAGCTTGATCAGGGGAAGGATTAATCAATAGAGGCCAGCTGCACTCACTGTGAGGATAAACCCAACAACATAGTGTCCACGGTTGACTTCATTGGGCCTATCACTATTGTTGTTGAAAGAAAGTATACCTGTGCCAAAGGTGAGAGAAATTAGAGCATTGATGGAATAAAGAGTGGACTTTTGATAGAATATTATATTGAATCCTAGCTGGGTGGCCATGGTGGAGACAGGAAGGCCCCCATGAATACAGGGCATTATATATACCAAGGAGGATCTCGATTCCAAATGAAGCAGTGAAAATCCTGAGCGTGACATGGACATTCTGAAATGGGCACCCCTATTTTTTGTTGTAGTGTGATGAAATCCAAATGAGCAGAATTAGAAGTGGACACACTGTCATCTATAGAAACACAAGGAGACATAATCGAATCCCCTCAGCATGTCTAAAATAACATTTGGCCAACAACGGCCCCACAGTGACGCCGATTGATAAGCTTGCGGAGCTCAACAACTAAAGCATCCATCGTAGTAAGATTTTCTTCTCCGTTACAGATTTGATACTCCACAAATACCAAATGGGTAATCCAAATTGGCACCCAAACAGGTAAAAAAACCATTGAAAAATGAAGGCAGATGTAAGCACCGATCCGTTGTAAATCAGCAGATTGTGAGTGCTAGATAATTTTTTGCTCTCAAAAAAGCTTGAAAATTTGAGGGTATATATCGATATAACAGTCAACTTGAAAGTCTGCGTGGGGGCGCACGGTTGCAGGATGGCCTTCGTCCGTGGCAATGGTTTCACGCATTCTACCAAATCTGTAATGATTGAAAATGGAGGTTTTTTAAAATCAACAATGTCACCCATAATAAGGATTGTTACCAATTGAGGAAATACATTGTCGCTAAATTGCCTAAATTATGCAGCCGGGAAAGAGCCTTGCCGGAATTTTACATTTTCCAGCAAGGAACTCTTCATAGAAGACACCACCAATGAAACAAGGTAAAGGATTAAGGAAAATTTTGTTTGAATAGTGTAGTGTATTTCCTTTTATTATCCTGTTGATGGCAAGGATATTGTCTTCACACTAGCAATTACATATTTGCATTGCTTCTTATTAGATTGTGTCATTTGTATTTAAATGGTGTTGGGCTAAAGTTTGAAGCTTTGATTTTGTAATTTTGGAAAATTTCTATTGGTTATTCCCTTTATTTGCCACTATAGAGGGGCAAGTGGATGTCCTCTTGCAAATTGAATGCATTTACTGTTACCCATTAATGCATTTACTGTAACCCATGTAATGCACTTACTATGTACTATGTAGGGTAGGTCAATTTTGTGTGGCTCGAGGATGAAAATGTTACTTGGTTTGAGAGTGGCTCGAGAGTGCTCTGTGCCATTTGCATCAATTGCCCAGAGATGAACCAACCCTAAAGAACAACAAGGTGAAACTCTTTTGGCATGACTTCTTCACAAATAAAAATGTTTGAAAATTTTTTGTTTCTCTACCAGGAATATGTGTTTTATGTTTTTGGGATTCTTTGTGATAGACTTTTTTTACTTGTAGTTATTCCCTGCTCCCCCTTTCGTTTACAGTTATGATTTCTGGAAATATTTTCTACTTTTGAAACGTAAAAAGGCTATTCCAAAAACATTCAAGGATAGATGCGATTGGGCTCCAAACTCAAACGGTTATTTTCTGCTGTTGTTTTTGACATATCAAGATCGAAAACAAGCATGATTAAATCTAAGCACTAGTAGTTCAATGCATTAAAAATACACACAAAATATTAGATAAGAGTACAAAAAATCCTACCTCGTTTAGTGCAAACTCAGATTGTGTTGTCTCAGAGGCCATAATCATAATGAGAAAGAAGGATTGCATATAAAGCAGATCCTTATCAATAAGAATCCAATGGAAACTTATTTGAAGCACTAAAAAACCTTTCTAAAACCTCATATAACAACATATTGTGATTGGTATTAGGATACATAGATTCTATTGCAAACAGGCTTGGATTTGCTAGAAATAGCCCTCGTTATACACCATTCTTGATTTTTTCTAAGGTTTGCATGTTCAGGAAGGCCCACAAAAGATGCTTCCTTGATAGGACCTAATTGAAAATTGTGTTTTGGAGCATTGACAGGTCATCAATCACATGTTCAAACATTATAGGCAAGTAAGGGAAATACTTTATCCTGGATACAACTAATTGTCAAGTATATGTGTCTTACATTCAAGTAATTGCGTAGGATATTTTATCTTATACCCAACTAAAGCTCGGCTCATACAGAGATGAAGACATGAAAAGTAGAACCCGAGAACTACAAACAGAAGTGAGAACCTTGCCAATCATTATAGAGATCATTGATCTTGTGCATTTTTTTAACTGACTGCAATACTATATTGGAGGGTGCAGGGTATTTCCCTTGATAAAACAATATTGTCTTTTGGTATAGTGTTATTTTTCTTTGAAAATAATTGACATATTCAAGTAGTCACCTTCTCGCATCTGTCACAAAATGGTAGCTGCCTGTACAGATTTATGCCCAAATTGATTTAGATGCAAACTTATTTAATATTATAAATAGTGACATTGAACTCGTTCACATTTAAACAATAGAATATTTTTTAATACTTTAACAACCAGGAAATAGCAACTCATGGATCATTTAAGGTCCTCCATTTTAAATTGTGATTCTTAGCCATCAACTAACATAAAATAGATTTAAAAATTAGAGATAAAGTTTTCTAATAAATCTTTTGATTTCCATGCACAGTTGCAGATTTCATCATGATACATGGCTGATTTTTGGGACCCCTGGGGTTACGAAAAGGAATTGTAACAAAGTCTAATTTGACATATATTGTGCTTTCTTTTGTAACCATGATTGGGGATTTATGCTTTAGCATTGATTTAACACACCACCCCTTTGACGAAGTGTGAAATATTTCACATATGGTCCCCTATTTCAATAGGCTTGCTTCTACTTTTCAACGTGTGCTATATCCTAGCAAGTGCCCTTACTACTCTAGGGAATGTTAATGGTATAAAATTTCAGTCTGCAGTAGTCAAAATAAAAAAGAAACTTCTCTTTTAATAAGTTCCACCATGTGTCAAATAACAAAGGTTACATTTGGGTATTGATTTTTCAAACAAGTGGGTATGGTGGAGAGGCGGTTGGAATGTTGTTATCAAATAGCATCATTATCATTAGCATAAAATGATTGATGAAAAAATTTGATTATTTTGGTTAATCCATTGTGATAGTTGCATTTTGATTTTTTTATTTGTTGGCTAGATTTTTTGCATAGCACAAAACCTAGGCAGTCATGAAATAAATCTCTCTCATTTACCGGTGAGGCTCCCATGTTAGATTTATCAATTAAAGTATGCTAATATCTAAATGGGGTTTTACTTTAACTACTCAGTTTATGAACCATAATTGAACAGTTCTGCAATAAGTAAGCAGTTGTTTAAGAAAGGAAATATTTATAGAAGAAAGGAATTATATAAACACAGAGAAGAAATGGGGAAGATGTGCATCCCAATCAACATATATCAGATTTGATTGCATGCACATAGAAGAAACCAATAGATATAAACACAGAGTTATAAACAAAGGCAACTCTAGATCTAGATCTAAAATAACACAAAGTCTATTTAAAGATCTAAGATAAAAAGCAAGAAACACAATACACTGTGACACAAAGTTCTTCGGAAATTTGCTCCTATATATCCCTTTGCTTCAAGTGGCTCTCAAGGGTTTCAGCACAAATTTTGGAACACAAGGTTGCTGCTTACAAATTCTGATTGTTAACCCGAAGGTTCTTCCTCTACTTATAGAATGTAGAGGGGCAATTACAAGTCGGAAGCTTTTAGTTGAACTGGCACATGTGGAAGTTGGAAAAGAAACAACTGACAATCTCTCTCCTGGAATTCCTCTTTGCATGACATGTATGATTTGCAACTGAAAATAGAACCTTATATTTTACACGTGCCACCTATCTCCAAGTAGTTGACTTCTTCAAGTAATGAATTTTAAACCAATCACTTAAGTTGTATAATTTAATCGATCGCTCAATTACTTTGTCGGAGGAAAGAAGAAGGAAGAGGAAAGCTGCAGTCTTGTCCTTTTTCATGTCTGCATGCAACTAATTCTTTTGCCTTTGATTCTCACCAAACTGGATTTGGGAGTAGTTGGATCTGGAAGCAAGCTGGATCTGGAAACAACAAGCTGGATCTGGAAGCGGCTAGAATTTTGCCTTCGCCTTGTCTTCTCTTTTATCCTTGAAGTTTTTGCAGTTCTTCTTCTGTACATGCATCAATGCAAGGTTGGCCGTAAATAACTCATCATCTTTATTTTTAATTGCATATGAGCAATTAAAAATTCTAGAAAGCACTCTGGGTGAATGAAAATTCAATGAAGGCTTCAACTGGAAGATGAAAGCACATGTACAAGATCTTGGAAGGACTTTTCCACACACTGACTTCTTCACGGGTTGCATTTGAAACAAGAGGATGAAGCCTTTGTGCCAGAAGATTTTGCAACTATGAGATCTGGATTTTGATTTGGATCTGCATATGGATTTACATCTGCATCTGGATATGGATCTGCACCTACATAGCAAACTCTGACAACTAGGCTGTGGATGAAAAGTTGCAACTAGAATAATTCCACTGCTTTTAATTTGCACGCATGAGTGAAGTCTTTCCTGCTTTGGATCTGTCTATCAATTCAGCAAGAGGTTCCGAGCCTAGATCTGTGTCTCCAATATCTCTAAATTTAGAAGTGATGCATGACTCCGTTATGCTTTCTTTTTCATCTTTCTTCGCCATAGCTTTGTCTATCTTTGTCTGAACAATTCTTTTTCTTCTTATTTGACTGGAATTCTTCAAAACTAGTGCAGATCTGGATAATTCTTCAAATTCGGAGGATATATTTAATGTATTGGACATTGATTATAGCTCATTTTCTTTATAAAAGCACCTGTGATAAATTTCTGCAAGTAATTCAGAAAAAGATGGCAACCAGAGCATGAACAGTGAATTTTAATAATAAAAATCTGTACTATTCAAGCATGTTGCCCCAAAAATTGATGTTTTATTTGCCTGCAAAGTGAGAATGAATTTTTCCAACTTCACCTGAGCACTTGTATCATTTCTACAAACAATTATGCAGACACAAATCAGCCTTTTTCAAAACATGCGCCAAAACTAGAAGCTTTTAGCATCAAATCCACCTTCCTTTGAGCAAAATCCTTCTCCAAATGGGGCGCACTTTTCCTCTGGGCTGCACTTCTTCACCTATGAATTAATTAATTCATCCTTATGGCAGCCCATGCTCATATAACCCTCATAATTCTATAATTAATAATTGCCCTTCCTATTCCTGACAATTAATTAATTAAAAATCATGTTTTTCTCTTTAACTGATGTGCTAAAATTGCATGATTAAGGATAACCCTCCATTAAATTAAATTTAATCAATTTAATCATCCACTCTTCACTTCACTTAAGTTTCACAGTGTGCTTTGACCATAGCCACTGAAAATAGAATTTAATTTAATCAATTAATACTTTAAAAAGTATTATTTCTTTCTCAAAAGGGGCTGCATTAAATAAATTAAATTTATTTAATTTTGGAATTCTATTTTTAAATTCCTTTTGTCCACTTCTCTTTGTTGACTTTTCCACAAGCTTGGGTGCCAAAATTGGGTGAATAAATATTAACAAATATTTATTTAATGCATTATTATTCACTCAAGGTGGGTCGCACTTTTTGGAATAATAGAATTCTATTTTTAAAAACACATGGCAATGGGAATTTTTACCCTGCAAGGCAGCCCCGGAAATCCCATGATCCACTTAAGTGATTTGACTTTGACAATGGGATTATTTACCCTACATGGCAGGCAATAAAATCCCATGATTTCACTTAAGTCACTTTTCTTTTATTTCACCATGGGAATTTTTACCCTGCAAGGCAGGCAATAAATTCCCGCCTGCCTGTTGCCTCTAATTTTCCCACTGCAACTTAAGTGACTTTTCCATCATGGTAAAAAGTACCTTGCAAGGCAGGCAAAAAAATCCCACCTGCCTGTTGCTTCTATTTTTCCCATGATCCACTTAAATCCTTTGTTTTCCAAAAATGCACCCAACCCCGCAGGGGCTTTTTAGTGCACGACTTCGCCTTTTCCCAGTGAACCGGACCTTCGATGGCAACTTCCTTCTGGAACAATGTGCGTATGTGATCTCTGAATACTTCAGGCCAAGAATCGAGCTAACCCGGCAAAGGAATTGATCTAGAGAAATTTCATAGAAAACGAAATGGGAAAACACAAAAACACAAAAAATTGTCAAAAGCCACAAATAAAGTGCAAAACTCATTCCTGGTTAAAACCCTTATGGTATATGGGAATAATAATATGTACGATCACAACAGAGTTAAAACAGAGCGTTGATTGCCTCAAACAAGGCTTAAAATAATTAAATACAAATTTCCTGCAGACAAATCCTGACGACAAAATACAACAATTTTGGGCATCTGAGTATTTGGTGAAAAATGGCTAATATGCTCTTTGGGAATATCTTGACACAATACAAGAACTTTCTGGCAATAAAACACAGAACGGCCCATTATTTTAAAAGAACAAAAAAAATTTGGATAGGGTAGTCCCAGATTTCAAGATGGAATCTAGGGACACCATTACTGTTGTTGAAGAGAGGGCATACAGTTTCCCTACCAGCTTAGACACTTTTTGTTTATAGCTAGAAAAACATAGTAAGGCCACAATGGCATCGTTTCTGCCCTTAAAATAGTAGCAGCCCTAGACCCTCCTTAAAACTTTGCAATTCCCGTTCACTCTTCATATGATCTATTTAACTAATATTTATTCAAAAATCAATTCATAAAATAAATATTGAATTACCAACTTCAACAAGGAAACACTCACTAGCTCCTATCCTATCTCTTTCTACTTCAATTGATTATAGAACAACATTTTTGGTATTAGACCTTTTGATTTTGCTCAATTATTAATGTATTTTAAGCTTTACAATGTTTATCCAAATGGAAAAAATATGAGAACTGCATTCAAACACATGGTCAGTAAACAAATGATTTCAATTTTTAACCAAGAGGGAAAATGGATACATGGCTACTATTTTATACTAGTGAAGGATAATACAATGCTTTAATGCATTAGCATGGTGTTTAGACAGGCAATGCTAGTTCATTTCAAAATCATCAAAGACAACAGATAATATGAATCAGGAAAATACTGGGAGAATCTGAACCAAATAATAAAATTATATGGGTACATTTTTCAGACAATTCTAGGCTATCTGCAACAAATAATATAAACACCCTAACACAATGTAAGAAACTTACTTTCTAAAACTATACAACATAACAAACAACACACTATGAAGAAAACTTTGATGGTCAACAATGGTGATCTGATTAGACTGTTCTCACAATATGAAAAAACTCTTCATCAGGCTCGTTGTTAAACCACCAAATCCCTTTCCTTGGTTTTATTTCATCCCAAACTAAACAGGTATCATAGATGACTCCCAGCACCATGGCACTAGTGTTTTTATACAAGTTATTCCACAAAAATTCCCACTAGCCTAATTGCTCTTCTTCCTGGGTCTACAAATTTTCTCCAAGGGAATGCATGAAGAAGAGAATTATGTAAGACCTTAAACAGGTTGGAGGCTTGATCGCTTCCATGAAAGAAAATGATACCATCCCTAAACCCTTAATAGAAATAGCCTCTAGAATTCCATCTCAACCAACATGGTCTATCACCAAATCTGTCTGTATTTCTAAATATATGAAATACCAAAGGAAAAATAGATGTGATCCCAAGGCACTACAACCAGGGTTCCCTATCATGATTGTAACTCTCTAAATCCCAGTCCCCTGGAAACCATCTTCAGATGTCATGCGAGGAATCTAGATCCTAAGCTTTGTTAAGGTGAAATCCAACATCATGGGAAAAGGTAACAAGTCCGTAGGTATTGATCTTGGAACCTGTTATAGTTTTGTTGATGTATACCAGAAAGAACGAGTTGACATCATTATAAATGATGAGGGAAATAAAATTACTCCATCTATGGTCTCTTTTACTCCCGAGTAGAGACTTATTGGTGATGTTGCAAAGAACCATTTCACTTTCAATCCGCATAACACCATATTTTATATGAAGAGATTCACGGGAAAACCTTTCAGTGATGATTCAATACAGAGAGACCTTAACACTTTAACTCCCTATCCACCTATCACAAAATGTTTCTACTCTCCTCTCAAGAATTTATTTTCAAAAATTGAAATACAACGCAGGCACAAATAGAGTGCTTCTTTCATTGAAAGTTGTTCGAATACATTACAGCAAACAAATTTTTCTTCGTCACACGCTCGGTGCACCTTTGTCGCCTCCAACATAATGCATAATGCTTCCAAGTCATTCTACCTATTTTACATTTCATGAGTCACAGTGGACCAAATGTGTGTGGATTATGAGTTCAACATTGTCTTCCAAAACAAATGATTATGATACTTCCCTCAACCTGCATAGTGGATTCATGTAGTGCCATGAACAATTGGAATGGTGCATCCAATTTTGGGTATAAATCTAGCGCAAGAAATCGACAACAAATCTGTTACTTGCACATTGCCTCGAATTTCTTAAACAACATCACAATCTAGGAAACACCAAATCTTGTGCTAAAGTTACATTCATAAATAGACTACCACTTTTTCGATTACAATATTTGATTCAACCTTCTTGAATATCCACTTCTTTTACACAATACAACTTTATTTGATTACAAAAGCAATGCCCACACAAACTCCTATCAATGCAAATTCAAATTGAATGCTTCTAACATGTCCTCCCTTACAATTCATTGGATCCATCCCCTTTCCAGCACACAATTCCCACACAAAAAACATAGACAAAATGCATCCAACGCAACAAAAATAAAACATTACCTTTGGTAGGATTTGCCATATCATGGCCTTGTTATCATTGGTTCAAGTTTGTTAATATTTCATTTTTTGTATAGTATATATATTGGTATTTTACTAGCAATCGTACGTAAGGTGTGTGATGATAACACCGAAAGAGAGGTAATGGAAAAAGGAGAAGGAAATAGAAAAAAAGAACGAAGTATACAGAATGGATAAAAAAAATGAAAGAAGGAAAAGGAAACCGATGTGGACAGAATTTTTTTTCATAAAACTGAAGAATAACAGAGGGTGTATAAAAGGAATATCTTACCCATCTCGAAATAATGGTCGGAGGTAAGTAAGGAAAATAATCTATAATTTTGGCTGTAAAAAAAGGAGGAAATTTGAAATAATTGTTATGAAATTCAATTTTAAGGACAATGTGAGTAGATGTTAATAGAGTTTGGAGGGGATATAAAAATTGTCAAAAAATGTGATAAAAGAACACTAGTAAAAATATTTAGAAGGATAAATATAAAAGAATAAAATCGAGGTATAATCTAGTCACAAGTATTATTAGACAGGCCGACATAAGAGTGGTGCAAAAACTTGTGTACATGTTTACAAACAAACAAAGATCCATAATGGTTTTTAATATAGTTGCAGATAATAGAAACCCAAACCAAAAGGGGTTATCGACAAAAAATACACATGTTATATGCATTCCTCATTGTTATAAAGAAGGCCTGGACATAATGGTAGAACTAGATGGAGAAGGAAGAGGCTAAGGAGTTAAGACTAGGGCGGGTCGAGATGAGGGAGAGAAGAGGGAAGGGAGCGAAGATGAAATTCTTCTTGTAGCCTGGACTGCATCAGGGGAGTGGAGGACATCCGAGATTAGTTGGTGAAAGAGAAAGTTGGAGAAATATGAAGGGAAGATAGAGATGAAACTCTTGACATAGCAGTGAATGTCAGGCCTTGTTTTTCTGTTCCACCAATGTCTACTGTAGCATGATGAAGTGTAAGTCCTTGAGATTTGTGGATAGAAAAAGCCCAAGCCATTTTGAGCGGTAGTTATCTGTAACCCCCTCTAGAAATGGGAGGAATTGGAACATGCAAGGGGTTGTTTGAATCCCAGGGAGGTCCTGTGTAATGATCAAACCTAACGATGACAAAAATGAGGCAGAGCTGGAGGACCGGAGGATTCTTCAAAGACTATGTCAACGATAGAACCAGTAGCACCATTGACAAGACCTTTCTCAACCCACACATTTGTGGAAAGCGTTACTTTCTAGTTGATGCAGAAAGTAACCTTGGGTTTCAATTGATCGTCGTCGGCCTCACCAGATGTAGAATGCCTGGTCTTCTCGGTAATTGATCTAGTTATAGGAGAGTTAAGGGATTTCAACATCATAAGGTTGTGCGAGTCCACAAGGTCATTTTGAGTGAAAAGATGAGGGGTATCTTTAAACTCAATGATTTCTTGTTCGAAAAGGGAGGAATCGGATCTTGACATAAGAGCTTCCCAGTCTTGGATCAGAGGGACGGAGTTACAAATGTTAAGCAGCAAGTTCTGGAATGATGCATGTGTTGGATCAGAGCCTTGTTGCCAGAAGATAGAATGAAGGGAGACAGATATGTCAAATTCTTGCCAAAGGGTAGCTCCATAAGAGTTGTTGGCATAAAGAGGAATGTCCATAACTAGAGGAAGTTGACCAAGGTCTCCAACAAGGATCATAGATCTACCTCCAAATGTAGAAGTTTTGAAGTGCGGGAAAGCCTCCCTAAGTCGGTAGTCAATTCTGGAAAGCAACTTAGGTCCGACAAAACTCATTTCATCAATTAAAATGTATTCGATGTGCCTGAGGGAGTCTTGGAGAGACGATAAAGCTTGGCCCTCAAAGGTTTGAGTTCTTTAATGGGAATTCAAAGGCTTGCGTGTATTGTTGAAGCTGAAATGTTGAAAGCAGCAACTCCTGTTGGGGCAAGCAGAAGGAGAGGTGAAAGTCCTTGGCTGGATGCAGAGGCAAATGAAGACTTTAAAATGTTAATGAGGTATGATTTTCCAGTACCTACAGTCCCTTGTATAATAAGTCTCAGTGGAGGAAGGTTGGATTTATGTGTGAAGTGTTGAATAACTATGTCGAAAGCTTGTTGTTGTTCTGGAGATAAAGTTGAAGCAGGAGGGTCAAATCTATTTTAGGATGTAAGTTGAAACATGTTGTGCCTTATTGTCTTCGATGAAAGTGGCTCCAATAGCTTGCAGAGCAACAGGAATATGATGTGCACTCCAATTGTGAAGGGTGTCAAATTCACGAAGGCCCAACATTTGCAAGTTGTCAAGGCATGATGTGTTCCCAGGGGTGGAATCGAGCCAAAACTTGCCAATCATATAGTTGCTCAACAGGAAGGGGGGGCTCGACCTCGGACTCATTGTCACTGTCAGAGTGTGGGATGGATCTGATGTAGCTCGTGTAATATGCCAGGGATGATAATTGTATCTGAACAAGCTCCACTTAGAAATGGTTTCTTGAGGTGTTGAACCAATATCAGTAGAAATGTTGCGGAAAGGTTTGTATAGAAGGAGTTCTGACCAACATAAAATATCAAAAGAGGGGGAATCCTTAGAAGGAATGCATTGAAATTTGGGGAATACCCAAACAATAGCAGGATGGGTACGAATCTTCCACTTATTGCCCTTGCGATATTTGTTGTAACTCTAGTCACGTGCAACTTCAATGAGTGGAAGGCTTTCCATGTTTGAAGGTCAGACCCTGTATGCATCTAAAAGGAGGGATGTTTCTGCATCTTCACACTCTGCTTCAACCAATCTTCTTAAGATTTTTCTGCCTACATTTAGCGTCACAAAAGTGTGACTGCACATTACAAGTGGCAATTTGAGGAGCATGTGGCATGTTTCTTGTGCGCTAATATCATGTTCAACCACACTCTCAGTTAACATTTTTTTATGGCTAAATGTGTAGGTAGATCAGGATCTAAACCCCTCAACAATCTAGAAAGCATTTGGTGGTATGTTTCTGACCTTTTTTCCGCTTTGGAAGCATACTTAGCAATGTACTTGAGGACAACATGGCGAGATAGAACAGGTTGACAATCAATGTTGGCTCTCCATATGGACAACATTGTTGGATTGTGTGTGTTCAATCTATCATCATTCCTTGAAGGGAGGTATTTAATTGAAGCACTCTCATCAACAAACAATAAAGAAGTGGTTCTATTCTCCCAAGGTGTGTTGTATCGACATTGGAGGCGGTTTTTTTTTTCCGAAGGCAAGTGTGCTCAGAACACTTCATGTGTATCATTGAACATGATTTATCAGCTCCTCCAAATCTTGTAATGGGGAAACTGCAAGCACCTGAGATGAATGTAACAGACAAGGGTCATCTTGGATATTCCTGTGAACAAATTCTGAGTGGGCGGAAGGAGGCCGCATATTCCATGCAGATATGTACATATCAAAGTATTGTCTTGCTTTGTTTATAGATTCATTATTTGACCAGTTGATGCCATCAACATCTGGAGCATCTTCAAGCCATAGAAAACCATGAACATGTGTGAACCTCTATGTTTCCATTCATACCTGTGGTAAAGGAAGGTTAATCATTTTATATTTAAGTAAATGAAAAGTAGAGAGCATTGAAGAATTTTACCCGTACCAGTAGTCTTTGGCACAAAGATGTTTCTGTAACACTTCTTCACAAAATATAGTGAATCATTGATGTAAGTAAGTAGCGACATGATGAGGGTGGCTAACAATGTTTGGTCCTCCAGTGTTGTGCCGCATGAGCCTCACAAAGGAGAAACACCAGCATGATGTTATGCAGGTCTGGCCATTTTGTGTCTACTTGCACTTAGAGTGAAGAAGAGCGTAGGCGCCCCCAATTGCTCAATCATGTCTGAGACCTCCCCTCTGCTCTTCGACCAAAATGTTCGTGTTCCTCGTAGGATGGTTCTAAACCTCATTAAACTCTGCGGAAGGAAATCATCAGGGAAATCATGCAGGTGTTGTCTGAAGTTGGCCTATAGTAGGGGGACACATGTTCAAGGTTTAACCTCATGAATACTGCAACTGTAGCTTGGCTCCTATGTCTCATAATAAGGTTAACCAAGTAGTACCGGAACCTGGGTGTGAGCCAAAATGATCATCATGGTAGCACATCATGTGGAGGGCATATTCATGCATTTGAACATCTTTCATGTGTGGTTGTTTAAACAATGTTGCACCAGTTGGAAACAAACTTGGAAAAGCCATTGAGAAAAGGCCCTCCGTGGTGTATTCATTAATTGGCGAATTATGAATTCAGGCCAGGCCAAGGTGCAGGGTGTAGCCCAACCATTTGAAAGCAGGTATTGCTCGATCAACTCCTCTTCTGTGCCAGTGTTTGGGTCGGAAGGAACAAAGGAGGATGTCTCCTCGGGATACTCGTTGGGGTTGGAAGGAGGGTTGTCATCATCCTGTGGCTCAAAGAAGTGAGAGGTAATAGGTCTATAGGAATAGTGTTAAGGGAGGAGGATATGTTTGTTGGTTCTGGCGGGAGAGAGGAAAGAGCCTCATTGTCAATAAGAACATCCTTATAGTAGGGGTCATGGAATAATTTTATATTGAAGCACTTCCCAAACACATGACCTGCTTACATAGAAGTCGTATTTTGTTTGTTGCATTCCAGTCTTTTGAACCAAGAGGAGATCCAAATCTCCAAGCCGACGGGGAAGGTATTTGGCAATGGAAGAAATGTTTTGTGGGAAACTTATTGTGTGACCTGAATATTTATATTGTCCCCCACGCATTTGTGTGACTTGCAAAACATAGATTAATGCGAGCAATCAACATTTCTTCGACCTGGGTTAAAGATTTGAGAATGACAGGCTGAGGGCCAGGATCCATATTGTTCTAAGAGGAGAAGCGGTGTCCATTTCTTTCAGACTTGCATCTAATGCATGTGTATTTATCTTCATGGAAGGTAGTATTTAAGCCAGGGTAGTTTTCAAGACAAATTGAGTAGGTGTGGATGTTTGACAAAAGATCCAGTCTTTGGCGGAACCTGTATTGGGCGTCCAGCCCAGGAAGGGGCAGCACGGAAAGCTCTTGGAGCGGCATGGGGTGGGTGGAATCTTGGGCATGCCATTCATGATTATTTTGGGAGGAAGGGGATGGAAGTTTGGAAAATGTGAAAGAGGTTGTTGGTAAGAGAAGGTGAAGCAATTGAACCTGTTACCGGATGACATCCCAGTTGAAATGTGAAGGGTGAATGATTGGAAGGAGCAATGTATTGGGCCGAAGCAGATGGAGGGTAGTCTAGCGATGGTATGGGCCATAATTCAATGTTGGGGGCATGATGAAGATAAGGTTTGACATATGTGGTGTGGTTAATGCCAAGAGGGAAAGGAGAAGTTTCCGCTGTGGAAGGGAAAGTAGCAGGGGAAAACACGAAAGGGGGACGGGCAATAGTTTGGGCAGGGGCAGAACTTGTCAGCATCTGTTGGAGTTGCCGAATAGCATTCGCGCTAGGAAGCATTGATTTCATTTTTGTGCAAGGCATAAATATATCTTCTTCGTTGTCGCTGCTCTGGGGTAGGCATTGTGGAGAAAACAACGACCTGTGCAAATTGCCAAAAAAAGGTGGCATAAGAGAAGATTCAAAGAGTAATAAATTATGTACGTAGATAAGGGGAAATCAATGCAAAAACCATTCGTAAATGCTTATCTTGTTCTAAATGTTTTCTATTTTTGTAGCTAAAGGCATTAAAACAAAAGGAAAATGATTTTTTGAAGGAAGTTACAAGTTGCATATATTTTAAAGGTAACAAGGTAGAAAGAAGAAAAAACTTCATGTGAAACATAAATAAACTTTCAAGAAATGAATAAAGTGTTCCATAATGTTAGCATAAACTATATATATATATATATATATACTGGAACATACATTTTTTTCAATTACAAAAAGGTGTGTCTGTGATATAGATGCGTAAGTAAAACAATATTAACAACCATTAAATGGAAAACTTTGAGAGTTATAGTCCATCAAAACATGCGGACAAAAGCATATTACAAATGTATATGTGGACAAAAGCATATTACAAAGGAAATATGAGCAAACAACGAAGAAAATAAAATATAGGAAAGTGTTATGGTGCTCAAAAAAGGTAGAGTCAAGCAACAACTTTGGAATCGTTTAATTTAAGGGAATCAAGTATGACACATTTCAGCTATGTATTTTCCATGGAAAGTTTCCTTTTTCACGGAGAGAGTGAATTTGTAGTCATGGCCAATTATCTGGTTTGCAATTTCCATTGTAGCCTTGTCATCTATGCATAATAGTTGGAGGTCTGCGGCTAGCCGAGACACCCATGATTGCTTCAGCAGCTGTGTCAAATGTTGTAACTGATTGTAGCTCTCCTGAGTCATCTTTCAAGTTAATGCGGAGAGCGTACCTATAGTCGCAATGATGCACATGAGACTTACAACTTGCACAAAACCATGAAGCCATTTTCTACTTGTTTCACTTTCTTGCGACATTGTTTGTCACCATTTGCAAGGGGGCAATCCATGTAGTAGAAATTATCCATTGTAATGTCTGTAATTATAGCTTTAAGCGTAGCCCATTCATTGTTGTCTGTATTTCCCATTTGAAGTATTTCTGCAATTGTTGCCACTGGTTTTAAGCTCTCAGGAGGACCTAGAAATTTGTTCGTTACAGAGGGAGTTTGAACAATGTAATTTTTAGAGGCAACCCAGTCTTGAAGTGTTTTAGTTTCTGGAATCTGAGGATTGACAAACCATTTTGTGTTGGAGACAATGTCTATGGAAGTGCCATTGAAACTTGATACACGTGCTGCTTTTACAGCCAATACTGGGAGTTGTGGAATAGAAAGGAGTTCCTCAAGTTCTTGAGCAAGATCTTGTAAATGTTGGCCCCATAAAGTCACAGTAACACTAAATCCTGACATGTCCTTCAATTGCAAGCTTCTTCGTTTAGTTTCACTGTAATCCCGCCTGCGGATAGTGGAGCAAGGAGAGATTGCTAAAACAATGCCAAGAACGTCAATGAAGGAACCAACAGGTTTTGCAGGTATATCTTTGATTTCTGTGAAGTGAAAGTTATGCAAAGGAATTGTTGCGTTATTGACAAGCAGTGGAGAGACAGTGGAAGAAGCTTGTAGGAATATCTCAAATTCATTGTTAAGGTGGTTGTAACCTGGTTTTGCATTCCCTATCCTTCCGTTTGTGATGGTGTATAATTTTCCAGCCTCAATTTGTCCAAAAAACATTTATGTAATTTCGTTGAAGCATGTAACGCGTATTTCCCCACCTGCACCATCCACAAAATCAAAGCTGAAATATGAGTCCGCTTCCATTTGTATTCGCATATTCCTTAAGCACAGTTTTTTCAAGGGCACGACCTTCAACAGACCATGTACGCATGGTTGAATTTAGTGCACTTATTTTTAGAGGTAACCTTGAACTGTCAGGAACACCAATTTTTTTTGGGAGGTGTTTGTGGGACCAAAGTTTTGTCATCTCCATGATTTGTATCAGGATTTGATTGCTTTCCATGAATGACATGGGCAGGAAGAGGAGTGGGAGCACCAATTTTTGGATGTGTTTCTATCACAATTTCCATTTCTGAGACAAGAACAGTCCTCCAAAGGATAAAAAATGAAAAGGAACAAAAAATTAGTGAATATGAAAGAAATGAAAGCCGAGCATCCATGAATAAAGGAAAAAGGACACATACAATTCTTGTTTTATCATTCTGCAAATGGTTTTGCACAAACGGACAATGTTGTTGTCTTTTAACAGTCCATCTGAAACATGGCTTGCAAATTTCAAGGGCAATAGAGCTTTTTGAAAGTGCACACCATCGGAGAGATCCACATGATGTTGGAGCTCAGTGTTCAACACAGATCGAAGGGGACAAATGTTGAGAAGTTGGACAATCAGCTCGACATCTATACAACCCTCAATCAAAGCAGAGATTCCACCATGTGTCAAAGGTGCGACCATGATGAAGATTGTTTTCAACACACAGTGCACTTCTGCACAATGACCTAAATTGCATTACAATATTTATAAAAAATTTTTGGAAACCTTAAAAGAATCGTTAACATTACTATATATCCATACTCTTTTGCATTGTTAGGGAAAGAAAAATTATTGCTAGGTTGCCTACAATGAGATCAACAAGTATATACAAGATCAACAGGTATATAGAGATCAATATTTATACAAATGATATAATGCCAATTTTTTAAAAATATTTTTGTGAAATTTGTGGCACATATTGTATTATTTCGGCATCAATCTATTTTTTTCAAAAATGGGATATCCATCTTAGTCCTTCAGAACCTAGGATGAATATCCATCAGCTCTGACTTTACTTTGATAATTGTAAATATATTTTGATTTTGACTAGGCTAGGAAAAAGCATAAATGTGTATCGATAAAGTAGGAGGGTAGGGTGAAATATGTGCAGATGACTGTTAGCAAGTGCGAGTTTAAAAATTTGCGTATGCATAATCTTTTATTAACTTTTAACAATGCCATATCAAGATTTATGCTGCTAAGATATTGTTAATTTGATTTTAGAATACCTATCAAAGATATTAGTTAATTTAGTTCAATTCTACTTTGATGAGGTTGGAACTTTGATAATTTTTGTCTTCATCAAGGTTTTGATTGTTAAAACGATGCACCTAATTAGACAACTATGTGTAATATACATCATACTAATAATGGCATGAAATACTAATGTTTTCCTTCTTACAATGATTCATTTATGGTATGGGAGATTAATGGATAATGCATGCTAGAACGGAAGAATCAATAATCCTCAGGGAGATAAAGTAGCCTGGTTTTTAACACTGCTGGAAGTTTTGTGGATGCTTAAAAAATTGAAATTTAGGTGGAAAAGAAAAAACTGGAAGAAATGGAACCTAGTGTGCATAGCACTTTCCATTTTGTTGATAAAAAAAATTGCAATAATCCATTAAGTGATTGGAGATTTTTTCATAAGAAATGTGGGGCATTTCTGTGGACTGCAACCTATGGAATATAGTTCCTTGAAATATTTTTCAAATAATTGACTAACATGCAATGATAGATTTAAGCTAAGTTATTTGGAATGGAATTATCACTAAAGATTAAATGAATGTGGAGATATTTCTTCGTAAGAAATGTGGGGCCACATCTGTGGAGAGCATTTGAAGCACCGTGAAGTTTTTTTATTGTTAAATTTTTGAGAGTACCTTCCAAAATCAATAACAAAAAGTAATTGCCCATGTTTTTCGATTGTGAAAACCTATCACATAATAATGGTAATGGTGGTGTTAGACTTACATATACTTAATATATCAAAGTGCCAAGATTGTAAGTTCAGGATGTCTACATTTTCAGACATTTTGTAAGGAATATTCTTGGATTTTATTGACATTCAATTTTAGTCTAAAAACTGAAGAAATTTTTGGTCAAATATTTAGAAAATGATAAATACTTGGTGCCATGATTCTATTCACAAATAAGTGACTTAGAACCAGATACCAAAAATTTGTGTTCTGTAAAAGAGATGTTCATTTCCCTCATGCTTGAATTATGAAAAAACATTTTAAACAGTACTACTAAAAATAGAGCTATGGAGCTTCCTTGAGCAAAAATTCATGCTATACTTAACATGCAATTCAAAAGCTTCCAGTTATCTTGGAATGGAATTTAAACCATTAAATAATACTTCAGATTTAGGGGGATGAATTGTGAAAAGTTGTAAAAAATTTAAAAATTAAGGAAATTTTCAGGCATCATTAGACTAGCTATGTACTTTATAACCAACTGATAATGATGAAAATAATTTTCTACATTGTCCCTAAATAGTTATTCAAGGATTTTGCATGAGATTCAAAAAAAACTATCAAGAAATGTGCTAAAAGGAAACTATTAATAGATTTTTTAGTAATGATAAATGTGCTTGATATCAGGATTCCATCTCAAGATAATTTTTTTCAGTACACATTAAAAGACTAAAAAAACATACAAAAGAGATGTGGGGTCATGAGAATTCTAGCTTTCTAAGGATAATACATAATTTTTCTTCTTTTTTTGTATCATGTTAAACAAAACTACTAAAAACAATTTAATGTGAGATTCCTGAGCACTTCATGATATAACACATTGTATGAGATGCACAAAAACTAATTTGACAACATAATGTTTGATGGTTAAGGAAATCTCTTAATGATTTTTTTAAATTTGAAAAAAGTTGATATGAAGTATTCATGTCAATTCATTTTTTTTCATGTACACACCAAAAGAGTAATGAAAAAACATACAAAAGCCATATGCACATCGATTAGAAAAGTATCTAGATTTCTAATTATAATACATAATTTTTCTTGTTTTTTTTCTATCATGTTAAGGCACAGCTCTACAATTTTGAGAGATCAGAAATTAATGGAAATTGCGGCTTCATAACACAGATGGCAGAACAATTTTCAAAGTAAAGAGAATGGTTTCGAACAGATAGCAGAAGCTGATGTTGGTGACTAATATTAACTTGTAAGATTGGTAGCATGATCATAAGCATGCTAGACATTTTTTGTTATGGAAAACTCACTATTTTTCTTTCTTTATAGTCAACAAAAAACATGATTTCATTTATCTGAAAATGTTGGAGGGGTGATTAAAATTTCAGTTCGAACAGTTTTTTCAAGAAATGTACATAATAACTAAAACACTATTTTGCAATATTCTATGTTCTGTATGTAGCAATGAATAGTTTCAAGGGAGAAACATATGAGGAAACTCTTTCCAAAAAAACTATTCAAAAACCAACTGCAACAACTCTGCCAAACAACTGAAGACCACCTATAAGAGCAGCACATGAAGTTTATAAGATACGACCACCAGACCGAGAATACATGATGATAGAAAAGCTAGTTAAATGCAAAACAAAACAAAGTATGAAATCTGTTCATTCAAAGTTTTATCACATTAATAAGTTTGACGTAGCGACAAATGTACAAGAAAGCAAGTCTCAAACTTGAGGAAGTAAGAGCTATCAAAAAACAACATCCTGTTAGTTCAATCAAGCAATTGAAAGAGCACATAGTAGATGTTTGCCCCGTATAGCTACTAAACTACTCTTATGTACATAAGTTTAACGAAGCACGCCCTTAAAGGTTTTCATTTTTTCTTGGCATCTCATTTTTTTCCCTTGGTGACATTAGCAATTTTTTTTGCACCATGTTTTTTTTCCTCCAGCATGTATTGTCTTTATAGTTATCCCCATCCTTTTCAGTTTGTGGTCAGGTTCATATTTCATAGCATCTTCAGGGTGATCATATACCAACCCAAACCCCCTCGAGTTGGAACCTGTTGTACGGAATTTGGAAAGATAGAGAGGACAAGAAGGATGCAAATGAGGCGTTCTCTAACCAAATCAGCGATCACAGGTTTCGCAGGCTTTGGTTGCCTGTAATGGAGCACATTGACAACAAACTTTGTTCGGTTGAAAGCATCTTCTCGCTCCAAGTGTGGAGTGGTGATTGTCACACCGTGTGGAGGAAGAACAATTGTATTCCGAGTCTTCATTTCTGCAAGGTCACAAGTAACCAAAACACTAAAAATGTAAAACAACCAAATTTGTACATGCTATATCAACCTTGATAACTTCTACGCTGGAAATGGAAGTTAAACACATTTTTTTTGTTGCAAAGCACAAACAAGGAATCAAAGACAAATATTCGGGTGTCGTCTGATTTGGCAGGCAGCTTTAAAAGCCTTGCCAATGGGCAAGTATAACGCCCAACTAAGGGCATTTCGATGCGGCCTCCTAGGGGCAAAAACCCCTCAGCACACACCGAATCCTGCCATTGTTGAAGGCACTTGCCCCTTTATGTCGTGGTTGAAGACCAAAAGCAGAAAATAGTTTTCTTTATGTAGCACAAACAACAACAACATATTTTAAGATAGTCAACGCCACCCACATAATGAAGAATCTATGAAAATGTAAAAGGGAAATAATGCAAAAAGCAACACATATTCAATAACCAAATTTATAAACGATCGGTTATGGATTTTCCCATGTCACAAAGAAAATAGCTTATTCTGAGAATAACCTTAAAGTTTATGAACACCGCAACTACATACAGGAAAGTGAGCCACATCATTCACAAAGAACAATACCATATTCCAAGACTAACCTTAAAGTTCATGAACACCACAATAATAACAACAGGAAAGTGAGCCACATCATTTCTCTAAAGAAACCATGGATCCGACATAAACATGTCAAAAGTAATGTCACACAACACAACCTAATCTATCTTGGGAACGCAGTAGTTGTAGTTCAAAAGACTAAATTCGTAAATGTAATTTTCAATTATGTTTTATGGAGAACAAAAATGAATTTACAATCCAATGACCTGAATATATAAAGGAACTTCATGAAGAGTAAAAAGAAGGAAAAGGGGCATGTACAATACTGTACTAACGCGAAAAAAAAAAGGAAATGGTTTAAAAGTCAAAGAACGTATTTTCCAGTGATTTTCCATAATTTTTTGCCTTAAAAGAAAACATTCATAGCGGGTGATTAAACAACAGTTTTATGAGCTTATTGTGAACACGGTTTCACTCTCATTTGATGCAATAATATTCTAATGTGCAGGATGAACTGTTGTGGGGTGCATCATGGCTGTATAGAGCAACTTAAAAACACTCTTATATTTGTTATATTCAAATCAATGGCAAGATTCTGGGAGCTGATGATAACATTAATGACTTTGGGCAGGAACAACAAACATGTAGGAATAAACATTCTTGTATCTAAAGCAATTTATACTATATAAACATACTTTACACTAATCGTACAATGTATAACACTAACTGTACATTGTTAGATTTGAGAGAATATTGTTTTGAGTGTCAATTTTTTACAGTAATTGTACACTGTATAACACTAACTATACATTGTTAGATATAATAGAATATTGTTTTGAATGTCAATTTACAGCTAGTAGAATTGTAAATCATAGAATTTGTTGTCATGTTTCTAGAACTCTGCACTAGAATCCAACAGGGTAGGTATGGAATATTAAATCATGTTTCTCATTAAACATTTTGTTTTATCTACAGGGTGAACTGTTGTGGGGTGCAACATGGCTATACAGAGCAACTAATTTGTTTCTATTGTGCAGGAATTCTTATTGGGGAAGGCAAACTTCATGAAGAGTAAAAAGAAGGAAAATGGGCTTGTGTAATATTCCAGCGATTTTCCATAAGTTGTTTGCCTTGAAAGAAAACAATTATACCGGGTGTTTAAAAAACAATTTTCAGAGCTTTTTGTGAACAAGGTTTAACTTTTATTTGATGTAATAATATTCTAATTGATTTAAACACTGCAACATGGAGTCATGGTTCCTTCAAATATTTTTCAAATACGAACTGCAATGTCAAAAGCTAAGTTATTTGGAATGGAATTGTGGACATTAAATAATAATGGAAAGGGGATTTTTTTCTAGATGTCGTAGTTGCAAATACCCAAATAGACATGCATATGAAACGTGTAAAACATATACAGGCATAGGAATTGTTTGACGAAATGTATCAAAATAATAATGCGACAAAAGGAGCATAATAATGTAATTGTTATGCCTAATTTCTTTTCTAAAGAAACAAAACTGATATCTTTTCGAAAGGAAAATCTGTAAAAATCTAAAGCACAGATTCATTCCCCATGTGAATATTAATCTCCAAATCATGGACCATAAAACTAACTTAATAAAAGGCATTATCAAAGGGAAATTTTCCAAGGAGAAAAATCACGCTTAAAATATGCATTAAACTCTCTATCATCACCAATCACTATACAAATTACAAATAAAAGATGATTTTTTTTACCCTTTTCTTTAAATCTCGGTTGTGTTGTTGGATAGCTTCCTCTAGCGATGCAGTTTCCAACTTCAATCACACCCAGCAGCCAAATAGAAAGGGACTTCTCAGCTTTAGTGTTTAACAACCACAGACAACAACACAAACCACGGTTTCTAACAACACCGCACACTATTAACTGCAAAACCCTTCCCGTAGCCCTAAGCAAGACGTTTTAAATTCTTTCCTGGACTAAAACGTACTGCCATATAAGGAGGCACCCATACTCCCCTTTTGATGCTGACGACAGAGGCATGTCCACCTCTAGCAAAGACTCTGACATCTGTCCTCCATTTCTGGCTCCCGAAATGGCTCTCCCTCCTTTGAGCATGGTGTTGGGCTCTCCTGCTTTCAAGTTTTCCACGGATGATTTATGGATTTCTATTCACATTTACACCTCGGTTTCCATTTACCCACATGTAGGGCTCCAAAGTTGTCATCCATCGTCGACCACTCCATCTGGACTGCTGCAGTCTCCTTCACTGTCAGAACCCTGGAGGCTTTCCATCAGAGATCACGCCTTTCGGTGTAAAAATACACAAATCCAAAGATTTTCTCTCAAAATAGTGTCAATGTGTGTGTAAAATGCTAAATAATGACATGTGTTAGCATATGCAACGATTGATTTTCCTTCATACAGTGATTCCAAATACTTTACTTATGTAAAATATTATATAAATATAAATATAGGAAATAACATAATATCTGTCTATAAATCATTTTAAACGATATAATTTCATGGGGAATAATGGGAAACGTTAAAGTAAGAGGAGAATCCCACCACATCAACTACCATATTGGTAAACAACCAACACGTGAAGTAAAATGTACCTACCGTTTACATCCAACATAACACAAAAAAATTAAATAGTTAGCACATTTTGTTGAATGTGTCAGTTGTTTAAACTTTTCTTGTCAACTATGGGGGAGTCATCACATATTGATAATTCATATCCAAGTTATCATTACTAATACTTTTTTTGTTCTTGGTGTGCACCCTATTAAGGATTATGATTTCACAAATATAACCCATATTTAATCTAAATAACATGTGTCAAATTTGCAACATGTAATTCCCTTCAAAAGCTAATGTGACTAGAAAACATGATGACATGATCAAAGTTTGGTTGAACAACCACCAACGAATCAGAATACACCAAACAATATGGATTTTAAAACACAAGCATATTCAAATTGGGAAATATAATATTATTCAATATTTCTTAGGAAAATTTAGAACATCAAATATTTGGTAAAAGAACACAAACACGCCACTTCTCTACATTGTTGTCAAACTCAAATTACATACACACTCTACACCCTATCTTGAATGTTATACTTATCCACAATATTTCTTGCAAGTGCTAATCATTTACTTCCTCACAAATTCCCCTCACTTGGTATAAAACTTAAGGCACTTCCTTGTAAGCTTCCTTTACATTTCCAACTTCAATCCTCTAAATTCTAAAAGCCAAAAAAGGTTGTATCTTAGATTCAAATTTAATATTTACACTTTTCTCATTATTTTCCAATGGTAGAAGGGGAAGAACAATGTGTAGAGAAGATGAAATGATTCACCTTCCAACCGTTACAATAAGAAAACCCTTTTTATGAAGGAAAAGTGAGACATATCATCATCTGAATGTTACAAGATTATGTATCTTAGCTTAGTTAAGAGTGAACAAGAGTTTGTATTATAAATTATGGTACATTGGCCATTTTTTCAACTAGTAAACACCCTCTTTAAGCCCACACGAAAAGATTCAAATCATTTGAGAGTGGTTTGATAGAAAAATTAAGGCATCTAAGGTAGTTTAGGGAAATTTAGTGGAAGAAATTGAATTTTATGAACAACGTATACAATATCGAGTCATTTTAGGCTTAGGGAATGGAGGCTCTAATGGTGAAAGCCAAGTTGTTCATATGATTCTTGGAGTTCTCGAAAGGAGTTTAGAGGCAAACAAATAATCAACATAAAATACTCTTGGAACCCTCTACATGATGGACACATCAATTTTGTTCCAAGACTCAAATACTCTTCTGTGAGAATCCAAGATACTGCAGTTGCCCCCTTCAAGTCAATAATGAAATAGGCCCTAAAAAATGAAATAGAAGGATATATTTGGCTCATGATAATGGGTGAAATGTTCTCAACATGTGTTTTGGAGTCAAACTCATATAAGGTTTGAACCCAAAATAGTCTTCCATGTTCATAGGGCATGGAAAAAGCACTGCACGGGGTCCTCAAATGCACTCGATGGGTGACATCAGCACTTCAAAAACTCCTTTGTCACACATTATCACCCTTGGTGTCCCATTGGGTTATCCCTGAGGTGCAAAGGGGATGAAGGGGGACACAAAAAGTGTGATCCCCACCAATTTTCTAGGTTTCATCACTTGAGAACATGACTTTGGGTGTTAGGGTGTGCATAATGAGTATTTTAGGTTGTCTTGACCCACTTTTCATTATCACCAAACCCTCATGTCACACTTTTTCACCCTCTCTATCCCTTTTGCTTATCCCCAAGGTGTACAAGGGGGTACACAAAATTTTGACCCTCATCATGACAAACATCTTGCACTACTCACCCCTCACCACTTCTGCACCTAGGTTGCACAAACTTGCATCTCCACATTATGCCCCTCTCATGAACTCAAACCCGGGTCATAAGTTTTCAATCATGTTGTCCCCATTGTCCCCCAAGGTGGAAAAGGGGACAAGGGGGACACAAACGTGTGACCCCCCTTCCTTCCAGGTAGCCCCTTAGTCACGTGAAAACTCATTTCTAGATCCCGATGACCAAATTTCAGCCCCCCGGATGCCCATTTCCAAGCCCTTGCATCTCACACATAAGGAACCAAAAGCTGCCATTTGTCACCATCTAGTGTAAGTCACACATTTATGTCCTCTTGGTTTTCCCATTGTCCCTCATTACACAAGAGACAAATCCACTTGAACCACATCCCAACTTCTAGTTAAGCTACCAGGTCAAATGGGTGAGTTAAGATTTGTAAAATAAAATTGACTAACTCTCCTCACCTCACACACTTAACCATTTTCAAAACATTCAAAGTGATGATGTTATTCCCTCCAAAGCCCTCCATGGTTGTACATGAATGCTTGTGTAGTTGTTCACATAGAGATCAATGCTTCCTGAAACTAAAAAATTGCTCATAATCTTGATAAACCAGTGCACCCGATCTCCATCCAAACTCTGCCAGTGCACTTCCTACCAAAAATGCCTTCAAGATGGTTATAAGAGCAATATTCCATAGATGATTATCTATACAATTTACATCATCCATCGTGAAATTTTCAGACCCCAAAGGTTACCTTTGTTCAAATCTATAGAGTTCCAGTCGAAATGAAAAACCCCAAAAAACTGTAGCAGGAGGTCTTGAAGTAAAACCAGAATTTTTGAGACCAATTTTGTTACAATCCAACATCTAGAAGAACCTCCGTATAAAAATAATAAGCGTGAAAGGCTCTCTTATGTCCAAATATAGTAAGTTTCTAGAAATGGTAAATTTCTCAGCACTCGTGCACTCCAAACAAGAAAAAGCCATAAAAAAGTGAAAGTTAGGAAAACTTACGAAAATAGCTATCCTAGTCAGGACCTGCTAAAAATAGAAAATATTGCAATCAAACCCAAATCACTTGTATCAACTCACATTCCACCTATCTCACTAATGTTTGCCACAATTTCAAGGCTGGGAAGTTATCTCGTGGTTCAAATGGGAGAGAAAAACCCTTGCAGGCTCCCAAAACATTAGTCTCAAGGTGAATTCTACACGACACACTTTGATGTAGGAAGTTGGATGATTCAACTCATCCTAATTGGCACAAAAGTGAGTCACCATGGTTGAATCCATCCAAGAAGGATATTTCTTCATAACTGAGGTGAATTGGGAAGCTCTAGACCAAAAATATATAAACTTCAAACTAAGGTTATGCAAGCTCCAAAAAAAATACACGGGAAGCTTCGAACCAAAATCTTTATGGGGTCTTTCAACCTTTGTAAACATGAATTAAACCTCCCAAGTGAATAACAATGATGCTCATGCATCATATCTACTACTCCCAATGTGCCTCAACCCAAGACCACCATTTTTGTAGTAGTAGGGAGTTATCACAGGTCCACGCATTGCAATGTCTTGCAACAATGTTTCTAAACACTCATTCAATACTTTGGAGCGTGCTTACATCTCATAGAAAAAGGAGATTACAACCACAATGTTTCTATCCAACAAGAGGTCAAAGGAATAAACAAGGAGTAATTCTTGTATCTCTAGAAGGACCTATTTCAATGAGGAGCATACAAACAAAAAGGTGTTTGAGCATCCTGCAGTTGATTCCATTCAAAAGGGTGACATCTTTGTCACAAAGGTGAATGTTGAAACCAAGGAACGTGAGGTGATGATCTCCATGTTTTGAATTCCACCTTGTATTCTAAAGGATTACCATGTTTGCAATAATGGGCAATCATCTCAATTTCACATGTTATAATTCACTTAATATTGTTCTTAAAGACTCAATCAAAACCTTGAAATGTGTTCACACCTCGCAAGAGGAAGCATATAAAATCACAATATTTTAGTTCAACGGGTGGTCAGAGGACAATAATTTTATTCAGGGAGTAATCCTTCTCTTTGCAATATAAAGACCTATTTCAGTGAGTAACAGACAAGCATTAAAATGTTTAAGCATCTTGAAGTTAATTTTTGATCACAAAGGTGAATTATGAATGCCAAGATGAGTAAGGTTGTGATCTCCATATCCTAACTCTTACCTTGTGATCAAAGAATATCATCATGTTCCCATCTTGGTGCATATCTCATAACAATGTTTTTTAACACTTATTCAATGCTCTGGATTGTTTCCATGTCTCACAGAAGGAGATCGTAATCATAGTGCTTTAAGTCAACAAGTTCTTCATTGATAGAGGCCCCATCTTCATCAAATTAACCCACCCTTCTCTTTCTCCTCTTTCTTCTCTCTCCATATTATAATTCTTCAATAAAAATGTACTTTTTCACTATGTTGTCTTATTCACTTAAGTGACCTTCAACTTAACACTGTAAGAATCCTTTTTCATTAATAAGAAAAAAGGATCGCTTTTATTCCCTAGGAATATGAAAGGTCACAAATGATAAGAAAGTGAAATGTCATATGAAGGGAATATGAAGATTCACATTGTAAATCTATAAATTGGAATGGATTCTCCATTCCAAAGGGTTGACAATTGTTGATAGTTGTAAGTTGTTGGATTTCACTATTACATCAAGCAATAAAAGCTACGTTTCCTCCATCTCCTTGTCTATGTTCCTCCATCCTCTCTACTTTCCAAATTTGCAGGCATTGTGATCTTGTATAACCAAGAAGGAAGTTTGTCTCCTTGATTAATGGATCTATAAAACTTTGTGTCTCTAATTTATTAGTCTTGTTGTGATTCTATGGTTGGATGCTTCTAATTAAATGTGGACCTACTCTAGCTAATACATGTGAATTTTGTAAATATATTCACAACATTAATCCTCTCCCCTATTTCTCCTACTCCTCTTTACCTCCCTTCACAACAAATTCCTCCCTTGTACATTGTACAAGCACTTTTCCATAGGTTTAATGGAGTATTCTTGTGTGATCCCTGACCTAGTGACCACCCCACAATATTAATTAGTTTACATTCAATAATGGGAGCCTCCCCATATCCAAGAAGGAGGGGCTTAGCGCCGTGACTATTGGTGAAAACCAATAATCATCACTACAATAAACTATTTCACCAACAATCACTGAAACTGTATCTTGCAGAGCTTCCTGGACCAAGGCGTATAGTATGGCGTAAAGCGTATCCCTACTATGACCCTTTTTGTACGCCCTTGTCCCTATGTAATTTCAAATCTTGAAACTTTTTGGGCCCGTGCACTACTTCCTGATTTGGTCTTTTATGAAATCTAGAGCTTTGATACTATGCAATGTTTGTTGTGTAGTTGATTCAATCTTTAAAACCCTAGATGGTGAAGGAGTCCTGCAAAACAAACATTTTTTGGGTTGTGGGAAGCCTCGTGCACCACCAATGTCACCACTACTCCAAAGAGGGATCAAATCGCACGTCGTTCTTTCCTAACATGTGATATCTAGAATGTATGCAACCAAAATGATAACCACGACTTTGCAATAATGTAATTATGCTTAAACCTTTTCCCTAACTTGACTTGGCCTTGATAATGTGCCCTCTGTGTTTGCAGATCTGAGTGGATGACTGCCCTAAGATAAGTACGCAAAGTATATAAAGCTCAAAGGAGTCTTGGAGTAGCTTTGCTCCTGATTGCTCTTAGTATTTTCTCATTAGGATGCTAGGTGCCAAGTAGATAGAATGCCCTTCTTAATGAGAGATGAATAACTTGCTTATATATGTGTTTTGGATATGGAAAACTAGGATAAGACTAATTATAAGTGTACCAAATAATTTCAAATTAAGAAAAGTACCGCTAGAGGGAAAGGGACCAAAGTGGCCAGGTTGGTCCATAGTATATGAGCGCTATGGCCCTTTTTGGGTGCTATGGTCTCGGATGCACATGCGAGTAATTTAGAAATTGGAATTGCAATATGCAAGGGTGTAGCCTGATTTGATGAATTAATATGACCATTATACAAAAAAATAGGTTGTGTAAGCAAGAATGTGTGAGATATAGCTAGGGATAACATAAATGGCCAAACTGAGCACGTGTGGGCCATTGTAAGAGTGTTGTACAATTTGTGTTGTTGCAAGACATGAATTACCAAAATGAGTGTCTGCACCCAATCACTAACTTGCTTGCAGGGTCTCTTATCAGTGGTTAGGGTTTGGAGCTATTTCAAATCATACAAAGGGTTTTACATAGGTGTGACACCTAGGGTTTCACAGCAAAGCATATTTTAGAGGTTCATACAAGCATATGAAGTTATAGAGTGCCAACAACTCGTTGTAGGAAAATGCCAAAGGGTTCCATATATATTCCACGATTCTATACCTGCTCATTTTACACTCCTAGATCTAAAGATGAAACACTTGTAGATCATTTCCAGTCTTCTTACTCTTATGTGATTGCTAGATCAACTTTCTCAACATCTAATTAGTTAAGTACACCTCCGTTATTGGACCTTGTTGTATTTAACGCTTGTTTCAATCGTTATATCTTACATATATTGCTAATATAAGTATATTCTGATAAGCACATTGACATTTACTTAATAATTTGAATATACTTATTATAGCCTCTCTCGAGTAAAGGTTTAAGTTTGCTTTGCATAAACACCATTTCCCATTGCAACTTGAACTCGGGTCCATTAAGTTGCAAATGCAAGTCCACACAAAAACACCAAACCGAGGTACTTGGTAATGCATTTGCAAAGCATTGACTTATTATAACCTCTCTCAAGCAAATATTTAAACTTGACGAAAATATGATTTATGTAAAAGTTTTCTAGTTTGTAACCAAATTATGTTAGATTATTCTATCTACGTATCATCGACAAAGGAAGCCACATTATCTAGAAATAATATATTATTCAAATTATAACTTAAAACACATTTCAACCACTATTTCTAATCATTTTAGTATATTCTATGTTATGAAAAAAACTGAAAATTATATAATGTATTTTAACTTTTACTTATAATCATTTTCCATATAAGCTATAAAAGAAATTGTAAATATAAAATAAAACTAACATATTAATCTAAAAATTGAATATCTGATACACCAACTTAAACCTTCAACTCAAAAAATAGACTATCCTCTCACACATTCTTCAAAAAATAAAAAAATAAAAAATAAAAAATATATATATATATATATATACCGCGACCCAACCCATCCTTACCTTGGTCTTACTTTATTGCCAAGTTGAAAAGAGGAAGGGGTGAGTTGAGGCGAGACTAATCCCTAGAGATACACGCAGCCACCCGCAAACCACATGCATCATTTTCTCCGAAGTGCTGGAGTCGAACCCAAGACCTTGGGGAGCAAACCCAATAATATTACTTGACATATAATTTACGTCACGGTAAGTATTAGAACTGCTAGCTTATTTTAGAGCTTCATTTAACTTTTGTTTTTTTAAGGACTAGTCACATTACAACCTTGTTCATAATCATAACGGTTAGAAAAATCAAAATTCCAACAAAATGAATAATATCTTTGTCTGCATCGGTAGCACCGAAAGCACAAACTTCACACGAATACGTCAAAATATCATGAAATGGCGAATAAATTAAATAATGATGACGGCAAGAACGCGTGATGTGAAATGATACAAGAATGATATGAAAAAAAAGTAGGCCCGACTCGGTTAAAATTTAACAGCGATACTGGGTCGACTGTGAAGGGTTTGGCGTAATAAAATTGTAGAGATAAACATTAGATCTGCCGCTTGCTGACACAATTTGAGTACCCTTTGCGCCAATCTTTTCCGCCTCCGTTTCAGGCTGGCCAATTGTCAGGTCTGATTACATCGACAATTTTTATTCGCATTTCGCCGTTTCCGTCTCAGCTCTTGCTTTGTTTCGGATCTGCAGAGATCCAACTCAAATGTGTATGTACAATTACTGCAATTTATTTCAGTTTTCGTTAAACTTTCTTATTGAGGCTTGTAGCTTTTGAGCCTGTGAACTTGGGGGGTTTTATCTGGTATAGTGATTTACTCAGCATTTTACGACAAGAAACTCTTACTCGTGTTAATTTGATGGTTATTTGGGTTTTTATATGCTAGGGGGGTTTTTCAGGTAGATTAGTATGTGGCCCTTAGCGGCGTTTAATTACTGCCTACTGCGTGTTTTATATATCTAGAAAGGGTTGTGATGTTGATCTCTGTACAGAGTAACCCTGAATGGATTTAAACTTTATTTAACTGTTCAGTTGTGGCACTTGGTTATTGCATTAGCCATGAATTATAACTCCATGGGATAGTCTTGATGGCGTGTATGAGACTGTTCTCCTGGCATCGCTTTTGTCATATAAGTACGTGAGACATTGGTTTAGTTTGATTGCTAGGGGGTGGAACTTGGCTGCCAGGATTTGTCTGGTACATCACTCTACGGGGAGTAAGCTTATATGGGAATAGTTTAGTGCCGACTTCTGTCATTTGCCTAGTGTGGTCATGAAGTCGATCTAGGTGGCTGGAGATTTCTTATCAGTTGTGGCATTTGGTTAGTGGATTGTCCGCTGGTTTTATCTTCATGGGTAAACCCTGATGAGGATGCATTAGACATTTCATCCGGTACCACTTATTTGATAGGAATATATGGGATTTGACTTCATCTGGGTTTTAGAACATGTTTAGTGGTTGGCCCTTGGCTAATATGGCTTATGCGGTGCATCATCATTGTGTGGTTATGTATGGCACTTGGCTGATATGGCTTGTGTGGTACATTAGCATTTGGGGAATCGACCTTGTCTGGGATTAATTTAATGCTTACTGTGTGGCATTTACCTAGTGGGGGCTTTGAGATTGATATCCCCTGGAAGTAGACCTGAATGCTGTACTTGTTCTTTGTCTGACATTATATATGCGTACGTTAGAAATGAATATTACTGCCCATAAATGCCATTATACTTTCTGATTGATGAATTCCTAAACTAACATAGCTCATGGCAATAAGAGCTTGTTGGACATCCTCAGTTGATGTAATTCATGGGGAAATATTGGCTTTAATTGTACTTTGTGATTGATGAATTCCTAAACGGACATAGCCCACGAGTTTGATCTCCATGGGATAGCAAAGTTGTTTTTCTCAAGATCACGAAGGCCATTTTTTCTGATGGCTATTTGTATTTTGCAATTTGCACTTTGACAAAATGGTTTTGGGATTTAACCACTTTGGGTTTACCCTCTAGAATTAGTGTTTGTTTATTTTCAGCTCCCAGGTTTCTTCTACCCTAGTACTTTTCTGTTTTATGTAGTTGTAATTTCTAGTTTCATTGACATATTTCTTTTTGAAGGCATCTATGCATTAATATCTTCCCTTCTTTCTGAGAATGGGTTCCACTGCGAATGGAAGATTCTATCCGTGTAAATAACTGGACAGCCCTCTACTTAAGAGCTTGATATTTGACATTATTATGGCTGTTTTATTTTGAGCTGCTTCTAAGACTTTTGATTTGGTGGTTTGTTGGTTGGATGAAGTTCATAGCAGAAGCTAAATATGGAGTCGATCCTAGTGATGGCATTGGAATCTACACTCAAGTACTGGCTAAACTCATTTTCAAGAGACCAGTTTAAGCTTCAAGGGCGAACTGTTCAACTTTCAAACCTAGGTGGTACTTCTATCATCTGTTTACATTGTTCTTTATTTATGTTTTTGTTTAATCATGAAGCTTGAAAAAACCTAGGTCATATTTGGATTTTCTATTTACTTTCATGCATATTGTTTCTTTTCATAAGTGCTTCTGGATGTTTTTTGAAACATGAAACTGTTGCATTGAAGAAACCAAATTTATATTTATTCAATCTGACAGAATACTTATCACAATATGTTTATTTTGTCAAAATGGCAAATACTTTACCAAACTTTAAAGGTATAACCTTATATGTATTATGAGTAAAGATGTATCCATTTTTTGCCTGTAGTTGACAAAAATTACATTTCTGTATTATTGTTGCTAAATGGTGTGGATTTTCAGTATTTTAGTTTTGCATTTCTCTCTGCCTGTTTGTCTGATTATGTTATGCCTTTTTTGTGAAGATATCAATGGTGTTGCATTGCATGCGAGTGCTGGTCTTCCTCCAGCTTTAAGTGTTACACAAGCAAAAGTTGGCAAGTTGGAGATCAAGGTGAAAACCCATCTTATTTTTTGCAATTTTGATAATTACAAGTATCTTCATTACTTATTTGTCATGATTTGAATATAGCTCCCGTGAAAATCAAAATTACACATTACATTGTATTTGAAAAGGTTGCATTAACCAATTTTTTATATCCTCTAACAACTTCTTTAGGAAACCATCTCATTAATGTCACACTCAATATTTTTGACCAAAAACTATAGCCAAAACCAGGGCAAATAATTTTTTATAGAAAACACTTAAAAACACTTAATACACAAAAAACACCTGGTTTGCTTCCAGAACATTACCCAGTTACTATTCGCATCAAGACCAGTAGCCACACAAGCTACATTTTAGGTTATACACCAAATGCAAAACCAATTACTTGCTTAATCTTTTGTTTGACGAAACATTTAAAGAGCATCAAGTTACAATTTAAAAAATGCTACAAGGTTACATTCCATCCCTCAAGACACACGTGCTTCCCACTAGGGGGCGCTGCACATCATGTTTTGCCGACACACAAAGTGGGGTTTCTCGAAAAGGTTTGAATGACAACTTAATTGATAGAATACGTGTGACGTGTTTGACAACAACACAATCAGGTGACAGGGACCTAAATAAGGTATGAGAACTGTCAACAGTAGGGAGTGCAGTACATCCTCGATGCGACGACTACTCCAAGCAACTAAGGACAAGTGAACACAAGAGGGAAACGGAAAGAGGGAAAATTGAATATCTCAAAATCTTCACTTTTGTGAAAATTGGCAGCTCTTTCCCTCAAAGAACTTAATTTTAATTTGTCAGTCACGTCCAACAGGTTCAATAATGTTTTTTTCTTAAGAGCGAACTCAAATGTTAATAGTTTCCTCATCGTGTAAGTTGTTTAATTCATTTCTCCTAAAATCTCATAGTTAAGCAATTTAGTTTCATTGTTTCACAAGTTGCCCGTACAACATATGACTACTCAATCACAAGGAACAAGAGTTGTCAATGTAACTACTCAATCATCAAATGTTGGGAGAAGAGATAGTGATGAGTATGATTAGATATCCAATGCACAAGGAACAAGAGTTGAGAGTTATGAGGCTTGTAGAAGTAAGTGTCATGATATAAGGTCAACAATGTTTTTATAATGTAGTATGAAGTAAGGCGGAGAAGGATCAAGGAGTAGGTCAAGTGTCCCAAGTAAGAAATCAATCTCTCTAGTGCAAAATATTGTCACACTTCAGAAGCAACTATCACAACCACTGAAAAATTAGAACTCATAGAAGCAACTCACCAATCTCTATAGACCCTCCCAAAGCATACACTGTGCAGCGTAATATTGGAGTGAGGCAGGGTCACTCTATGGTCCATAGACAGTAGAGCCTTGTCACCTCAAAAAACATACTGTATTTGATCAAGGCAAGCCACCATGAGTCCCTACATTCATCCTTCTTACGACGAAATGGTATACCCATGTACATCTAAAAAAATCTCCACAATTGTCCAACCTCGTGAGATCTCGTAACATCATTGTGATGCATAACATAATCGAACACAACATAAGCATATATCATCTTGAGTCCCTGCATCCATCCCTCTCACAAGAAATTGAATACCCATGGTCCAAGAAAAATCTCCACTCCTGTCCAACCTTGTGGATGGGGTCCCTACATCCATACCTATGTTTTAAGGTTTAGGAAGCCACCACAAGATCAAAAATATCACATTAACCAAGGCCATGTCACTTGTAGTCCTTGGCAATACAAGCCATGTTACATAGGGCTTACCCCCGTAAGTGCACAAGGACCGTATTAGGTCCAGGGACAACAATTATGCACATATGAACAAACCAGAACTATATTGCCAAAACCATTCATGAAAGTCACATTTACAAATTTGATGACATAGCCAAATGGCCTCGAAATCCACAAGCTTCAAGTCTTAAAAAAAACCCAAATGAGTCTTGACAATCAAAGATAAACAAATAGCTAGCCATATTCAATCCAAGAAAATGTCGTGATATGAAAAAAAAGGACTTCAAAGCTTCACATAAGAAAATCAATAAATGGTGTTGGTTTTGGGTACAAGTCAAATTCTCAAACTAAAATATAGATGCAATGATCCACATCACAATGTACTATGTAGCCTTTACAGGCCACCACAGGGGTAGTATATCATTGAGTCGCCATCTCGACATCCAATCAAGCATCAAGCATAGCCCAAAAATAAGAATAATACATTGATCTAAACATTGCAGTTGCCGAAGTCTCTATCTGTATCATCATCCCAAAGCCTTCACATGGCTGAACACAGTTGGTGTTCACACAAAGGTTGCCTCTAAGACAACCAGTAAAGGGTGAGCAAAGGGGGCACAAATTGTCATTTGCAGATCCCGAGGTGTGCGCAAAAAATACACATGATGCTGCTCTAGTGGTATCATGCATACCAAACGGATGAAAGTAGGTTTTCAACTTACATAAAGCTCCACTCCCTAGCTCGTACCTGAATCAACAAGTATGGACAAAATGCTCACATGTCCCTCACCCCACACTTACACCTTGATGCCACTTGTAGGGATCAATGGTGTAGGGTCACACACCACAAAACTATATCATTGAAATGAGGGGGGTTTACTGCACAACATCGTCACAAGGGCAGGATATGCACAAGTACAATATAATAGGGTGATACAACATCATGTTACGCCCACAATTCACAAGGGAACATGTTTTTCACATAATATATTGATAACACTCAACACAACACCAAGTGGGATAACACTACAAGTATGTCTACAAACACCAGAGTTTGTTAACAACACGCATGAGGGTACACAACATAGCACATACATCTCATCCATGCTAGCATACTTAGTTATCAAGTCACAAGTTTGTCCTGGATGTTCCAGAGTTTGAATCTCTACTCTGATACTATATGTCACTTCCAATTTTTCGACCCATAATTACAGCCAAAACCAGGGTAAATACATATATTTATAAAACACTTAATACACAATGACACCTGGTTTGCTTTCACAACGTTACACAATTACAATTCATGTCAATACCATTAGCCACACATGCTACATTTTAGGCTATACACCCAATGCAAAACCAATTACTTGCTTAATCTTTTGTTTTATGGAACATTTAAAGAGTAGTAGGTTACGAATTAAAAACGCTACAAGGTTACATTGCATCCCTCAAGACACACTTGCTTCCCACTAGGGGGCACTGCACATCATTTTCACCAACACACGAACTGGGGTTTCTCCACAAGGTTTGAATAACGGCTTCACCAGCAGTACATGAGACACTCGACTCACAGCAACACAATCAGGTGACGGGGTCCCGAGCAAGGCAAGGAAATAGTTTGCAGCAGGGAGGGCATCACAATGAAATTGTACAATATCCTTTGCTCGTAAGTTGTGTTTGGAATAAGTTTAAAGACTACCTTCTCTATTTATTGTAAAGACAGTTGGAATATTAGCAGAAGATGGTGAAAAGTCCTACTACAAGCTTGTTGTATTTATGAGGCTGCAAGTTGGTGAAAATGTTTAATGTTAGGTATTTCAATTGGCATTGACATGATATAGGAGCCTAGAAAATGAAAACAGTTTTCTGTGAAAAGATCATCAAGTAAAAGGAGTCATCTTCTTGTTTTGGTTAAGATCAAATCTTGATAGGATTGCAATACCAGCCGGTTGTCATTATATACATTCAGTAAACCTATAGCATTTCTAGATTCCATGGTATATGCAAGGCTTCACTGGCCCTTGGTCTGTCAGCGATTAGCAGCTTTTGTGATTGATAATAATAAAATTTACCATAGTAAGCTCTGTGTAGTGGGTATATTTCATCTCTTCTCTCGTATGCAAATGACTTGGCAAAATGGTTACTGGATATGCTTGTCACTGAAAATTAGTTCACGAGTGTTTTCCGAATTAACTGCATTTGCAATTGATTGTTAACTTGTGAAGTATAGTTTTCCAGGATAGTGTTCCGTTTATGCTAGTTTAGTTATTTATCTGTTTCATTTTTTAAATGAGTTTGCACATGGCACATTCTTCATTATATTTTTGTAATATTTATAACTTCGATGTTAACTTCTTGGCATGCTTCCCTCTCAAATTGCTCTTGCTTCTTTATACATCGTAATCTGGGGAGGATTCCATTTTGGCAGTGTTGTATTTGGTGGAAATATGTTTCTTTATAAATTAGAAATTCTATCTTCATGTAACTTCTTATGAGTTAGGATGCAATTTTAATTTTTTTTGAATACACATATTGCCATGTGCTACTATATTTCTTATGTTTGGTCTTTCTCATGTTTCGGTCATATATTTTCTGTGGTTCTCAATTTTGTGTTTCTCATGTCTTGTGTCTGATATCTGTTATCTTCTCAAGTACGATAAGTCAATGCCGCTTAGTTGCTTATAGAAGATGGTACAACAATGCTATTATCAAGTATAACGTTGAATCAGAATTTTAATCTATGATCAGACTCCATTACACCACCTGCATTTTACATGTTTTCCCTTGAAATCATTAATCAAATAAACATGGGAGGATGATAAGAAATGCCTTTTACATCTGAAGAAGCACTTGTTTTTGGCAGCTGCTTTGAGCTTACATTTTACTTGTTTTCCCTTCAAATTATTCATCAAATAAACATAGGAGATGTTTTCGGCAGCTGCTTCGAGCTTATAGGGTATCTCAGCAGCTTTCAATATTCTAATATTGTTTTCTTGCTGCCCAGAATAGCTAGTTTTCCTAGAGTGGATATACTAATTCAAAATCTCATATATAAGTTTGTACTCAATATCGCATACTATGGGATTTGAAGCTAATTCTTAGATACATGCCATGCAGCCTGCTTCAGTACCTAGTACGACAAAACTTACAGAATGTACCTCCAACTTTGTTTTAGGAAGGCTCTACATATTCAACTTGACATCTTCTTGATTAATTTGGGCTTGCTATGTTGCCATCTACAATCTCTGTGTGTGCTAAACAAATTTTCATAAATTTTCACGTGTCTAGACTTAAACTTTGATATTTGTGAAATTATATTTCATGGGAGCTACAATTTCCATGGATATGTAACATGAAATTAGGGTTTAGTGTCCTATTTTAATATACATTGCAATAATGATAATTTAGAACCAAGAGAAATAGTCCTAATAGTCCTAGATCATGCTACTCTCGCTTTTATTGATAGTTTTCCCAAATATGAATCGATAAAGTACAATTAGTGTTTTAGGGTTAGAGAGAGGAACAAAATTCTGCAGACAAACTGTGTGATAGAGTGAAGCAGTTTAGGGTGTTGTCAAGCTGCTTTGGAAATATCTCGATCTAGAGCTCAATGCAGGATAGGTTCGTGGGAAGTAGGACACCTTTGGCATTGAAACAGTCTCAAGGGTTATGAACTTGTCTTTTGGGGATGCACACCCAATTTGACTATTACAACCTTGTTTGCTTGTGTTTGGAGATTTGATTTCTAGGCCTGGAACTATGCGTAAGTGTGTTGTGATGAGATATTGTTTTTTCTTGTCTCGAAACCCTAGCCCTTGTGCTTAAAGGGTTAGCAACTTAGCAATGATTGGGTTGGACTGCCTCACCACACTCCTGTTAATGTGATGAGCACTACACTACATATCAATACTCCAAAGAGGGATCAAGCCACATGTAGTTGTCTCAAACCTACAGTGAGATGCATGTGATATAGAATAAACAATAAAGATTGAGTCCTTGATTTGGTCCCTCACATTTGGCAACATGCACTCGTACTTAAGTTTTTGCTCACAACTGATCTAGGGCAGCAATATAGACGACTTTAGATTTCGGCGGCCTGCTGTTGTAATGGGTCCTCTGAGGAATTGAGTGCTTCAGTAACTGTCCTTGACCTTCTTAGAGTGAGAGAGTGGAGGATTCCCTAGATGCCCCTAACGAGTTAATGTGGATGTGTATTTATATGTGACCATTTGTATGATTTCCTGCTCAACCAAACCAAAATTGCCTCATAGGATGCATAAGCTAAGTAACCCTTTTGAAAAAGTGACCATTAGATGTGCAAGGGACAGGTTTGTGGAGGTTGGATAGGTTCATGGAAGGCTCTGTTCAAGACCTACAAAGTTGTCTATGGTGCGAAAGAAATTAGGTCTGAGCCAAGTGGAAGTTTGCATAGATGTTTTGTAATGTGTGCAGTGATTTGTGAGGAGCTGAGTTTGAGAATGGAAGTCGTTTAGTGGGGCTAGGATGCATGATAGAGTAGGAGGGTGCCTTAAATTGGTCATTTTATGTATAAATAGGATAAATGTTAGATTAAGTGCCAATGCAATATTGCCAAGTGCTCAGACCAAATTTTGGATACTTCAATTACCCCCTTTTGATCTAGTATTGACAAATGCCTGATTAAAGGAAAATGTGAACCTCACATGGTGGTGTAAACTCTTGAAAGTATGTGCTAATTCACATGAAACTTGTAATCACCCGACAAAATTCATAGATTAATTCTTGATAATGATGTATAAAAAATTGTAAATTGAATTTGAAAAACTCTATATTTAAAGTGCTTTAAATAAAGTTAAATGTGCACGAGAACGATTACACCTGATTGGTCATGTCGAACCATGCCTCTGGTTTGTTAAATGTGAAGAGTGCCAAAGTGAGTGCTGTCATCTTGTTAATAATCTTGTCTTGTCAATAGCATGAAACATTTTGTTGAATTTTGTGAACCATGTTGCCTTGTTTGTAGCATAATCTAGCCTTGCCGGTAGCATAAAACATTTTGAAACTACAAGCTTGCCTTTCCTGTAGCTCAATCTAGCCTTCTCAATAGCATTAACCCTTAGGGGAATATAATCATGCCTTGCTTGTAGCTCAATATAGCCTTGTTGGTAGTATGACATGTAATAGAAGACCAATTCTACGCATTGTTGAGGGCAATTTGTCAAATTTGTGTGTATGATAAATCTGCTGAAACTCTGTGAAAAGTGAAAAACCTTGATGTAAATTGTGTGAAATGCCATCAATCTCTCTGAATCTAAGTATTCTTAGTGGAAATTTATGTGAACTTTTGGCTAAGCCTGCAATATTCCCCCCTTTTAAGGTGAAGGATGTCTTTGTGTCTCACTCAACTCAAAACACTAAAGTGGTCTGTTGTATCATATGTAAAAGCATATAGAGAGAAACCATATAAAACATGTGTTGTAAACATGGTTGCATAAATCAACGTGCATAAGATATGATCATTAGGGAATAAACATGACGTGTCATCTCAAGAGTAAGTATATTGTGAACATTCTTATAAATTTGTACAAATTAGTTGCTAAAGTGCTCCAATGAAAATCAAAGATGTATGCTAGCATACACACAACTCGATATGAAAAGATTCTTTGGGACTCACAACATGACATGATAGGCCTGCCGCAAGACATTTGACAACACAATCTATCTGACATTGCGATGACACGACGACTCTACCGACACTAGTGTTAGTAACAATCATGTAAGAAGCATAAAATCATGAAACTTGTAGTAAACAATTGTTGTACGTGAAGAATCATAGAGCCCAATGCTTAGAAGTGTCATGCAATATCGTTGAAGTATGTGTCAAACATTATAGAGCAACATACCATAGGTAAGTTACACCGTATAGTAAGCATAAATATAGTCACACCAACAATCATGCTAGATTGGAAGCAAGTGTTGTAAAATAAATATGAAGTATACACAAGAACCCGGGTCCTATTGCAATTAGACAAGTATATGCACGAATACATGTAACGCATCAGTTTAAAAACACATCATAAATAGTAACAAGTAAGCATGAAGCATCTAAAGTTGGTATATAGGAACAAACAATGTAGACATCTAGTGAATCGCAATATACTATCTAGAGTAAAGAACATGTCATGAAGTATAAGTTAGTGCAAGAGATTTAGTAAATAGCTGTGTATAGCCAATGGACAAGAATGCGAAAGATATAACGCGAAAACGCTTTGTGTAAGATGCCCCTAGTGTAGGCATGTCCCCAATGTGGAAGGTTGCTCGCAGATGTAGGAATCAAGAAGTTGTGAGGCATATGTGTATGTATCCATAGAAAAGATCTATCATTAACATTAAAGGCCAGTGCATGGAAAAGTAGATATGTAAGTGCTAAAGCACGGTCGCATCAGTGTCTATGTGATAACAAAGCTAGTCACTTGTAGATGATAGAAGAATGGGAATGAGATTCTAGGTGACTCCCCCAACAATCACAACAAACCCCTAAAATGTGTTGCATCGTTGGGTAATATATAGTTCTCAACTCAAAACTAGGTGTCAGAAGAATGAGTAATGTAAAATCAAGGAAAAACCATTGTTGTCAAAGTAGAAGAAACATGTGACAAAGGAGCCGTGTATGCAAAAAATTGTATAAACAAGTGTGAGTAAGGGGCACATAAGAAGGCTATCCTGTGATCTTGTCAATGGGATGATCATTTGGAGGTCCTGTATTGAGAAGTGTAACTATAATATGCCGTGGGTCCGGAGTAGGAGAAATGATTGAATCACTTTCAAAATTTGAGAAGTAATCACATGCAATATAGTACTCCGAGTCATCGGGACAGGGGGAATGCGTATGTGCAAGGCGCAGGTCACGAGTAGCCATAGTAACTTGTGGCCTCTGCGATGTATCGAGAGCGTGCATTGGTGTCCTGCATAGGTCACGCTCGCAAGGTTGTTGTAGAACTATTGTGCATCGCACATGACTTGGTAATACAGGCTGAACTCGAGGAGAAGCTATTGTCAAAGCTCGATCATGACTAATCAATATTTATGAGTGTTGTAGAATCCGTCTAGGGATAGGATTAAGTTCAATTATTGGTTGAAGTTGAGGTTGAATAGGCCATGAAGGTTGCATTTATGAGTGTGATAATATAGGCTGATCCAAAGTTGCGGTAGGCGGTCTAATAGTTAATATAATGGGTTGAATGGGATACTTATAAGGTACACTCAAAATTGTGACCACTTTGTTGTTGGGAATGTATTTTAAGAACTTACGTAAAATTGACCAAATAGCTCTTTCCCCATGTCTATGTGTTATGCAAAACATATCATTGGTAGACAATAGTGTTAGGAACCATGTGGCTATTGTCCGATGCCCTAGTTGTGAAAGTAATTTGATGCCCCCAAGTGAGTTTACTCATTGTCAATGAAAGCTATCATCCATATGGGTTGTATGAGGTTAGTAAGAGGTGTCGTGGCATCTATGCATTTGTTAGCTTTGTCATCAATCACCGTACAAAAAACCGTATGTATAGGAATAGGATCACAAATGATTTAAGGATCCTTAGGAGTGTCAACCCTCTGTATGGGATGTATATCAACATGGTAGCAAAGGACTAAAGGCTCCTTGGAAATGATATTGTGTGTCGGATGGATATCAACATGTTCAAGAATTACCAAAGGCTTCTCTATAATATCATTATCCCTAACAATCTGTATAGGATCATGAATAACTAAAGGTTCCTTGGAAGGGTAGTATATATGAGTTGAGACTTGATGTCATAAGAGGTAGGAGGTACAATGTGGTAGGTCATGTGTATCTTATCGTGCTCATGAGTTGCAACATGATCAGGTTGAGTAATCACATTATTTGTGAGTGTTTTAGAATCTATTACTGCAACAATTTTATCATCAATGAAATCCTGAATCTTATGTGGCAACTTTAAGCATCCGTTGGTTATATGTCCGATGCATTTATGGTAATCACAATATGCATTACTAAACTTTTGATGTTGGGGCCTACCAATGTCAACCTTGGCAAGTGTAGGTAGGGTTACCAAATAATGTTCAAGCTGTGCTTGTAGTATTGTGAGGATTGCACAAACATGTCAATTGTCTACATGGAGTGGGAGTAGGGATTAGTTAGGTCATAAATATTTTAGGTAGTTAATTTGCTCAAGAAACTGCATTGCTTGTGACTCAGGGACTTGGGTAGGGTTTGATAAAACAAGTTCCTGAAACTCACCTGTCAATTGTTTCTTAATTTTAACAAATTCCATGGGAGAAGATGTATTAACCATTTTGTAATGGAAAGAACACCAAGGGAGGGTTTTGATAAAAACCTTAGAATATGAAAAATTAGTTTAAAAGTTGAAACCCTAAGGGTTAAGATTAAGCACAAAACACTAGGTTGGCGTAATTCAATGTATAAGCAGTTTCACCAAAATGTAATATGAAATTAGGGTTTAGTGTCCTAATTTATTTTAGTGTGCAATAATGATAATTCAGAACAATCTTAAATCATGCTGCTCTTGCTTTGGCCAACAATTTTGCCAATTATGAATTGATAAAAACCCCAGAATATGAAATATTAGGTTGAAAATTGAAACCCTAAGGGTTAAGCTTAAGCATGAAACTCTAGGTTGGTGTAATTCGATATATAAGTTGTTTCACCAAAAACTGATATGAAATTAGGGATCTGTCCTAATTTATTATTGTGTGCAATAATGATAATTCATAATAGTCTTAAATCATGCTACTCTTGTTTTGGCCAATAATTTAGCCAATTATGAATTGATAAAGTACAATTAGGGTATTTGGGTTTGAGAGAGGAACTAGATCATCCTGATCATGTGGATAGATTGTGTGACGAAGACTTGAGAATGTACACAAGCAAATGAGGGTGTTGTCAAGCTGATCAAAAAATATTTTGATCTAGAAGTCAGTGTAGAACAAGTTCGTGGGAAGTTGGACATCCTTGGCACCAAAACCATCTCAAGGGCTATGAACTTATCTTCTGCGGATGCACATCCAATCTAATTTTTACAAACCTGCTTTCTTGTGTTTGGAGATTTGATTTCTAGGCTGAGAACTATGTGATGAATGTGTTGTGATGAGATATGACTTCTTGTCTTGAAACCTTAGCCCTTGTGCTTGAGACCTAAAATGGGGTTAGAAACGATTGGGCTTGACTACCGCAACTCACGTCTGTTGATGTGATGAGTGCTGCTCTACATACCACTATTCTGAAGAAGAATCAAGCCACATGTAGTTCTATTAAAACCTATGATGAGATGCATGTGATATAGAATAAACAATAAATATGGAGCTGTTAATTCGGCCCTCACACTTGACAACACACTTGTACTACAGATTGTTTGTCATGTTGATCAAGGGAAGCAATATAGACGACTTAAGATTTTAGTAGCTCGCGGTTGTGATGGGTGCTCTAAGGAATCGAGTACTTTAGTGCGTGTCCTTGACCTTATTAGAGTGAGAGTGGAGGATCCTCAAGATGCCCCCTAATGAGTTAGGGTGGACATGTATTAATATGTGACCATTGTATGATTTCTTGCTCAACCAACCCAAAAGTACTACTGTTATCCCAAATTTACCTCCCTCGGCAAATTTGGTTAGAACAAGCCCTACACATAAAGAAAACATGAAGGGAAATGATTCAGACCCATGAGCTCGAGTTCCAAAACCAGACAAAGCGAAAACAGAGGCCCGAGAAAGTCAAATTCGACCTTGCACAAGAAGAAATAGAAGAAATGGTTCTTTTGAGTGTTTCCATATCTTAAATCTATTTAAAGGGTCGAGGGAGGACTCAACAATGGAGTGGCGGGGGCAGAGAACGATTAAACGACCCTATGCGAAGAAAACAACTCTGTCAAGCCGTTTCATGTCTTAAATCTATTTTGCAAGCTTTAGGCAGATTCAACAATGGAATTGCAGGGTCGGAGAAGAAGGGGAGGTGCCGCAGAGAGGCTAGGAGCAAGAAGGGGAAAAAAGCGAGGATTCAAAGTTTTCGGGCTCTGAAAATAGTTCGGGAAAGGTCCAAAATCAATGAAAGTATGAAGGAGCCAGCGAAAGGAGCTTCTCTAAAGGTGAATCCAAAATGGGGAGCCCAAACATGCGCTAGGCTTCCATGCGTCCAAAACCCCAAAGAAATTGCGGGGCGTTGAAAAGTCTTCAACCGAAAAGTAAGTGCTTAGGTGTCAGCTCTAAAACTTTAGTCCAAGGTAGAGACCAAACTTGAGCTCCACGCAGAAAATGGTCAAAATAGAGTTAAAAGGAGGACAAGGCGGGCCTCAAAATTGGCTAAGTATAAAAGTGTAAGCGGAGAATGCCAAGTGTCAGCATGGCGCATCTCCAAGAGTTGGTCTCAAGGCGGAGACCCAAATGAGTGTGAGCTCGCCACGTAGCCCAGAGTCCAAAAAGATAAGAGGGATAGTTGAAAAGTCCACAGACCTGCCGAGGCTGCCAAGTGTCAACTCGACGCTCCTCCAAAGGCAAATTTTGAATCGGGTTTCCAAACAAGCGCGGTGCCGCCACGTGTCCCAGGTCAAAGCGGGTCATTGGGGGAAAAGTTAGTTTTTTGCCCCTTACCCCAAAGGGTGTAAAAGTTACAAAATGGGCCACGACTCCGCCAAGAGGGAAAAAGTCAGTGTTTGAACCCGAGTCAAACCAAAGCGGGGAGTCAGAGGAAAAGGTGAAAATTTTCCTTTTGACAAAAGGGCAAAAAGGAAAAGTTGGAGCGCATCTCCTCAGCCAACCAAAGGGTGCCACGTGTCCAAGCGGAGCAGCGGGGCCGCTGGATTTTCTTGATTTTTTGATTCTTGCGAAAAGGGGGAAAAGATAAATTTTGAACCCGCAAACCTAATTTTTCCCTAATCTGGCTGCCACATGTTCCATATTAAAGAAGGGGCCCATTTTTCAAACTGGTTTTCCCGCCCATTTGTATGGACCTGATGCAAACTTCGAAGGGGCATATCTTTCGACTCAAGGCTTGAAATATTGCAAATCTGACATCGTTGGAAGCATCTTGACGTCCTCTATGCCATGGAAAGATAAAAAATCATTTTTTGTAGGCCCTTGTAGGTGAAAAATAGAGAAACGTCTTCAGGCCTTTAATGCAGGATCTCCTTGCCTCAACAACCAGATCAGATTCAATCTAATCTTCCATTTCCTCCTTCTTCGAGGCGCCGAATAAGAAAAATGGTACAATCAAGACAGATTTGAGGGCAGATCTTGTGGAAGGCATTGATGGCAGTGGTTCAGCTCGAACTAGTTTTTTTACTCTTCTCTCTTTCTCCCCTCTGTACTGAGTCTATAAAAGAAGGGTCGGGGCTTATTGTAAGGTTGTTGTTCATTCTTCTTCTCTGCCTCCCCCTTCTATCTCTCCAGCAGGATTGAAAAGGAGTTTGAACCTCCTCCCCTACTCTGTAAATGGCATTTTTTTCCTCTTATCGTAAAAATGATGCTCTGTGCAAACTCTGAAGCAATAAAAAATGTGTTTTGTGATGCATTTGTCCATCCTTTGCTCATTTTTGGTTGTCTCTTCTTGCCTCTCTTCATTGCAGGATATCTATGCATGTTTTGAATGTTCATTTACAGATCTGGGAGCTATGTTTCATGGGGTTTTGGAACATTTTCTGTGTGAATCTGATCTATGGTCTATGATGTTGTTGTCCATCCTTTCCATTGCTCACCTCTCTTTGTTCCATGGCAGTTTGGTAGATGATCAACATTTTCCTTCTTTGGTGTATCACTGTTTTAGTGTAGGCTCTATTTTTCCTTGTTTTCTTTCTCTCATGGCCTCCTTGGAAGTTATATTAGGATTATATTATCTTTCCTGCACTAGAACAACTTGTGGCAGGTAGTTTAGGAAAGAGGAACCAACCTTCTCTGGAGGATCATTCCCATTTGCAAGTCCCACAGCTTGGGGAATGATCCAATGTTATGCAAATCACACCAAATGACCTTGCCTTAGAAAAGTAGATCCATAACTCATTTGGGGGTGCTATGATTTTGCACTAATAGTTTTGGCACACTAGGTGGGACACTGGGGTTAGATATTTCATCTTCTCTTAGTGTCTCAACAAAAACAACAAAACTTACACAACCGTGTGCCACTAACAGTTTTGACCACCTGGTGGGAGTACAAGAGGTCTTCACTTCATTGCAACAAGATTGATGTGCACTTGTTGGGATTCCATCTTACTAGAAGCTTTACATTGCACATCTGGCAGCTCCATCTGGTCAAAAACCCATTCTCTAAGTTGCAGACCTGTTCTTTCCATCCATTTCCACTCATTTTAATCCATTTTCTTTCCATCTCTTTCATTCTTTTCCATTCCATGAAGTTGTGCAATCATGACTTCATTCCCTTCATGGAAATCACACTTACAGCAGCAGAGCAATCCACCTCCAATATGTTTTCCAACTCCTTCAAATCATCATTTTGAGCAAATCCAAAACCATTATGCTTAACCATATGAGCAACAGTGCCAAAATCTAGTTTGGCTATGGAGCTTTCCAAGAGCAAGGGTATGCAAACAATGAAGAAAATCAAATGCAAGATGCTGGTCTAGTGGAGAAGATCCAAAAAATGGAGGCTGGCATGGTTCAGTCAAGGGGTATAGCACAAATGAAGGCATTCAAGATTGGTTTCAGGGCACCTTGTCTATGGGAAGGCCCTTTTCCAAGACACTATAACCCTCAAGAGAAGCTTGACTTCATGGTTGAAATGCTGCCCCAACTTACACATTGGATTGAGGAGATAGAAGCATATGAGCAAAGTCTGAATCAACCTTGTCAATGGGTAAGTCATTCAACAGCTCCTTGTCTTTCTTTTTCTCCCTCTCAAGCTTTATCATTTCAGTAGATGATCAAGAGTCAAGCCCCTCACTTTCTGCCCCAAGTGTTAGTTTCATTTCTCCATCCCCTAGTCTTCCATCCCATCTCAATTTTTCTTGTCCTCTTTCAAATCCAAATTCCCTCCACAAGAGCAAAAAGAAATACCTCCACCTCAAAAGAAACAAGAAAAATGAAAAAATGGTTGAATCCCACACCTCCCTTCCCACCACAAACAATTGCAAAGATGGTTGAAACCCAACCTGGTTAAAAGCTTACTCTCTTACTTTCCCAAGCCTTTGTTGGTGTTGGGAAGAGAAAGAGCCAGTCCTAAGATGAATTTGTAGTCAAGGAGAACAACAAGAAGGAGGATCCCAACAAAAAAGAAATGAGAAAACAATCTGAAGGAAAGGATTGGGCTGCCAAATTTGGGTTTACAAGGAGAAAACAAATCAGCTCAGTCCCATTGGAAAGGGCCTGTTTTGGTTGAGATCCCCTTGATGGTCAAGCCAATAGAAGGAGGTCCCCTAAGAAGCAGATTGAGAGAACCACTGGTCATGCTGAGACTGAGTTTCAAAAAGCAGAGAAAAAAAAGAGGAGGAACAATGTCCAAATCCCAAAGAGGAGTAGCATTCTAGTTGTGGCCACTCAATGAAGAAATCATTTAAGATCCAAAGGCCCTTTTGATTTATGAACCCATGAAAGGACATAGGCTATAGAAGAACCTTCAGTTCTTCCTCCCACTTCATCTTTCTCAAGCTCTAATGTTGGAGAAGAGTTTGATCTTTCAAACTTCATGTTGGAGGATGAAAGAAACCATGGTGAACAAGTTGCAGACCAAAAAGACACCATGGAAGAGGTTGAACATTTGCAGCAACACAACAATGAGGTAGATGTATCACTAGATTTGAGAGGACTTTTTGATGGAGAGGAACCCATTGAGTTTCTATTGTTTTCTCCTTCATCCACCTTCCAAACATGAACCTACTGCCATGAAGGAGAACTATTCAAGTGAAAAATCCTGCACTTTATAGCAGCCCTTTGGAATCAAAGTTTGGAAGATCTTGAACTTCCATGTTCTTCAAAAGAGGAGGAAGAGAAAAAGGTAGAAGGATTCCACCATTCCTTCCATACCATTCACCCAAGAGGTCTACAAGAAGACTCCATTTTTGGAGTGGAAAATTAGAGCAATGGGCATATCAAACGGATCAGACTTGCCCAATCAGGTATTTGGCTTCATTGGAGCCAAAGGAGAAGCCAAATCTAGTCATGCCCATTTTAGGGCATGAGGATGAGCTACAAAGCACCAAGGATCAACTTCCATACCTCTTCAATCCAAATGCAGAGCAACTAAAAGAGGTATTGGTTTTATCTTCAGTTGATACTTTGGTGATTTGGGTGGAAGATCAGCTTGTAGTTAGTTTTTCACTCATCCAACCAGCCATGTTCAGTGCCAAATCAGTTGCATGGCTGCCATTTTTGAGGAAGGGAAGCTATTTCTCCCTGCCAGTTGCAGGCTTTGTTTGAGCTCCCTTTGCTCTTGGTTAGAGTAGTGTAGGTAGGTTTGTTTTCAGCAGAAGAAGTGCTTATGCACACTCTGCATGTCTCATTTGAGGCATGTATGATTTGGTCTTTATATATAAGTTTTGTTTGTATTGCTTAAGAGGGGCATGAGGCTAGGATCTTAAACTATTAAAGGTAAGAAGGTTCATGTTTGCCTGTAACAGTTGCAAATTCCAAAAGATCCAAATGTAGAGAGCTAAAGTCATTTCAAGACAGTCCATTTGAGGGACAGATTGAAGCCCCAAGTCAAAACAATTTTTTACTCTCAGAAACCCCATTCCCAAGATTTTCTTATGAAAATTGAGAGTGCAGACATGTGGGCAAGCTCAGGGTCAGACAAAACATAGAAAATGTATGTAGTCAAGTTCACAGTGGCTCAGGGATCAAGACTTTGAAGTTCAGATCAGTTTCATGTTTATCAAGTAGACTCCATGCCCAATGGATGCTTCAAGGCCACTGGTCTCTTCATCTAGTAGGCAGATGTCCCCGTGAGTCACCAAATTGTTATCCCAAATTTACCTCCTTGATAAATTTGGTCAGAACAAGCCCTACACATAAAGAAAACATGAAGGGAAATGATTCAAACCCACGAGCTCGAGTTCTAGAACTAGACAAAGTGAAAATAGAGGCCCGAGAAAGTCAAATTCGACCCTGCACAAGAAGAAATAGAAGAAATGGTTCTTTTGAGTGTTTCCATATCTTAAATCTATTTAAAGGGTCGAGGGAGGACTCAACAATGGAGTGGTGGGGGCAGAGAATGATTAAACGACCCTATGCGAAGAAAAAGACTCTGTCAAGCCGTTTCATGTCTTAAATCTATTTTGTAAGCTTCAGGCAGATTCAACAATGGAATTGCAGGGTCAGAGAAGAAGAAGGGGTGGTGCCGCAGAGAGGCCAGGAGCAAGAAGGGGAAAAAACGGCGAGGATTCAAAGTTTTCAGGCTCGAAAACAGTTTGGGAAAGGTCCAAAATCACTAAGTATGAAGGAGGCAGTGGAAGGAGCCACATGTCTTAACGGTGCTTCTCCAAAGGTGAATCCAAAAAGGGGAGCCCAAACATTGCACCAGGCTTCCACGCGTCCAAAAATCCCAAAGAAATTGCGGGGTATTGAAAATTCTTCAACCGAAAAGGAAGTGCCAGGTGTTAACTTAGTGCAAAACCGGTTAGGAAAGTCTAGGGTGGAGACTCTAACTTGTGCCAGCCCTCCACATAGAAAATGGTCAAAATAGAGTTAAAAGGCGGATGAGGCTCGCCTCAAAATTAGCTAAGTATAAAAATGTAAGCGGAGAGAATGCCAAGTGTCAGCATGGCGCATCTCCAAGAGTTGGTCTTAAAGCGGAGACCCAAATGAGCGTGAGCTCGCCACATAGCCCAGAGTCCAAAAAGATAAGAGGGACCGTTGAAAAGTCCACAGACCTGTGGAGGCTGCCAAGTGTCAACTCGATGCTCCTCCAAAGGAAAATTTTGAATCAGGTTTCCAAACAAGCGCGGTGCCGCCACGTGTCCCAAGTCAAAGCGGGTCGTCGAGGGAAAAGTTAGTTTTTTGCCCCTTACCCCAAAGGGTGTAAAAGTTGCAAAATGGGCCGCGACTCCGCCAAGAGGGAAAAAGTCAGCATTTGAACCCGAGTCAAACCAAAGTGGGGAGTTGGAGGAAAAGGTGAAAATTTTCCTTTTGACAAAAGGGCCAAAAGGAAAAATTGGAGCGCATCTCCTCAGCCAACCAAAGGGTGCCACATGTCCAAGCAGAGCAGCGGGGACGAGGGATTTTTTTGGATTTTGCGATTCTTGCACAAAAAGGGGGAAAAGATAAATTTTGAACCCGCAAACCCGATTTTTCCCTAATCTAGCTGCCACATGTTCCATATTAAAGAAGGGGCCCATTTTTTCAAACTGGTTTTCCCACCCATTTGTACGGACCCGATGCAAACTTCGAAGGGGCATATCTTTCGACTTAGGGCTTGAAATATTGCAAATCTAACAACGTTGGAAGCGTCTCGACATCCTCTACACCATGGAAAGATAAAAAATCATTTTTTGTAGGCCCTTGTAGGTGAAAAATAGAGAAACGTCTTCGGGCCTTTAATGTAGGATCTCCTTGCCTCAACAACCAGATCAGATTCAATCTAATCTTCCATTTCCTCCTTCTTAGGCACCGAATAAGAAAAATGGTACAGTCAAGACAGATTTGGGGGCAGATCTTGTGGAAGGCATTGATGGTAGTGGTTCAGCTCGAACTAGTTTTTTTACTCTTCTCTCTTTCTCCCCTCTGTACTGAGTCTATAAAAGAAGGGTCGGGGCTTATTATAAGGTTGTTGTTCATTCTTCTTCTCTACCTCCCCCTTCTATCTCTCCAGCAGGATCGAAAAGGAGTTTGAACCTCCTCCCCTACTCTGTAAATGGAATTTTTTGCCTCTTATCCGTAAATGATGCTCTGTGAAAACTCTGAAGCAATAAAAAATGTGTTTTGTGATGCATTTGTCCATCCTTTGCTTGTTTTTGGTTTTCTTCTTGCCTCTCTTCATTGCAGGATATTTGTGCATGTTTTGAATGTTCATTTGCAGATCTGGGAGCTGTGTTCATGGGGTTTTGGAACATTTTCTATGTGAATCATGATCTATGGTCTATGATGCTGTTGTCCATCCTTTCCATTGCTCACCTCTCTTTGTTCCATGGCAGTTTGGTAGATGATCAACATTTTCCTTCTCTGGTGTATCACCGTTTTAGTTTAGGCTCTATTTTTCTTGTTTTCTTTCTCTCATGGTCTCCTTGGAAGTTAGATTAGGATTAGATTATCTTGCCTGCACTAGAATATCTTGTGGCAGGTAGTTTAGGAAAGAGGAACCAACCTTCTCTGGAGGATCATTCCCATTTGCAAGTCCCACAGCTTGGGGAATGATCCAATGTTATGCAAATCACACCAAATGACCTTGCCTTAGAAAAGCAGATCCATAACTCATTTGGGGGTGCTATGATTTCACACTAACAACTACCTAGGTCAATGAAGCTAAGTTACCCTTTTGAAAAAGTGATTGTTGGAAGTGTATGTCACAGGTTCATGAAGGTGAACTTGTCTCGACCCTACAAACCTGTCTAGGGTGTGAAAGAATCAAGTTTGAGACAAGTGGAAGTTTGTATAGATGTTTTGTAACATGTCTAGTGATTTATGAGGAGATGAGTTGGAGAATAATTGTTGTCTAGTGGGACTAGGATGCATGATAGAGGACAAGTGTGCCTTAAATTGGTCATTTTATGTATAAATGGGATGCATATTAGAATAAGTGCGTGCGGACCAGATTTTGGGTACTATAGGGTCTTTGTGTCTTGAAAGTTTTAGAAGTCTCCCTTATAACTGATTTTCATGTTTCACATGGGGACATACACGATGGATGTTATTTTGAGGCGTCGTCTAGCTCAAAGTTAGATCAATTTAGAAATTATAAATTTGATAAAAAATAACATTGTAACACTTATTTGGCAGTTTAATTATCTCAAAAGGCATTCTCTTGAAGATCAACTCTAACTGTCTTGTAGTTGTGAAAGCTAGCATAAAAATGAGGATGATAACCTCAAAAGGCATTCTCTTGAAGATCTAGTCTTATTAAAATGAAGATGTTTTCAATACACATTTATTTTATTTTATTGATAAATAGTTGCATGTTAAATGTTCCATATGTTGGGCAAATCTTCTAGTTAACTAAAACTAAGGGGTTCAAGGATATATTCAGGAAACAATTCATTTATTTAATGGTTGGGTACTTATAAAATATTTAGGTTGATGTGCTAACTTTCTAGGTATAACTAGTTAAGGGGTTTATTTAGTAAGGAAGGGGGGGCTTCTAGGAGTGCTTTGTCAAAACCATCGAGAAAGAAAGGACAAGATACATTTTATTGAAGTCTGCAAATTGAAGCTCCGAAAATAAGTTTTAAGGTTTGTTGGAGTGTAATAGGTGACACTTTTAATGGTTGACTTGTGGTCTCAAATTTCTTTAGGGGTTCCTGCCTTCATGTTGTTTATGTATAGGTGGAACACACATCATATGAGAGAGATGAGCTTATCAATGTATCTTTATCATGAACTGCATTAATGATCAGGGCACAGCGGGAACCACCTAAAATTCTTATATTCTCTTTCTCTTTCTGCATCTTTATCTTTTCCATCCTTTGCTGTGTGTTGCATTGCAATCATGTGGATGTCATAATGCATTGCAATCATGTGGATGTCATAATGCATTGATGGTTTAGAATAATATAACATTGTTATCATGCGGATGTCATAATGCAGTGATGGTTTAATACTTCAATATAATGTAGAACAACTTTCTCAAGAATCCATTCATTCAGGCGAAGTCATAAACAGGATAGTGAATTGGGTTGCATCTAAAGGTTGCAGATTAAAGGCACCAAGGTAGAGAACTGTGATGAATTACTGAGCATGAAGTTTGTTCTGATCTAGGCTGTCTCTATTGCATTGCTACCATGTAAATGTTCTAATGCATCACAGTTATATGTGCATTCAGATCCAAATCCTAAACAAGATAGTGAGTGGATTGAAGATGCCAAGTCAGAGAAGTGTAAGAAGTTTGTGGTTAAGAATCAAGATACATGTAAAATCATGCTATTGAGATTTGTGGATGCTAATTTGCTAAACAACGAAAGTATGAGGTTTGCAGACGGGGGCAAATATTCCATTCTTGAGTTCTTTTTGCAATATATTATAAGGACGGTGATATCAAAAACTATAATGGGGCTTTGTATTTTGTTTTAGACTTTTTGCTATAGCACATCTTATTATAGATGAATAATCAAAATTTGCAATGGATGAATGTGGATGTCCTGTGAAAGAGAAAATGTTAAATTGAAATTGTTGCTTCTTAGTATTTGAGGTTATAACATTCTAATACTCCTATTAATGCAATTACTTCCTGATAATAATGGAGAAGTGTGGTTGTTTGTGGAGATCATGGAGATTTAAACTACGTTTCAATATTATAGGTTAGATCCTAGGTCAGTGACTTAGCTGCTTGCTTCTGATATTCTATGTGGAAGGTTAACTAATGTGTGATCACCTGCAATTAAGACACTTCATTTAGTTAATGACATTTATTTGGCAGTTCAAATGCTTTATTTAGTTGACGAGATTGCTCATGCATTGCTTTTGAATCTGAGATTTAATTGCACAAGTAACTAAACATGACATTTAATAAGCTGAAAAATGTTCTAACTTTCTCGTCAATGTCAGATAGAGAGGTGGGGGACATAATGCAAAGTTCTGAACGAAATGTATTATATGGAAATGATTAGGACATGCTGGCCTATGTGATTACATGGACGAATCATGTTTGGTTCAGGATAGCCTGTTATGATGGATGTATATGTGGTTTTGGTTTAAACGATACTAAGTCTCAAGTTTAGGCCAAGTGGTGAAGACGGAGTGTAATCGTATGACCTGAACAGGTTAAGCATGTGGACTGCATTTGGATATGAAAGAAATAGGTTGCATAGGTAGTTGGACATTTCTCATTCCAAGGGCTTCAGCAAGAACCATTTTTTGAATATGTTTTGGTTTTTGGGCATTTCTCATGCTACTACTAAATTGTTTCCCCTTCCCCATGAATTGGCCTTCAATGTAGCTTTAGAAGATATGTTTTGGCTCAGACATAGGCAATATGCTGCAGATTATATCTGATACTGCTTTAGTTTTGTTGCAGACTCTTTGGATATGGGATTATCCATACAATCTTATATGCATATATTTGTGATTCTATTGGTGTTCACAATTATATTGTATTAGATTGTATGTTTTCTGAGTCACATTCCTGAGAGACAATAGTCTTTGAATTTGAGTTTTTCTTGTGACTGAAATGCCCAAAAGAAAATATTTCAAATATTGCTAATCATGCTGGTCAGACATGAATGGTTGAGACTTGATGTTTGCTGTTCATGGTAAATAGTGTCAGGATTCACAATCATTAGTTTAACTTAATTGTCAAAATGATTCAGATTCCATCAGTTTCAAATGTACAAATAGAGCCTGTTGTTGTGCAACTCGACAGGCTGGATTTAGTTCTGGCAGAGAAATCAGGGTCTGAGCCTGACACGACCCATTGCAGGTAGTTTGTTCAAATTCTCTAGTTATTTGGGCAAAATATTTTTCTTTTGCTTTGTTTATATTGTATTTTATAGAACCCTAGTGCACCTTAATCACTGATTCATTTGTAAAATGAACTGTAGCATATACTCAATGCATTTATTCTTACTCTGTCTACTGCATTGCAGTACCCATCCATCCTTGAGCACAACAAAGAGTAGCGGCTATGGGTTTGCCGATAAAGTATGTCTCAGATTCATTTTTTTATACATGTGCCATCTTCTATTTCCAGGTGTTTGGAGCCAGGATTGTTGAAATCTGGAGAATTGCATACTATATATTTTACTGTGTTGTACAGTCTAAAGATGCCTAATTTTATGTTGTTAGTAAGAAGCTGAATATGCGAGCTTTGTAAATCTATAATCAATAAAATGCAGGAATATCTTCCATCGTTTTACATATTTTGTTTTCTAAACCTGATTTTTTTACGTATTTGGCTTAATCTGTAACATCATAGCTGGTCTCTTGTTAGATGTTGTCTCCAAGAATAGCAAGTTATACTAAGATTCGAGATGTTATGATGTTCTCATAAATAACTTTGAACTGAACTGAACTCATTTGTGTTTTACTCTTGTAGTCATCTGTTATAGGCTGCAATTGCAGGCTTTTGTTTGGCAGATTCTGTATGGACTCTACTGACAATGATTTGACAAGTGACATACTGGTTTATTTTTTCCCACTAACTTTTGCACCATATGTTTGACTGTCTTTATATACGACACAATTCAAATGTGAAGTATCTTTTGATACCTACGAAAATATGCATGTCAGTTACAAATTAGAGTTAAGTTTACATAGTCGATAAATGTCTCAAAACTTTTTGGAACCGGAGACCTCTGTATATGAATGTATCAGTAGCACATCTTGTAGGTCTGCAGTCTGCATGACCCAGTTTCATGTTCCAATGTTACTGATGCGGTTGCACCTTCATATTCTTAATGTTATGTCAAAGTTGAAGTGATTCTTTCACACTTCTAATTGTAATTTAAATTTGGTGAATAATTATCTGAATCTCAGAGTTCGTCTTCTTTTCATTTGCTAATACATCTTCATAGGAATTGGGGCTTGTACCATTGTAAGTCGGCTCATTGTGTAAATTATTCCAGTGCAAAGCTGTGAGGACATTCATTGACTACTAAGATTTGGGCTTCTATCATATAGATTTTACCAATGTCAGAAAATAATTTGGCAGTTTCTAATCTTTCAAATTGCTTCTATATAAATTGCAGTTATTATTGCATTGATATTTTTGCTTCTTCTCTCTGGCTGTTATTTGGCTGGAAATTTTAAAATTCTCCTTCAGTTCCCAAAACATCTTACATGATAGCTATTTGGACAAGGAGTGCACATCCTTTCAATAAAGAGTTATTATTGTTGCATCCTTTATAACATGGCTAAATGTGTATTTTTTTGTGGTTGGCTACGTCCTGACCTTAGAGAGAGAGAGATCTTGAATTATTGCCTTCCAGCAGGTTTAGGGATTTGTAATGCTTTCTATTTTGACGGCTATTTGACTAGTCTGCTTGGTTTGGTTGTATGTGCAGGTTCACATATGTGGGTTGTAGTTGTTTTATTGATTTGAGCATTCTAAATTTATGAGTTTATTTGGATTGTTCTTGTCATTGGTTGTTATTAGGTTGAAATTGGTGATTTTTTCGTCGGTTTCCCTTAAAACAACTTACAAGATGGCCTTTACCATAATGAGTACATTGTCTATTATTAAAGGAGTTGTTAATTTATATAGATTTCCATAGGTAAACATTAATAATAATTTATTTAGATTGAATTGTGTTGTATCCCTTCTGTTCCAACGTTTCAGGTCTCGCTTCTTGACCCTTTTAAAGGGAGTGATGGATTATGGATATGATAAATGGATTGCACTTAATACAAATAAATAAATAAATAAAAATTATTAGTCGGACATCAAAAATAATAATTAGCTAATAAGTTGTTTTATTATTATTATTTCAAATGTTTATATGGTTATGTTTTGCTATAGTATATTCACTAAATTTGTTGTTATTAGAATATGTTTTGCTACTTGTTATGCCAATAGGCGTAATCTACAATGGCAGCTAGGGTGGTGGTGGTGGAGTCTACTAGTGTGAGATGTCAATAAAAATGGATGACCTTGAATTTGACGCCCATTTGACCATTAATAGGGGATGTTTTCTTCTTCTTTGGGAAAGGCAATCGGAAAATCATGATATCCTAGGCATACGATTGAGTTTGGAGTCTAGTTTTTTCCTTGGAAAGATGTTTTCAATTCTGACGCAAGGGTCCAGTTAGATTGAGGTCGTCTATCACCAATCAGCAGACACTATATAGAGAAGGTGACATATTTGTAGATTGAAGTTGTCTATCACCAATTAACAAGCACTTTATAGATAAGGTGGTGTTTTTGTTAATCAATGTGGAGTCTACTAGTGTGAGATGCCAATGAAACTAGCTGACCTCAAAAATTGATGTCCTCTTGATCATAATAGGGAAGTTTTTCTTGTTATTTGGAAAAGGCAATCGAAAAATCATGATAACTTAGGCATACAATTTAGTTTAGAGCGACTAATACACTAACAATGCAAAGAGAAGGTTAGGACACAAGTTCTTAACATCCCCTCCCCCTTACAAAAAACTTTGTTCTCAAAGCTTTAGATGTGGGAATTGTTGCCGAATTTGGAAGAGTGGTTCCCATGTTGCATCTATTGGTTGCATGCCGTGCCACTGGATTAAGACTTCCGTGATTGAGTGGTAACGAAGTTAGCGGGTGCGCCTGTCTAGGATTGCTTCCGGTTTGAGAAGGATGGAGCCTTTTAGTATCAAGTTTTGGTAAAATTGTTTGCACTCTGGTGTTGGTTCCAAGAACTTTCTTAAAAAATGAGACATGAAAGACTGGGTGAACTCGAGAGGAGGGTGGAAGATTCAACTTGTAAGCAACATACCCAATCTTTTGGAGAACCTTGTATGGCCCATAAAACTTCATGGAAAGTTTATGACGCCCTGGTAGTTTCAAGGATGATTGCTTGTATGGTTGCAGACGAAGAAAAATCACATCGCGTGGTTGAAAGGTGCATTCGGAGTGGTACTGGCTAGCTTGCTATTTCATTCAGTTTTGTGTTTGTGCCTGTAATATCCCCTTCTTGGTCGAAGACCTTTAGCCCAATCTTGTTTCCCGATGGCTAAAGGGTGTTTGCAAGGGAAACTTATCATAATAAATTAATTATTAAAGTGCAATATATAATAACATTATAAACACTTTATATTAATTTATTAATGATAAAGTCAAAGTAAAATAGAAAAGAAAAATATAAAATGATAAAGTACAATAAGAAAAAAGAAAATGTCACTTTATGTTTATTATTCTCCCCCAGGAGAAAATGCGACCCCTTTGATGGATAAAAAAGGTGGAAAAAAACATTAAATGCAAGGGGTGAAATCTGATTGGAAGTTGGGGATGCCATTTGGCCCATTACATCTATAAAAGCAAGTTTACTTGGTTGTAGAAGGCATGCTTTTCTATTTTACACATCTGATTTTTGTCTGAGCCTAGAGCTTTTACAAAATATTTCTAAGGATGAAAACCTTTAGAAATAATCTCTTGAGGAAGAAAGCCCTCTAAGAGATCTAGTAGCAAGACGAAAACCCTTCTCCTAGTTGAGAGGATTCTCCACACAGGGGTTTCCATTGCAGATCACGGAGTTAGTGGTGTTTTTCAGTATTTTCCAGCAGTATAGAATGTTGTAAAAGTGCAGATTTGTACAAGGGTTTGAAGGTGGAAGCTTGTTGCAGTTTTTTACCTCCATTTGCTGCCATATCTAGGGTTATCTACACTCTTGTGAGTGGAGTTAGGTACATTCTAGGGCACGGATGTCCTGGATCTCATCACCAACAACTTTGCCATACTTTTAGAAGCCAAAATTAGTTGGTTCCATAATTCTTGGCTTAAGGGTTTTGTACTTTTTAGCTGTCTGAGCACAACTATCTACAAATTTTTATAAAATAAATTTAACTTGCTTTGAGGTCAAATGTGGTATTTATCTCTTGATTCCATCTTTATAAATATTGCTGATTTGTTTTTATTCAAGTTTCAATGGTTTTTATTCAGTTTTTGTGGATTTTCATCTCCATACCAAGTTGCCATTTATAGATAAAATTCAGATCTGCACTATATCTTTTTGCTATAACCTCTATAATTTGTATTTGGGGTTTGGGATTTGCCTAAAATCCGTTTGGGGGTAAAAAGTGTCCATTTGGGGACATTACAATGCCATATGAAGATTGTCCTGTAGGGTGTTGAGAATTTGATCTTGGTTTCAGAGAATAGTGTTGACTGCCTAAACCGATGAACTGCCGGGGGTATACGGGAGAAGTGCTAGTGGCGCTTGACCATAAATCTCTTCATATGGAGTCATTTTAGAAGTGTGGTGTGAGGTATTGTACCACCATTCTGCTAGGGGGAGACACTCTGCCCACCGGTGCTGTTGTTCCGAAGCAAAGCAACGAAGGAATGTTTCGAAGCATTTGTTGACAATTTTTGTTTGGCCATCTATTTGTGTGTGATACTCGAAGCTCATCTTCAGTTGCGTGCCTTTGCGGTGGAATAGCTCCGTCCAAAAATTGTTGATGAAAGTTTTGTCACGATCGGAGACGATTGAAGAAAGGATGCGATGAAGGTGGAAGATTTGATCCAAGAAATCTTGTGCAACCATGGAGGCTCTATATGGATGGCTAAGGGCACAAAAACGACTATATTTGGAGAGGTGGTCTACCATGACCAAGATCATTATTTTTCCTCCAGATTTAGGGAGCCCCTCAATGAAATCCATAGAAATATTTGTCCAGATTTTGGCAGGAATGGGAAAAGGCTCGAGAAACCTAGGAATCAGTGTTGTTTCATCCTTTGTTGCATTGGCAAGTATCACATTCACCCAACATCTGTTTAATTTCTCCTTTCATTTCCTTCCAAAAGACGTTTTTATGATGCCCGCTCATATGTTTTGAGAAATCTCGAGTTCCTTGCTGAGGGAGAAGCATGGATTTCATGGAATACGGCTTGATGAAGGTTTGTGCTATGGGAAAGCACCAAACGACCCTTGTATCACAGAAAAGCACCATCCCATGAATAATGCGGTATTACAGAAGGGTTAGTGGCCAATTGTTGAATGAGGGGGTGTAAGAAGGGATCATTTGCATGCCCTTGTTACAAACTCCAACCAGTTTGGAATGGGCATGGAGATGGCAGAAAGGGAAGCTTGGTCCTCAAATGTGTGTGAGAGAGCATCAGTCTACGACATTGTCTTTACCCTTCTTGTAAGTGATCTCATAATCATATCTCATTATTTTTCTAACCATTTATGTGGTTACGGTGATGAGCCCCATTATTTTAGGAAATATTCAAACTTTGGTGATTAGTTTTGATGCAAAAATGATTCCCAATTAAGTATGGCCGCCATTTTTGTACTGCATGCAAAATTGCCATCATCTCCTTTTCATATGTAGACAAAGCCAAATTTTTGGCCAGAAAGGATTTTGCTAGTGAAGGTGCAATTGGATGACCCTCTTGGAGAAGAACAACACCCAAGTTGTTGACACAAGCATCACTTTTGATAGAGAATTTTTTTTTTGAAGTATAGCGTGGCCATAAATGGTTTGTTATGCATAGCATGTTTAAATACCATGAATGTTTTTTCAGCTTCTGCATCCCATGTGAATGCATCCCTCTTCAATAATTAAGTTAAGGGAGCTGCGATGATTACATAATCCATGAATAACTTGCGATAGTATCATGTAAGTCCTAGGAAATAAAGAATTATCTTGAGGTTGTATGGCAAATGATGCCAATACTACATGACATTGATTTATTTCTAGATCCACGTAGACCCCATCAGCTGAAATAATGTGCCCTAGATGTTTAACATTCCTCTTGACCAAAGGAACACTTAGAATTCTTGGCACAAATAATTTATTTTCTGCATTAGAATTTGTAATTCCTTATCAATAAACTAGAGATTTTCGGCACATGTATGGTTGTAGAGAAAAATATCATCAAAGAAGCCAATACAAATTGACAGGTAAAATTATGAAATTTTTTAATTCATTAGTCCTTGAAATGTTAAAGGGAAATTTGTAAGTCCAAATGGCATGATGAAGAACTCATATTGACCATCATTAGTATGGAAGTATGTATTTGGAATTTCAGCAACATGCACCTAAATCTAATGATAGTTAGAATTCAAGATCCAATTTGGAGAAAAAAAATTCTCCATGGAGCTCATTGATGACCAGAATTGGGAATTTATCTTTTATAGTGCGGTGGCTATGGGCTACAAAAGTCAATGAAGAAGTGTCAAGACACATCCTTTTTGTGGACAAGATAAGCACTAGGGGGAGTATGGGATGGTTTTGGGGAGAATAACTCTACACTTGAGGATTTCCCAAAATAGATTTTTAATCTCAGTATTTTATATATGGGGATAGTGGTATGGCCGATATATTGGGTGGGGCGTTTCCTGGAAGGAGTGAAATGTAACAATGATCTTCAGGGTGTGAAGGTGGAAAACAAACTAGATATAGAAAAATTATTTTATGGTCTTGTCGAGGAGGTCTTGTAAATTAGCAAGGTAGTTAGTAGCAACAGGGGGTTGGAGTTCGATGGAGTGCAGTTGGGTAATGATCCCATCTGAGCCTTTCTTTTAAAAAATTTTCCATGTGATGGAAACTGACAATGCTAATAAATCCTAAACGATAACCTATTTAAGATGTTCTTATGGCCACTATCTATCAACTACATCTAAATCTTCAAAAAAGTCCCATCAGAATAGGTCTTGAATGTGTAGAGACACTACTTATACCTAAAACCACATCACATCCTCCTTGGGGTAGGGAAAACCTATACTGAGTGAAGATTGTAATCACCTATCGCATGATATGTGCATTCTAAAACTTCCATTTACATGGAAATATTCCCCCATTCTAAATTATGAATTCAAATCTAAAATAATGTTATATGAAGAAATCTATCTACTTAGTAATGCGAGGATCGATGAAATTGTGAGTGCTATCAGAGTCAATGATGATTGTGAGAGGGACAGTTTTAATGAACCCATTGACCTTCATGGTTTTAGAGGTGGTAACACTTTTTGGTGCATGTATAGAGATATTAGGTTGAATATCCTAAGGAACTGAGTCCTCTAAGGGGTTGTGTTCCTATTACAAATCCTGGAACTCCTAGAGGTCAGGATCGATGTTCTGTTTTAGAGGTGATTGGAAATATAGAAAGTAGAGATTTTGTTTGATGCACCTATGAACCTTAAAAAAATTGTCATCATAATTATATCATAATAATTTATCCTTATGAGCCCACATATATGTCTTAGTAATGAGCTTGACCAAGGTGAATTTGTTTAGTCACTAGTTCATTGTGTTATTTGTAGGTTGGAAAGTGGGAGGTCGACATTGTATTGAGAGTTTATCTTTTGATAACTTAGCCAAGACAAAGGTGTACATCATGTTATTTATGTAGGGAAAATTTTAAGGAACCCACATGAAAATAAATTATAGAAATTGTGACGAATATGGTTGAATTCAAATTCACTAGTTGGTGAATTATCTAAAATCATCATTTGTGGCATTGACGAAATATAATTTTTTTTGAAGGAAATTATAGATGGATTTGCGAATGAAGGATAATTCATTTACATGAAGCATATTTCTTGAAAAGAACACATTTTAAGTCCAAATGGAAGTTTGCCAAATGTTCCCCTAACTTTCACTCTACCTCTCCTTACCACGGGCTTGAAACTTTATTGAATTGGTTCATTCCGCGGGCTAGGAGTACATAGAATGGATTTTCCTTAAGGATGCTTAGAATCCCGCCACATGTCCACCCAATAACCAATTCTATCGTTGGGTATCCTTTTGAATAACTTTACGCTCAAGTGTCTGGAATGGGTGAAACTTGGTTTCTCCTCATGTGCAAAGGATTATCATGAGTTCTAGCACATATCCTAGGTAATCAGCGGATTCTTTTAAATTTTGTGGGTATTCTAAAGGTTTAATGACTTCCAATATAAATCTATGTTGGTCTGTGTGTGTGTGTGTGTGTGTGTGTGTGTGTGTGTGTGTGTGTGTGTGTGTGTGTGTATGGAAAGTTTAATCAAATTTCAAAAAAATCCTAAACATGTCAATGAATGAGACCAAATGAATAGGAAGGCTCCATAGATTTCTTGGTGATACAAGAATGTTTTACAACCCCAGCCCATCTATCACGCGTGATTCAATAAAAAAAATATGTTGGGATTGGATATACATTGGCTATTCACATGGGAAAAATTATTGTTTATGGAATTTTTGGGTGAAATGTGTTCACTTCCATGATCGTAAAAATAGCCAAATTCACATACCATAATTCCTATTAGCTAAATTACAAATATTAGCCACTAAAATTTTCCTTGGTTATTAGGATTAAAAATTTTCACCTCCGAGTGGAGAGGATATTTGAGGCCAATAACAAAATAACCCTTGAAGAAGTCATCTAACATTCCTTCACTATGATTAGTGAGTTTCTCAAATTCAATCTGCTAATCATGAATAGTACCTGTCTGGAGGAGTTTGGTGATATATCGTATAAATTCCTTGAATTCCTAAGGATCAAACCTACCTATACGTAAGGATTAATTTTTTTCCAGTTTGGTTCATCATTTTATTTGAGATGCCAATGGTACCATTGAAGTGTTTATTGTTCCAAGTTAAAGGAAGCAATTATGAAATTATTTAAAGAATAAGTATTGTGAAGGTTGAAGAGTTTATAAGCTTGATATATCCATCATATAGGATCTATACTATTGAACATTGGAAATTTCAGCTTGTGCCCAAAGAATGTATTGGGAGAAGAGAAGTAATTCTTTGAAGAAGACATTTCTATAATTTGCTGAGCAAAAGGCTATTCTTTTGGTTCAGTTCTACACATCATATCGGTTAACTCAATTGACCTAGGACTTAAATTTTTGTATTTCTTCCTACATGATCTTTTGTGCTTGCAAGGGTTGGATTCTATAACTAATTTTTTTTTTGTTGTTGCAAGCGATAAAAAAACATGTTCTAATACCTGGTCAATAAGGGAAAAATGTAATGTGAGCTCAATCAGAAGGGGTAAATGCAATTTTGCTAGGTTTTTGGCACCAACTAGTTAGGATGGATAAATGGTAAATGCAATATCGGAACCATAATCGAAAAATTTAGAAATGTTTTCCAAGAAGGACAAGAGAAGCAGAAAACATTGAAGAGGATCACTGTGGGAATTTATTTCAAAGCAAATGGAGAAAATCTAAAGAAGTTATGGCAAAACCCTGGAAAAAAATAAAAAAATGATATTTCATAGATAATAAAAATCAAAGTTAGATATGGAATTTTAAAGAAAGAAATGTGCACAATGGAATTTTAAGTGTTTTAGGAAATTTACACAGTTAGTGGAACTATTAAAGGAAATATACGATAAAAAAATTGGATTTCTTTTCTCATTTTTTTGAAAATTGAATGACCGCTTGGTTGTTTCCTTCTAATAGCTCAATGACTATAAGAGCGTGGTTACTAATTATTAGATCAACTCTGATTGCTCTATTATTTTCCCCACTAAAGTATTAATGTTGGATATGGGTCTCTAATCAGATGATGTTGCCTAAGTGTTTAAAAGATTTTCTCTTGCCACCAATGTTGTATGAACGAGTACTGCTCACCGAATAATTTTTTTTGTCACAGAAATTACACCTTAATAAATCTGAGATGGGGCCATTACCACATACAACTCTTGGTTTTACCTCATGGGTGGACACTAGTCAATCGGGATGGGCCATTGCGTTTTTCGCTGGCAAGTCCTCTCAATGGGCCAGCTACTTCAGGGTTCCTGTGGTACTTCTCATAATGAGTTTTAGGGGTTATACCCAAGTACTTCCCACAACTATACGAAAGAGTTTTTACCCTTATCCGAACCTGTAATGAATATGTAGAAAACAGATGCAAGGAAAATAGTTTTGTAAATGACAACTCCTGGAAAGTCCTGCTGAATTTTTCTCTCCAAAATCTACCCGCAAGGCCGAGAAAGTGTTTTAATACCAGATGAGAGGATCCTCCTGCATAGATTTATGAACTACAAAAAATAAATGAACAATGAAATGAATTTTGGGAAATAACTCAAATAACCTTTAGATTGTAGGCCACTTTGAGGGGAGAACCTCTTTTGAGCAAGCTCAATACAATAATATTCGTGGATTCCTTCATTGAGCCTCAACACTTGCTTATATACTAAGTCTATTCTAACAACTACTACTTCCCATGTATGTGGGATGATTCAAATATGTTCAAGGGGCGACTTACAAAGCATATGCGTCCATAACGGCTAATGCATTAATAATGTAAAGAGAAGGTTAGGACATGGGTTCCTCACACCCCTGTCTCATGAACCACCAATGGTTTGGTTTGGTCTGTGCGTTAAGCTCATATGTCCTTGTTTTTCTATTGGAGATTCTGTGAGTTGGTTCTTTTTTGAGATCTGTGCATAAAGCATTTGCGTCCATCCTCCTACTAAGTCTTCTTGGATAGACACGAATGTAGCAGGCTTGGATATTTTCTACGTATCCGACATATACTTCTACTTTTTGCAATCCTCATATGTTATTTCCGTTTGGCTCACTATTGTTCGCCTTGGTTCATACAAAGCTTCTATGCTTTTAGCTCAAATCCCCGACATAGTATCCATTGCATCAATCAAAGTTTTGCATCACCAATTAGTCGTTCTCCTGATCTCGAGCTCAACTCAACATTGCATTCCCTTAACATCGACTCTAATGGCTAAGATAAATTTGGTGTCTCCAATGGAATCTTGTTCACTCTCCAAACTATCTCTGTTACACCACGCAAGCCACAACATTTAAGATTGCCAGAAGTGATGTTTTTGGTTATCCAAATACTTTTGTATTTTGTAATATTTGGCATTACTTGCTGGAGAATGTCAAAAGCTTGAAGGTCGTCCACATGGAGCATATTGAAAAAACATGAAAGCCATTCTTTCAATTTGAAGTTTTTATATATTATAGGCGTGTCAAGAAGTTTTATTTATTTAGTCTTTGAATAAGATAAGATAAGATAAGATAATTATATTAATGTCCAACGAATGACCACAAAAGTAGGTCAATGGTACTGCACAGTACAATGCCAAAAAGAATCAGCAGGGAGACCTGAAAGGGTCATTCGAACAACAAAAAAGAGAGGAGAAAAGAAAGAAGAGGGAGAAGCAAGGGCCACAATGGCTACAAGAGTGTAGATGGATGGAGCCGAAGAAGAGGGGGCGGAAAATCCCCATCTTCGACACTGTCACCTAGCATCTGAGGCCGACTGGAAGTAGTTGGTGATATGCGTGTATCCTGTAGTTGAATTCGTGGAGAGTCTGGAATGTTGGTGTCTGGGAGAAGGACGAGAAAGACGAGCCCTCTGTATCCTCCTGGTTGACCGTGATCCATGGGGGGGAGCCCTAACCGAGTGCAATCATGAAAGCCTTTAAACTGAGAGGTGGCATCCTGGGTCTTGACGGATTTGGTCTGGGAATCCATACTGTTGTCAAGTTGCCGCTTGGTGCCCCTCTCTGGTGGGAGCACCGTAAAGAAAGATGTGATCTATCGAGTAGCAACCTGTTTGGGAGGGTATTGAAGGGTCTCATTCCGAAGCCTAAAAGCCTCATGTAGGTAGAGAGCAAGACACCATTGATCGCAATACCTGAAGATAGCCGCAAATGACGGATGCTCTTGGAATAGGGCAATTAAATCTCCCTCTGATCTCATAATAGATGGGGCACCTGAAAATGAAGTGTTTCTCCATTTCGACCTCCTGGAGAGAACAAAGCTGATAAATCCTCTCTGAGCGGTCTAGCTGGTGGTCCTCCACACGAAATTTGTGAGAGCCCACTCTAAACTATCCTAGGGATATGCAGAGTGCCTGCAACCAGTGTCGGGAGATATACGTAGGCTGGCTAATAAGCCCATCATTGACCTCAAGGAATTGTGCAACATAGAAAGCCATTTTAGGGCGTAATCCACTCGGAGGGGTGATCCAAGTGTGCTCGATGAACTGCCTGTAAATGTCGTCTCTGATATTTTTGTGCAGATCCTGCTTACTCGGTAGGAGATGGGCAGGAGCATCCAAGGAGTATCTATATGGTGGGAGGTGATCCATCCAAATCCCGACAGAGCCAAGAAGATGCGAGACTCCAGTGTACTAGCAGCGGGAACAAACACTGTGGTCAGAAAGAGCAATAGCCTTAGAGGAACGATAGGCGAGGTAGAGATACCTATCCCTGCCTGCAAATGAATCTAAAAGTCCCTGGATGAGATGCAAAATGAAACAAGGCCAAAAATAGTCTCCAGTCTAAAGGGGCAAGCCTCAAATTCAGCTAAGAGGATATTGTGTGGAACTCTCTTTGCACCTGATAATGTGTCTAAGCATGAGGATCTGGACTTGCTCAATAGTAGCCCAATCAGAATCAAGTAAGGATGGCCCCCAAACCTCAGAGCCATAGAGAACTGTTGACACGGGGCTGAAGACTTAAACGATGTAACATCCTCATTTCAAAATACCAGAACAAGGGAATTTTTTTTTTTTTTTTGATAACGTTCATTGTTATGAATTATAAAATTCAAACACACGTTCAAGTTTTAATAATTGTTCTCTGCCCAAACAACACAGTTTGGATCACACAATTTCTTTTTAAAACGAATGTTCCTTGTTCGCATATTTACAATATGGAACACACATTCAATGCCATTCAATCTTATAACAGATTCTATATGCTGTTGTAAATGACTCGAGGAACTACCGATCTTCCATTTTCATGGCTCGGAGTTTCAACGATCCTTCATGTTCATGACTCGGCAACAACTGATCCTTCATGTTTGTTTATGCATGGTATATTATATATACCTATTCTCATAACCGTTTCCGGTTATTGAAGTGATCCATTTAAGAAGCCTATCTGAATATCTGTTACTGATATTCATCTGACATCCTGCATCTTAAATTAAGTGATAAGGACAACGCAACCAGCAATTGCGATACTTTGGCCAAAGATTTTCACATGCTTTGCATGATCATATTCCTGGATGTGATACACATCAGCGGAATACGTCCTTCACTTCACTTCACCTGTTATCTAGAATGGTCTTTCCTGGTTCCTACTAGTCCTCTTTGTTTAAGGTTAGTTTAAACTTCCAATTACAGTTAGTAATATGAACGAGTATAGGAAGGCACTCCCGGTAACTAAAGATACGCAGACATACAGTGTTGTTTCCCCACAACTCCGTGTGTCTAGTTATCTTTAGTATTCCGGAGTCACTCCGTATACCAGATCATACTCCTATCCCCTGTCCATAGTTACACATTCAGCCTATGTATTCTTGATGTTTAATTCGGAAGGGCATTGCAATATGTCAGATGCAACAGTGTGTCGTCATGAAGACCCCGTCTTCATGGAGACACCTTGCTGTAGCTGGCGTATACCAATGTCCTGCAGAATTCTCCCATCGAGAATACACATCCTGCTCAAGTGATTTAGATACGATTTAATAATTAAAATCAACTTTCAGCATCCACGCTGATCCCTTGATCCTCGTTTCCGTTACAGTTGTATATAGCCAAGAGGGACTAAATCCGTCCATTATCTTGCAATGCATCTTCTCCTTCATGTCGAATGGCTGCATTTTCCTACTTGGTTCTCTTCTTAATCATTGGATTAAGCAGTCCGTACCGACGGACGTGATAAGTTTAACCTATTAAACTTAGCCAAGATTTTCCCAACTGTAACTAAATTCAGAATACTAGCTTATTAGACGTCATTCGTACGAGGTCTAAATTCCGAGAGATGTATTCATTTGTTCTCCTTAACGTTATATAGTTAAGGTCCATTAGTTGTGGATATACTTATCCTATATCCTTTATTCTGAATTCAGCATACGAGATCATTAATGGAGTTCGAAAGCGAAGTTCGATTATTCCAAAGTTGATTGATATTCCTTAGCTCCTAAGCTAATCCTGAATACCTTTCGATTATGGAATCATATTCTTCCTAATCCTTTTTAATGTCAATTAAAAATTCATCTTTACCCAAGTATGAACTAATTGCATTTTTCAACTTAAAGGTTGCATTTAGGTAAGAATAGAAATCAATTTCCATTGAACATCCATCCAAGGACAATGAAACAAATCCAAATTAAGAAATAACATTATATTTCCAATTTAGTCAACAATACCAAACTGATATAATTATTAAAATATCACACTTGTAATTGTATTCGACAATTCATGTCATAATCTGTACATTTGCCGATCCAACCAGATGGGCATGGTTTACATGAAACATCAATACAACTCATAGATAGAAGAATATATTTTCTTCTTTTCACAATTCCTCGAAGAGGAATAAAAGCAACAATTACAATTCATCTTTCTGCTAATCAAGAAGCATCAGAAAACAACCATGTCTTCATTCTAATCAAATTCCATCTGCAAAATGATTTGCATGGGTCAGTTCAATGAACTGAGCATATTAAGCACTTATCCTTAAAATAAGGTGCTTCAACTAACTGTCTCAATAAAAGAACCCTGCTTTTATGAAACGACAGTTAAACATCAATCACGAATTAGGCACAAAGAAAGATCAGCATAACAACTGAACTATCAAAATATCATCACAATCAGCCAAGGAACTGCTGTCCCGTTTCCACATAATCATTACAAGTATCAATTCACAATATTTGTAAAGTTAGGAATACAAGTAGCTTACTGCATATATAACATACAATTATTCTTTCCACGCCTTTCATTAATAACAAATGCAAAGGATGAAACTAACTGAAATATAAATTCATTACTTTCCTTTCAGTTCATGAATCATATTAAATTCAAAGCAATCAAGTACAGACAAGAAAGCGAACAACAATGCATATAGTTGCTCCCATCTAAGCACTATAAAATTCATTATTCACGAATTCCAGATTTCCAACTGAATCAATGAAGAAAAGATCATTTTTTCAAGTCATTCATTCATATCTCTATTTCTTTCCACATGACTGTCCTAACAGTGGAATCCAAACGAAAGACAATTCAAGATAACAATTCAGAGTGAAACTTACAAAATCCACTCGGAATTCACTTACCGGCAGTAAGAATAATTTAATTTAATTTCGGTTCATACGAATACCCAAAACAGGTTAGTAAGACATCGTATTCATCATAGAACAAGCAATATCAAGATGCATACTATGTATTTGCTGAACTAGAAGATTCCATACTTCCTTCACTGTATAGTTACCCAAACAAACAGTTATACATCATGCAGTCAATAAATCACATAAATTCATAATCCTATGAACGTATCCCGTTCAAAATAACATATTATTCATTGCTGTTACCTACAGCAAGTCCAATGTTCTCATGACTATGAATTTCACCAAGTGAGAACAGCAGGCAGAAGAAGGATTCCCTTCCAAAAATGATTCTACCCAATCCATTTTCCATTTTCATAATAGTATGCACAACTCCAGAATGCAAAATCGGATGTCATTACCTTTAGCAAAATAAGCCATACAGGGTGGCAATACATGAACCTAGTACAGTCAAGACAACTCCCAAAGCATGACAAAATTTCATTGCATGTATTCCTTGCCCAGCAATTCAAAGCTAATTCGAATCCACCAAAACAGTCCAATCTCAAAAGACCGATCAGCGTTGATCAACATAACTAATCATCATACCTTCTTAACAAGATCACCTTTATTCATTATAAATTCAGAAGGAAAGCTATTTCTTTTTCCAACTCTCATGAACACTCATATAAAAGTCTAATGCCCATTCCTTTAAAATACAAGATGCCATTTCGTCATAATTCGAAACAGCAGAAGGAAGAGGAAGGTCTTATTTCCTTTAAAGAAAGCTTCAGTAGAGAAACGACCTCAAGCCGTTCTTACAACCAATACAATCATATCGCAAGTTCAGATGACAACAAAGCAATAGTACAGCAATAGAATAACCCATACTGCCTGTACAGTTTCACATTCCATTCCACAAGAATAACCAGTTAAAATTTTCATATAATATCCATAACCAACACCACATGGAGGTAATTCCATTCAAGAAGAGCAAGACAGTTAAACACAGCAACGGGGAAACGATTTTCCTATCATTTCCAAAAGAAAAGACAGCAAGGGTCGACGAACCCAAATCATAGCAACACAACTCATATAACGTGTACAGTCTCAAGATATATATGACGATTTCCCCATTATTGTCAACAAACCAACACATCCTGGAAGCGTTTCCAACCAATTAAAATGCAAGCGCAGATTAATCACAACAGCAAGAAAACGACTTTACCCCATTATTTCCAAAAAAAGGACAGCAAGTATGAAGGAAATCCAAATCCTAGCAACATAACATGACTGTATTTCCACTTCCTTTTACATGCAAGGACAATTCCAAATACAACAGCAAGAAAACAATTACACAATAAGGAAATGATTTCGCAGCCTGTTCCAATTTCAAACAACACGGACAATGAAAGAGAATATCCATTTCAAACCACCATACTGTCAACAACCAATACAGTAGTTCAATTTCCACTCGATTCGTGCAAAAACACATCAAGGCCGAGCAACCAGAAGCAATTCTTCTTATCATTTCCCAAGAAAAGAAAGCAAGAACCAACAAAATCCAAGTCAAATCGACTCAACAGCAATCACACAATCCAAACCCAAGAGCAGGGTTGTTTTAATGAGACACTTAAACAAAGCAAGAGTTTTTAAAGAGAAGGGCTTAACATGCCTGAAATCTCTTTTCCTGAACTCGAAGAAAGATCCGTTTGCCGCGTTATTTCCTTCCACAGCAACATCACAAACTTCCCAGAACTCCTTTCTTCTTCAGGCTTAACAACAGCCTCCAAATCTCCAAGAAAATGTCAAATGCCAAGAGCTGGTTCGACTGAACCAGGCCAGAAAACCAAATGCAGAGCAACTTTGCAAAAGCCAAACCGAAACAATGAAAAATCAAATTCCCTCATACACTTTCCAAGGCGAACTGGTCGCGAGGACCGAAAACAATTAATGCAATTAAGGCTCTGCCTTTTTTCTTACTTTCCACGCCACCGCCACTTGGGTTGGCGAACTCAATCTTTCAAAATTCCCATGCAAAACCGAATTTGGCTCTATTTCTAAATAGATGCCTCTATTTCCTACTTGCCCCGCCAAAACTGGCGCTGTCCACGTATGGACTGTGTATTAAATGCCAATGAATGCCTTCTTCCCATCCTTATCCCTTTCCTTCCAAGGGTCTGCGCACCCCTTAGATTAGGATTAGTTTAGGTTGCATATAGTATTCAAACTAGGCCTTAGTTTAGCCTTAGGTTATTAAGGCTTAGGTTATTTTCCCCTTTTTTATTTTTTTTTTAATTTAAAAATCCACTTAGGATAGTAGTGTAGGATGCATGTTAGGACTTAGGATTAGTTTAGGGTTTAATTCATACTAACCACTAACACTAACAACTTCCATCCAGCCTCCCTACTAACATTCACGTTAATGCAGAGCAGGACGTTCCGTCCTTTGGATCGCGTGCCAAGGCCACCCGTGTCCAGGCGTTTCTTGCCTCACGAGGTCCCAAGTTCGACAGTACAGGGTTCAAGAATCGAACCCCTATCGTTGGCATCTATGTGCCAACTGCCCAAAACTGCAATCAGGGGCTGCACGCTCATAACAATCTCGGTTCGGTTCAAGTGTGAATCGACACAGAAATCACAAGAGGACCTCAGCATACTTGGATCAATGGAATTGATTCAAGGTATGCTGTCAATCAGCAACAAGAGTTTAGCAAGTATACGACAATTTGTTGTCACATCAGCAAACACACAAGTACGATAACTGCTGTTCTATACAATAATTCACAGCATGCAAGAATCTGAGTTAGCAACACATTCTCTTAAGATCAAAACATATCTTAACATGTTTGCCTTCATTTCAGCAGCTATAACAGTATGTAAAACATTTACCAAGTTAACATACAAAATCAGAGTGTTACAAACGAGGCCCAGTAAATAAAAATCCTAGGTAAGTGTAGGAAATGGTGATCTCAATCTCTTCCCCTCTATAGAAGAAATTGAAGTCAGAAGCCTTCAACTCATTGAAGATTATGACTTTGGTTTAACCAAGGTTAACCGTCAGCTGTCTGTGGTCGCAAAAGAGGGCTAAGGCATTCAACTGTCTTTGGAGTTCCTCCGTAGAAGAGGCAATGAGGACTATATCTTCCGCGAAAAGGAGAATGTATATCAACACCTGGTGAAGAAGGCAACCATCCCCCTCCTGGATATGGTCCTTGAGAAATTCGTCTAATTCATCCATATAAATACCAAACAAGGTAGGCTAGAGGGGGTAGCCCTGTTTAACCCCGATGGTGCTCCTGATGAAATCTGAAAAACCGGCAGCAGTGTGAAGGTGGCCCAAAACCTCCTCGTACAGGCGCATAATGGCGGCAAGAAGAGTTTTAGAAACACCAATGTCTCTAAGTCTATGGAAAAGAGCTTCCCGTGGCACCGAGTCAAAGGCTTTCCTAAAATCCACGAAGTAACAGAAAACCCTAGAGTAGCGGTGGCGTGCCTCCTCAATAATGGCTCAAAGGGTGAGGATATGGTTGACAGTCTGGTAAGTAGGTCGGAACCCTGCCTGCCCCCTGGCTCTACAATGGTACTGCTCCAGGAATTTATAAAACCGCATGTGGAGGATTGTGGCATAAAGTTTGGAGAATGCGTGGCCCACCATGATCGTCCTGTAGTTGTTTGGGTCGGAAGTGGGACCCGATTTGTGGATGGGGTGAATGATATGGTTGGACCACGAGTTCAGAAAATTTGTACAAACCACCTAATTGAAGAGGTCCACAAGATAACTGTTTAGAGTGTCCAAACCGTGCATGAAGAATTCCGCGTGGAAGCCCTCCTCATCTGCAACCCTACTGCTATTCATTGCTGAAATGGCTTTCTTCACATTCGTGTAAGTAAAAATATGACAGGTAGAGGGAGGCACAACTTGGCTTTGGGGTTGGCCAGGGATGTCGTAAAGGGTGGAAGTATAAGTAAACATGGAGCTAGGATGTAAGTCCTCGGGTAAAGGGGAATGACGGGGAAGAATGGTACGCCATAAACGTTTAGGGGAGTGTATAAGGGATGCACGAAGCTCAAAGCTGCTGCAAGAGATAAAGGTGCGCATCTTGTGGCGAAAGAGATGACAGTAATTGGACTTGAGAGATGGGAAGGAGGGGAGAGCGTGTGTGAAAGCAAAGCGAAGCTGATAGTGAAGTATAAGTAAACATGGAGCTGGGATGTAAGTCCTCGGGTAAAGGGGAATGATGGGGAAGAATGGTATGCCATAAACGTTTAGGGGAGTGTATAAGGGATGCACGAAGCTCAAAGCGGCTGCAAGAGATAAAGGTGCGCATCTTGTGGCTAAGGAGACGACAATAATTGGACTTGAGAGATGGGAAGGAGGGGAGAGCGTGTGTGAAAGCAAAGCGAAGCTGACAGTGAAGGGTTTTGTAGTCTTCATCGTACCACTGGTTCATGGGGTAGGTCTGCTTATAAGGGAGGGTGGGAGTGAAGTGGGGGAAAGAACACTGAGCAGCGTCATGAATGGCAGAGGAAAGGGTATCAAAAATCAAGTTAGAGGAGAGTGAGGCAAATTGGGATACAGGGGGAAGAAGTTGGCGAAGGTGAAAAAAAAAGTCTACAGGATCACCCTCATCGAACTTCTAGATGGTATGGGAAGGGGCATGGGATGGAGACAATGATTGGGGTAACTTGTAAGGAGAAGGAAAGGGTCGTATGGTCAACAAGGGGAATGGGAGAGACACACAAATGGTGAATACAAGGAATCGAATTGGAAGTAGTCATGATGTAGTCAACCACATTAGCTCCCCCACCATGAGGTCAGCATGTGAAGAAGCATGAGTCTAGGAAACACAGAATGCCATTCAGGATCAACAGATCATGAGATTCCCCCATTTGTAGGAGGTGCCGGTCGTATGACTTCAAAGGTCCTGCCATATCCTTTGAATCCCGCTGAAAGCCAACTAAGTTAGGACCTACAAAGTACGTCATCAGTCCTGTTGTGTAGGGGAGCCTGGAGGTTTCTGGTATGTGCATTAAAGTCTCCCAAAACGATGACCTTAATGTCTAAGTCAGTTTATAATTAGTTTGTTAGTCAAAGTACTTAATAATCCATTTGTTAAAGTCAAATCTTATTGTCATTAGATGTCCAAGTATAGTTGTTTTGTGTTGAAAAAAATAAAATAAAAAAATTGCATGCATTTTAACTTGACGCATTTACGGTGTCACCCGATGTCTGATTTGTGGGGAGGAGTGCTGTCTCCCAAACATATGCAATTGAACCTCATGATAAAATTTGACTAAGTTAGTAGCGACTTATTGGAGGATGGAGGTAGCAGAGGAAGGAGGTTGAACAATGATTTCTCGGCAACCACTAGCAATGGGGCCGTATTCCAATTTGGCGGTATTTTGTTTTAGTTGTGTGTTTGCTCTCCACTATGGTGTGGTAGAGAATAAGAATAAATGAAGCATTCCTGTTCATTTGATGTGATAAGTGAGAATAATTCCTATGTATTTTCCCCGATGTAAGATAGTGATGAGAGCTGATAAAAGTACTGCAACATGATGATATTTAAGTTTGTGGTTGTCCTGAAAAACCATTTTTGTAAGGTTTGTGGTTGTCCTGTAAAAGCTAAAACCTTCTTTGTAGGTTGTTGGTTGTCCTGTAAAACTATAATGTTTTGGTTGTTGGTAAACCAATTGAAAAACCATCCTTTGTTTGGTTGTTGGTAAACCACTTGCAAAACCATCTTGATTGGTTGTTGGTAAGCCATTGTAAAACTATCCTTTTTGGTTGTTGGTTAACCACTTGTAGAACCATCTTTGAGGTTATTAGCTGTCTTGAAAAAACCATCCAGATCACGAGCAAGTGTCAAGGCGGCACATTGCAGTACGAGATTGATGTTTTCCCCGTGTTCGCACTAGGGGGGAATGTTAGGAATATTTGATTAGTTAGTGCTCACATTATATGTTGGGTGAATATATTTGTAGTAGTTAATAATGTGTAAATGAGTTGTTGAGAAAACAACTCATCTCGAGTTTGTGTACGTTGAGTTGTAATGATAACTCAACTTAAGATAGGGATGTGAGAGATATTAGGAGATTGGTTTGAGAGATTGTTGGGATTGGGTTAGACTTGACTCTTTGTGTTGTGGCGCTCAACTAGCTATTTAATAGCTATGTAATGAATTAATCAAATCCGGAGTGTTTTCATTAATTTGATTAAGTGTTATTTTGTGCAAACCAAAAATAGTATTTGTAAGGTACTTCATTTCTTGTTCTAAATGCTCTTCATCCTCTATACTTGTGGCTCTAGTAGCAAATGTTCTGAGCACCCTGGCCTTTTGTGTAGGGTGATGATGGGAATTTTTGCTCGAGTAAAGATCAGCATGTGCTTTCTTCCTCTACACTGCATGTGCAAATGTTCCATCTTCCTTTCTCCTTAAAAGAACAAAAGGAAAATAAGGAAAATCAAGCGATGGAATAGAGTCCCCTGCCTCCAATTCCATTTTGCATTAAATGTTGTGTGAGATATTATTGAGGTGCTTAAAAAATCTTTAATATTATCTTTTCCATCTGAAGATGGAATATTCCATCTGAAGATGGAATATTCCATCTGAAGATGGAATATTTGTTAATAAGATAAGTAGGAATATAATCTTTGAGGAAGCATGCATGCATAAAGGCTTCCAATAGATCCACAAGGATTTGTGAATGTTATGAACAATACCAGTTCTCTCAACCTTTATTGCCATCCTTCTGTTAGGTTACAGGCTCATACTTTGGACTTAACTTCTAAGCTTTTTTTTTCATGTCCAGTGTTTCTTTAATAGAAGTGATGACTTGGTGGTACGAGAGTTGCCTAATGAGTAAGTATTGATGGTACCATGTTTGTCTGCTGTTATAATAGATGTCTTGGTGGTATTGTAGTTGCCTGCTTATATAATGGATATCTTAGTTGTCGTAGGTGCTTGCATATGTTCTCAACATATTATGATCTCACTAATAACTTAAAAATTCAAGAAATAGATACTACCATAATAACTTATGCCTGCTTGACTGTTCAAATTCAAGCTATGGTTATATAGAATTTCTGCATATAAACAACAAAATCATGACACATTATGATGTCACATTATGGGCAGATTATAAACATGGCCTCTATATGCAAGCCATACAGCTGAAAGCTGTATTCCCTAATCCTATGGTTTCCCTAATAATCCTTACTACTACAGTCTCTCCAAGTTGGCAATCTCCTTTATAAAGATTGATTTTACTAGGGAAAGTATGTCCTCCTTCAGTCGGCGGGGCTTAGAAGTTATGTAGGCTGGTTTTAGTGATATTTGACTTTTGAAATGCATGTGGATCCTTTGTTCTGTGATCATAAAGATAGAGTTGATTGCTTGTTTGTGAAGCATTGGTTCTCCCTTGGTCAGAATGCCTTTGTTTTATTTTGGGAGTGTGCTCGATTTCCTTTGCAATATCTCATTTATCTTGGTTGCTGCTGCACATCCACTTTCCATGTTAAAGCGGGGGTCTGCTTGCTTGTTTTGAACCTGTTTTGTTACCACAATAAGCACCCCAACCTACCATTAGAGCATGACCGGATGAATAACAACCCTTGCTGATAAAAAAAATGTGTTATAAGGATTGCACACTAATAGAACAGCAAAATTACTAGATTTCAAACGAGCAAAATTAATGGATTTTAAATGAGCAAAATTACTAACAGTATGATTGATAGATAAAATGCCAAAGGAAAGAGGTCAATCACAAGCATCATCATCTATAACACAAACATCTTTTATATTACTTGTAAATATCTTTATCATTACTTGTATATGTCTATTTTCACTTAAAGCCCTCATCTTGCTGCATTCAATCTTTCCAAAGATGGCTGGAAGTATTTACTGAAAGATTGAATAAATAACTTTTTATTCCTTGAACAAGTTCATCTCTTTCATACTAGAAAATGACCTTAAAGTAAATTCACTCTTGATGGAGGTGCGGTCATTATAGCTGAAGATAGCCTATATATCAGAAGGAAGTGATGTGTTTGGTTAACAAGGAAAGTGGTTGTTCAACTCGAAGGATGGGGAGAAACGCTTTTGCCAAGCACACAATAGAATTGTTCATTGCCATAAGGAACCATGTTAAGGCAAGCTTCTTGGATGATTAATGCCTTGATTCTTACATCAATGATGATTCAAAAGAAGATCTTTGATGGTAAATGGGGAATTCCTACTTCGAGTGGAAATAAAAACTTAAGTTTACTTGGGTGTTGTTCATACCGAACATGGGTCCTTGTGTAGTTAACACCGAGGTACCCTTGTTTAAGTTCTTTTAATAACAAGCAGTCTTTTAATTGTGTTATAACAACATCTTTATGTAAAATTCTAAATTGTTATGTTTTATACTGATTATGCTTGTTGGAATATTTGTAAAGCTATTTTATCTTTTGTGCACTTCTCAAAGTACACCAATTCCTTTTTAATGAGTATTTTGTTCTCATGGAGTTAATATTTGCGCTTTCCTCCCAGATTGCAGATGGTATGACATTACAAGTTCAGACGGTTAATGTTATGCTAGAAACATGTGGAGGTGCAGGACACCATGAAGGAGCAACTTGGTAAATCATATTTAAGTTTTTTTAATCTTATGTCGTGTCCTTTGAACAGGCTCATAGAGTACGAATTCCAAAACTATTGTTTTGAGATTGGCTTTTGGTTTTTTCTTGATATATCATTGTTGAGTTCACTACGGAAAAGTAAAACCAAACTTTTCTCCAGAGTAATTGATAAAGATGTGTAACAGGGGGAAGAACTGTGTGGCATGGTTGGTACACTAAACTAGATACTATAACCATAACTTTGTCTGCCACACAGCACCGACTTAGATTCTTAATACTGTGCTATGCCATGGTAATGACTGATAGATTTGAGTAATTCGTGTCCTTTGAACAGGCTCATAGAGTATCCATTCCAAAAGTATTGTTTTGAGGATGGCTTTTGGGCTTTTTAAATATATCATTACTTAGTTCACCATGACAAAGTAAAACCAAACTCTTCTACAGAGTAATTGATAAAGATGCGTAACACTGGAAGAACTGTGTGGCATGGTCGGTACACTAAACTAGAGATTATCATTATAACTTTATCTGCCACACAGCACTGACTTAGATTCTTAATACTGTGCTATGCCATGGTGATGGCTGATAAATTTGAGTAATTAGAAAACTGGTTCACAATTTGCAGATAATATAACTTAAGATAGGACTTAAAATAGTCTGCCTCAATTGTGAAATTTTGATAAATGCTCAAGTGATACTCTTACCTTTCATTATTGTTGGTCAGCCTCTTAAAGTACTCTTCTGTAGCTTTACAAATTGAAAGAAAATGGCCAATATTGCCATCATAGCAATGTCCTATGAGATTTATTGCCCACATTTCATCTTTCATTGCAGCAGATCATATGAACCTTCATGAATGTATCGTATTAGATTAAGGTGGTAGGAATTGATTGTACGTGGAGGAGGAAGAAGATTAACAGATAATGACTCCATTACAATAAGAACAACAAAATGGTTATGATGTATGCTATACTAGACAAGGGCACAGTGAGAACAATGCAGAGACTGCAATCAGTTAGTCAAGCGTGCACGGCAATATCATAATTGGTCTTAAAATCCTGTGTACTTTTGTGTTTCTGGGAAGACATGATGGCCACATTTTCCTAATATTGTCTTTATATATAAGAGATGTTAACCATAGTTTATACAGTGGTACTTCTGTTAAAAATAAATGTCATTACTGTACATGAAAAAATCTTAACTGGTAAATCACTTAAACTGGTAAATCACTTAAACCTTGAATTGGTTCTGGCTTAGTTGACCTTTATTATTTTAGATTTGCTTTAATACCATTCAATGTTCATTACTGCAAGCACTTACGCATATTTTTATGGTATCGGCTTTTTTGAGCTTGGAGTTCATCAGTTTTCTTCTAAAGTTCTAAGCACTGGACATTTTTTATGTTAATTGAACAGGACACCTCCATTGGCGTCAATTACAATTCACAATCTTTTATTGTATACAACAAATGAAAACTGGCAGGTGTGTTGAATATGACATCTGCTGGTTATGTCCTTGTGTCAAAGTTTCTGATTCCGATCATTCCTTCTACGAATATTCAAAATTGTGATCCGAGTTTTGACTTCTGCAGGCTGTGAACCTTAAAGAAGCAAGAGAATTCTCCATTAATAAAAATAACATTTATGTCTTCAAGGTAAGATATTGCCTATCTGGATTTGATGGTATTAAACCCCTCTGTAGAGTAATACGATAATTTATGCCAAACATTTATGTCCTAAAGTTAATAAATTACCATGTGGGTATGACTATTTGCTCTTATATCCATGGATGACTTTAATCTTGTCTGATTCGTCTCTCTGATGAAAAAATGTGCTTCTTGTCAATTCTACAGAAATTAGAATGGGAGTCGTTATCTGTTGATCTTCTTCCTCATCCAGATATGTTTAGTGACGAGCGCTTGACACTTGGAGGGAACAGGCGTGATGATGATGGTGCTAAGAGGTTGTTCTTTGGTGGGGAACGATTTCTTGACAACATATCAGGGCAAGCCTATGTATATATGTTTTGTCTTGTTTATTTCAACAGGATTTTCAAACTGGCCACATTCTGTCTGAAGTGCATTAGTGAAGGAGCTAACATTAAAATTTTATTTCGTCAATCATCCAAAATCTATTCTGATTTGTTTTGCTTGTTTGTACCATTTAGATTACAATAAAGCGGACTGGGCACAATAATCCACTTGGTCTTGAGGTTCAGTTGCATGTTCCGTTAGCATTGTGTCCAGCATTAAGCGAGCCAGGTGTGTAACAGGGACGATGCTGTGGAAGATTGTTTTTTGAACTGATATGGAAATAGGAAAATTTAGGTCAATGAGTTGAAGATTCAGGGAACATATAAGTATAGGTTCCTTTGCTCTACCTATTACACAAATTTTGTGCTCTTGATTTGGAGGCTTAGCCTCCACTGAGATCAATGGTGTCTTTAAATTGTTTGGCAAATAAATGAATATTTAAGCCTGTTGCTTTTGTTGATCTTTGAATTGACAGTGTTCGTATTGGCTTGCAACCTATATCCATCTTAGACATGAATTGGTCTTTTTCTGAACTTGTCACCGAGTCATGATATGGATATTGTCATTTTGCATACAGGCCTCCGCGCTCTTCTTCGCTTCATGACAGGACTGTACGTTTGCATGAATAGGGGTGATGTGGGCCCTAAAACCATAAAGGTTTTTTTAATGAAGTTCAATATATATGAAGCTGATTTACTGGACCATGCATACATTATTTCCTTAATGGGAAATTTATCAATTTACTTTCACTGTCAACATTTTTGAAATTCCAAAATCCAGATTTTTGATTTATTTTGGGAAATGCTGAATGTTAGTCTTATTTAGCAGTTATTAAGGCTGCTCTGAAGTGTGTGTCAATTCTTCAGCACAAGATCCCTGATTTCAGATTTGTGGGGTTCTTTGTGGCAGCAATCTAGTGGAACAGCAAGTCATTCCTTGGTGGCAGTTATGGTTGACCACATATTCCTTTGCATTAAAGATTCTGGTTAGTGATTTTTTGCTTCTACTTTGCGAATCAGTTAGATTCATTTTCAGATGCTATGTATTGTGCACTTTGATTCCTTATTTGAATTTAAAATTGAATATCAAATAATCTAATATCCCACTTAAAAAGATAATTATCTATATTGATACCTATTATTAAGTCATAAGCAGGCTTTTTCTGATTAAAACTTCCTGATCAGAATTTCAGCTCGAGCTATTGATGCATTCATTACACTTTTCTCGGGTAAGTTTTTTATGTTATGTATAGTTTGTCACAGTTTTTGTTCTTATATTCTTTGTAGTGTGAATAACACGCTGAAAACATTTTGTTCTTTGAACAGACCAGTGTATCTGAGAGAGAACTGACAAAGACAATGACTCACATTATGGTCGGTCGATCCTTTCTGAGGTTAGTTATAATTAATTTTGCAGCCCTTTGAGGGACAATTCAAGAAAGCTTCTCAACAAGTAAAGGAATAAGTATTATGTTTAGTGTAATATCAATAATATTTTACTATATAATAAATTAATAACACCTTATGTATTCATATTAATTTATATGGCTAATTAAAATAGAGGGAATTGGCCCTCTTACAAGCAAACCACAGGATGGAACCTTCGGTAGGATGGAACTGGCCCTCGTACAACACCTTTCTCTCTTTGTTCTTGCCCTACCTTCAGTAGGATGGAACTGGCCCTCTTACAAGCAAAGGAAGGAGGCTCTCCTGAAAGGAGAGCTTCCAGGAAGGAGACAACCCTATATCCCTTCCTATAATATTTTTTTAATAACACCTTATGTAATTGTATTAATTTATATAGCTAATTAAAATAATTTTTTTTTAATAACACCTTATTAATTTATATAGCTAATTAAAATAATATTTTGTTCATGAATGACTAATCTATTAATACTCTGATACGTTGATGTGTAAGTTATAACTACATATTTTTTTGTCTTTTTTGTTCCTTTATTCAGGCACATGGCAACAAGGTATTAATTTTTGGGGAAGGCCTCTTGACGTGTATTGTTGGGTGTTAGGAAATGCAACAAAATTGAAATTCCTCATTGGGAGGCTTTTCTTATACACCTTTGGGAAATATATCCTAGAAACTGGGGATGATGTTGAGATCCTTTAAATCTGGGTCTAGGGAGGGCGCGATAGACAATTTTGATTTTGACAACATAAACTTGATCCCTAATCTTTTGATCTTTTGTGACAACTTCAATTTTATAATCTTTTGTGGCATTTATGTGGTTTCATTGTGATTCTAACTAGCATGTACCGTTTGTTTAGATTTTGCTATTGAAGTTTGAAGGATCTTTTGTAGTTGCAAAGAAGTTGGGACTGAGTACATGCTCTAAAAATTTGGGTTATTTCTTGGCTGCACTAATACTTTTAGATTGCATTAGTTGGGTTTTCTTGAAAGTTGACTAGTGATGCTGGGTATCAAACACTATTCTTTTTCAAATATTTTGTGTTTGCATGCATGGTTGATGCATGTTTCTACCTATATACATGGAAAATGGTTTGTAAAGGAAATGGATGTTATGAGTGTTGTATCGTTATACATTGCTTGGCCTTGGTAATATACTTGTTTAATGTTGTTTTGAGTTGTGATAAATAAAAAAATTAATAGATAATTGATTTTTGAGCCATAGATCATGTTTCACAATGAGAATACCTTTCTTTCACTTGATGAGAACAAGAAAATGAATAAAATCTTTTTGGGTAGTAATAGCTACCTAGAAATATTAGGTAATTGTTTTGGGTTTTAAAGTCAACCTTCTTTCTCTCTCTTAACTCCCTAAATTGAATAAGAAGGAAGAACTTTATATAGTTAAGTGTTTGATCAAATATATAAATGATAGTACCAGAAGAGTGGATTGTATTGTTCTTCTTGATGGTGGATTGAATAGATTCCATGGCTATATATCTCATAGTATGTGCTTATTACTCATGTTGATTATACTAGTAGACGGTGGAAGAGAGAGGCTTGGATATGATGCTCATATTGATTGTGCTTTGTGATTTTCCTCCTATTTTTGTTGACGAAGGAGTGTGATTATATTTTGTGATTGACACATATTGATTTGATATGGCGATTAAATAAGTCGCCATTGCAAGGTGCAATTTGTGTATTTACATTCATTAGTGATTACATTAAAAGAATTTAGTTTGTTCTTGGCAGCAGATAGATAAGGTGTTTGATTACTTCAAAGAATTTCAGCAAAAAAAGTGTCAAACGCATTGAAATGCTTACAATGGATAACAAAGGAGAGTATATGGACATTAATTTCGATAGCTTCCATAGTACTTGTCGCATCGAAAGAAAATTTAGTATTATTATATATTTCAACCAAAGAGTAAAAGCTAAGATAAGATAATATTAATAATGTCCACGAATGGCCAAAATTGACCCATGGGACTGGAAAAGTACAATATAAGGTAGGGAATAGGAAGTGCAAGTGCAACTCCGACAAACCCAAATGAGAACAAAAACTAAAAAGGTCATGCATTCAAGAAAATATGTGAAAACAAATTATGTTTTATGCCTCACATATTTCACCATATCTACAAGCCTGTCACAAGGTTGCTTCCTACTCAATCTTGAAGAAGAAACAAAGTGAATAAAAGACGCAATCCTCCAGGTGCAGAGGATTGTGGAAGAAAAGTCTTTTGCCAAATGTTGGCAAAGATTAAACATCTCAAAAGAAAAAGACCAAGCATCTTTGATCCTTGTAGGCCATGAAGGTTTGGAGAGAGTTATACGAGTCCTTGAAGAGGCAAAAGAATTTCCCTCATATCTCATAGTAGGAGAAAGTCTAAAATACAAAACGATCCTCGGTTTTGTGCTCCATGGAACACATTTGACAAATATGATGTTGCTAAGGAATACGTTGATCTGTCTCTATGTGGAGGCGGTGTGAATAAACTTTGAATTGTGCCAATGGAAACCCTCGAATTGGAAAGTAAATTGAGCCTAATGTAGCTTGGAGATTGGATCAGCCCATCCTCAAAGTGAAGATATGTGTTGTAGTAATGTTGAAGCTTTGAGGAAAGGTTCCCAAGGCTCTAATAACCGTTGGGACTGAAAGTAGGCTCTACATATCCCATTTGTGATACCCCTATTTATCTCCTTTTTGGATACAACTGGTGCATCGATTGAAAAATTATGTGGGAGGGACTTTGTCAATGTCAATGTCTTCAAGGCCTAGCAGAAAGGAAGCCTTGGCATACCAATCAAAGTTAATCCTACGTTGTGCTAGTTGTATAAAGGATTTGAATGTTGTGATATGGGTTCCTGAAGAAATCAATCGAAGAGTTTCCCATTTGTCTAAGCTTGTGTATCATAGTCACCACTTTATGATCACTATATCAAATTCAGCAAAAATGACTTCTCGAGGGACCAATCTTTTAACATGGAGGACACTTACATAACATGGAGGTAAGCACTCTTTTAATTCGGTTTTGATCAACTTTCCTAAGGTAAGGCCCCCATGTTTCAGAGTGTAATAAGTGAGTGAAAGAGGCAAATAATTGTTTGAATATCCTGAAACTATATCTAGAAGCATTGTTTCTTGCAAGTGGTGACAAATTGAAGTGTCCCATGGAAAAAGGACGCCTATATGCACATATGACCTTTGACCTTTATATGTAAGGAAAACCTTGTTTGGTATTATGCTTTTGAGTGTTAAAAACCACACTTTTTTTTTCAAGATTTACTTGAAGATCGTGTGTATCACAAAAGGATGCTAAAATATGTAGTTGTCTCTTGAGACCTTTTGAGTGTGACATCAAAATGATGTCATCTGCAAATAGAATAATAACAATACAAGCTTTGTACAACAAACAACCATTTGCACCTAGGCAACTTCATATGATTTCCTCAAGCTCATCTATGTAAACATCAAAAAGTATAGGGGGAGAATGGAGAACCTTGCTTAACACTAATGGTGCTTTGTACCCCCTTTGTCTCACTAACATTTGTGTGCACTCTTCCAACAATGGACTCGTAAAGTGTCATAACCAATGGTATCACCAATCCTGGAAGACCCAAAGCCCCGAGTCAATCAATGAGTAAATTAGAGGAACAAAATCAAAGGCATCACTAAAGTGTATAAAGCAACTATAAACTTCGTGTTTTTTTGCCTGACCCTCCTCAATTATAAAGGTAAAAGGAGTGTTATACGGGGACGTGTCCCCTTAGATATTAGAGAAGTCTTGGGTACTTAGAAGCTAGGGATGGATGAAATACTTGGCCTCCAGACATCTGAGAAGTCCGGAAGACTTGGAGGGGATTAAATGTCCCACCCATGTACCCAAGAAAGCAAAAAGCATTGGGACGTGTTATGCAGGGATGTGTCCGCCCCTCTGGACATCTGAGAAGTCTCGCGGGACTTGGGGACGGGGACGAAACGCTGCCCCCCCCCCCCCCCCCCCCCTCCCCCCGCACCCTAAGAAAGCATAAAAACAAGGGGACTTCCCTTGAATCTCATGGACATTTTAGAGACATCCCCGTTTCTTCACAGGTTTGGGGATGGCAAAGGGGGATGCCGTGACGTCCATGAGATGATCGTTGGATGTCTCGACATTCCTTGTTGTCTATTGCCTAAAACATGCCCAATTTTTTTAAAAAACACTTAAAAATATAAAATTAAACTTGATATTCTTCTAATATTGTTATTGCTTGATCACAAATAGGCAAAACTTGATTTTACAACCAGCTTTTTCGAAGGTTTGTTTTAAACTTTAGCTAACTCATAACTGCCAACTACTTCAAAACTGTCATAACTAAGCACAATATGACCATTACATAAATTCTAATACATTCAAATATGACCATCACAAATAGGCAAAGCTTGATTTTACATCCAGCTTTTTCGATGGTTTGTTTTAAATTTTAGCTAACTCATTACTACCAACTACCTCAAAAACTGTCATAGCTAAGCAGAATATGACCATTACATATATTCTAATACATTCAAAGATTGCTTTCAATTTCACATGATCTACCTTAACAACTTATTTACAAATGGTACGACCAGATTCTCATCGCCTTATCTCACACATCTGCATTTTGATTTGTTTTTATAGTAGTTATTTTCTTCTAACATTGTTGATAGCTGATCACCAATGGGCTAGGTTTGATTTTATAATGAGATTTTTTGAATGTTTGTTTTAAATTTCAGTGTCGTTTAGTTTAAAAAAAAAAATTTGTATATTTTTAGTATTGATATATTATTTTAATAGCTGTCCCCTAGCCATCCCAATATTCTAGGATTTTTTGTGCCTTCCCAGAAACCTTGTCCCCTAGTCTTGGAGTTTGAGGTAACTATGGGTCAAAGTGGAAATACGATCACTAGTGCAATAATTCTTCTTCAAACCTGCTTGTCCCTTAGCTCTCAGCCTTTTGGTTTCAGCCCATATAGAGATATAGATGTCCAAAGCACTAGCAATCATGATGGTTTGGTAATTACTAGGGTCATTTTGGTCACTGAATTCGTTTATTTGTCCAAGATAGAGGAAAGCCATAACATACAATATAGTTAAATAATCAGCTAAAACTTCATGACTATGGTTGAAGAATTATGTTTTTAGATTATCTACATATTGAGCTCTATTGGAATTGAGTTTAAGAATGGTACAAAAGACGAGGTGATCAATAACGAAGTGGAAATGAACACACCCGAGGTCAACAGATATACATGGTTGGTCACACACATTGTAAAGGCTAAAAAGAAAGAAACTATATCAATGTCCACAAATGACTAAAAGTAGGTCAATGGGACTTGAGAATACATCCAAATACAATGGAAATTCCTAGGGTAAAAGGACCTTAATGAACGACTAACTAGGAAAAGAACAACAAAAGCATTAGAAGTAAATGTGGGGTAAACCAAACACAGTAAATCTCCCAACCCACGTGGTTAGGGTAACTATACAATAGTTGTGTGGGGGGAGTGCATAGGTAACAATACAAATAACCACGTGATGGGAGTAAGTACCCCCAAAGAGCATGGGCTGATGAACGTTGAAAGTAAAAAATACTAGATGGTCACATCAAACATCTTCGACTGTGCTTGAGATAGAGGAATCATTCGTGTCATCATCTATCATTGTGAAAGAGCCAATATCGGATTTGATAATGCTCCTCAAGGAAGGTCTAGGGTTGAGGGGGCCAGGTTGGTAAGCCTAGGAGGAAGCAAAACACTCCCCCAAGAGTCCCTTCTAACATCCAAGGATGAAGAAGCTCTCGTGAATTGTTGTGATAGTAAAGAAACTTGTAATGTGTGCTTGCCTGAGCAACTGAGGAGTCAATCGTAAAGAAGCAAATCCACGACATAGAGGAGCACATCCCTGGCACTGAGCAAGAGTGGGCACCATAGGAGTAACGATGTGCAAAGATGAGTGACACCTCACTGATCTACCACCCTCAATGTGTGATGCATCAGTATCCAAAGGGTTCTTAATGCCATCGACCTTTGTGAGGTGTTGAAAACATGAAGTGATCAGCCTGGAGGATCTATGTGCACTTGCCTCCACAACTAAGGAGTCAATCATGAAGAATCAGATCCATGACGCGAAGGATCAGATCTTTGACACTAAGCAAGAGTGGGATCCTTGTTGTTGAGAGCTAATTTGTTGGGGTGCTATAGGAGTAGTGTTGTGTAGAGGTGAGCAATGCCTCACTGATCTACCACCCTTAATGATTGAATTGTCAGTATCCAAAGGGTGCTTAATGCCTCCACAACTAAGGAGTCAATCATGAAGAATCAGATCCACGACGCGAAGGATCAGATCTTTGACACTAAGCGAGAGTGGGGATCCTTGTTGTTGAGAGCTAATTTGTTGGGGTGCTATAGGAGTAGTGTTGTGTAGAGGTGAGCAATGCCTCACTGATCTACCACCCTTAATGATTGAATTGTCAGTATCCAAAGGGTGCTTAATGCCACCAACTTGTGTTGAAGGGGGACAACTTCTTTAAGAAAAAGGGCCAGGCACTGTTAGTCCATGTACCAAAAGAAAGTGGATAGAGAATAACTCCAGTCCCTATAAAAATAGTCCCTATAAATAGGGCATTGGAAAATGAAGTCCTGGAGGGGGAAAAACAATAAATCCAATCTCCTTTCGGAATATGATGTTTAGTCGCAACTAGTAACTGTTGAGCATACCCTCAACTAGCTGAGAGAAAACCTCAAGTTGTGAGACCAATGATGCTGGAGATAGGACGACGAATGACACATTTCATCGCCTACAAGAAATGCTCAGTGTAAAAGGTAAGCTAGAGTCTTAGGTGAGGAGAGTTCCAAGTGATTTGGCTATATTTCTTATAGGATAACAGTTCTAATGACTACCTCCTTTAAGGGAAGAAGCTGAGGAGGGGCATCTGAAGGGTACCTAAAAGGAGGCAACTTATCAATAGAGCTGCTGATAAATTGGAGCAAACTAGTCTTAGAATACCAACAACGTTTTGGGGCTAAAAGATGCAAATCCTCTTTGAAGAACAGAGGGTTAAGTATGGGTACCTTTTATGGACAAAAGTTGAATCCCCCATGGTTTCGTGTGTGAATGTAGAAAGTAAGTCTGATGATAGTCTCAAGGCGCAGAGGATGGGTGGAATATTTAGCTTCAATGATGCACCGAGGAACAATCCGTTTGCAATAGATCATACATTGAATCATGAGAGTTTGGACCCTCTCAATACCAACCTAATCAATAGAACACAAATTAGGTCCCCAAATCTCGAACACATATAAAACTATAGGCTTGATGATTATATCTAAAAGACACATTCAAAAGGATATCCTAAAGGTGAATCTAAAAGCATTGCTGCTTGAAGACAAAAAAAGGAGGCACATCCCTTGCAAAGCATGACCAAGAGGCAAGCTTCATAATAAAATATGGTTAAGAAAATTGGACCCCCAACTAAGTGTAGGATGATGTGATATCGAAAGGTTTCCATTAGTAAAGAAATTGGAATTGGGAAAGAGAATGTTTGGAGATGTTGAATTCCACGACCTTAGTTTTGCTAAGTTTGACCACTAACTGACGAAGCTTGTAGAAACAAGCAAGGACTTAAAGTTGTTTCCGTAAACGATTGGTAGAGTGAGAGAGGAGAAAAACGCCTTCAACAAAAAATAATATGGCTATCAGCACATCATATAAAATGCAACCATCATCTACATGGGTTTGCTATCGAAAAACCCTCTATTTCATTATGTAAATTCTTTAGAAGCATAGTCAAACCAAGTTGAACGATCATAACACAAACTGATTTCTTAGGAAGAAAGACAGTCCTAAAAAGTTGGGGGGTGGATTTAGGCTGATGGAGAATGGCTTTATGCTTGTTTTTCAGATAGCTCCTGTTTGTACTTCTAAGGATGCTCCTATAAGTTCTTTACATATGTTTAGATTTGTGTGGGGCTTTTGTCAACTTAAACTTGGTTAGCCTTTTGTAAAGGTTAGAAGCACAGTCAAATAAGTCGGAAGATCATATGTAAGACAATCTGACTTCCTAGGAAGAAGGATCCTCCAAAAATGTTTGGGAGTGAATTTAGGCTGATAGAGAATGGCTTTATGCTTGTTTTTAGATAGGTCCTTTCTGTACTACTATAGATTCTTTACATGTGTTTTGATTTGTGTGGGGTCTTTGTAAACCTAGACTTGGTTAGCCTAAGAATATTCTTACAGTCAGAGTCAAATCAAACATCATGAGGGAAATGGCCAAGACTAGGCTGGTGGGGCATGTGGGTGGAATGGGGAAAAGCTTGTAAAGCTCAAGAAAAAATGGCTTGCGTGAGAGGATAACACAGTCAATTGGGTCATGGATAGCATAGGCTGAGAGGAGTCTTGTTTTGAGGATATTAGTGTATTCTTTATCAAACTGGTGCTCAAAATGAATAGTGTTTGTTGTGGCTTAATACTTTTAGGAACAACAGAATGGTGGACGAGTGCTAACATAAAAGATGAGATATAATGGTCAAAAAGAGGGGGAGGTAAGGATGAAACTTGAAAGTCCATGACTTTTGATAGAAGAGGCCTATTAGCAATGATGTAGTCAATAATTGAAGAGCCACCAACAAAAGGGAAGCAAGTGAAACCACCAAAGTAGAGAAACTTGATATTATCATTGAGGATCACCAAGCTATCCGACTCCCCCATACTAATCAAGTTAGCAATGATGTAGTCAATAATTGAAGAGCCACTTACAAAAGGGAAGCAAGTGAAACCACCAAAGTAGGGAAACTTGATATTATCATTGAGGATCACCAAGCTATCCGACTCCCCCAAACTAATCAAGTACTTCCCATATGAGGATATTTTTTGATTTGAAGAATTACGTTGAAGGCCTTCACTTTGTACGTTCACTGAGTGATTCATCATTTGATCTGAATGGATGTCATATCTAGTACATTGCATGCAACCAACTCGTGCATTGAAGTCACCAACCAAAAGGATATCACCAAGGAAGGAACACCTTGTTATTTTTGGTTGTAGATCCACAAATTTCCAAAGTTCCCCAAAGACTCACTGAACTGCAAAGTTTTGTGGGGCTAGCCAATTTCCATTGTAGATTATTGCTCAGGCTTCTCTCACATTGCATGGTCTCTAAACCAGGCAACAAAAGGAGCGAAAGAAAAATTCAAATGGATAAAGGCGCGACACTGGGCTTTTGCAAAATTGAAGAGAACTTTGTTCAAGGATTGTTGTTTCCCCATAGGATGTGCAATAGTCATTTTGAGATCACGAATGGTGCCTCACAATATGTGAGGAAAAGCTGTCCTCACTCAATATGGGCACCCAGTTGCATGCCAATGCGAGACCTTTAATTACACTATGTGCAAGTATCCTACATGTGACAAGGAGTTGTACTTCATCACATAGGTGTGCAAACAATGGAAACACTATATCTTGGGCAAAGAAACCATAATACATACAAATCATAAGCCTCTGTAATTCATGCAAACTCAAGGCAAGTAATAGAATGACTATCATCATAGATGGTCCACCTATTTGCATCAAAACCACCTCAACATCCAACATAAGAAGGGAAATGCCAACCAAGTTGTTGATTGTCCAAGTTGATCTCTGATTGCAACAATTCTTGACTTATGTGGGCATGAAACATCAAAGTGGCCTCAATTGTATGAATGATACTTCAACTTCTTTCACTTATACTAGAGGCTCATAGTTGACAATGATATCCATGACATTCATGGGAGGGAATATTGTGTCACATGGTACAACTTTGTGTTCCTACTTGGGAGCGTTAGAAAATGTTTTGCGAGGCTCATTATAGCTGTGAGTGGCAGGACACTTTGGGGTGGAGAAAATAGCGGCATTTTTGTGATAGTATATCTATTTGTTGAAGCTTTGTCGTGATGTCACTAGATACATTAAGTCTTTCATAGCTTGTGCAATTGTGAACCCAAAACATAAGAAATAGGGTATGTACACACCTCTTTCGATTCCACAAAAATCTCGGGAGTTTGTCTCAATTGATTTGAGATTTCTTGTCAAGTCTTCCCACAACAAGGTAGGGCATGACTGTGTTTTGTAATAGTTGTCAGGTTCTAAAAGATGGTAGTTATAACACCTTGCAAAAAAAGGGACCCAAGTAGAGTAGACTGTCGAACTCTTCGTTAAGCATGTGTGGGTTCATTTTGGCATACCACAAAACGTTGTATTGGGATGTTGCACTATGCTCCCTGATGGACAAAAAATTAAATAAGTCCACTGCATTCATCCTTAGACTTAAGGGAGGTGGATTACTGCATGGGTGTGCATCTTGTTTGGATGTACCATCCAAGACATCCACACACATGGGATGATAGTATTCCATATGTCCAACATAGCTACAATCGAGCTCTTCACGGCTCTTCAGGTATGTCTTGAATTTCAATGCAGCATTTGCTCGTTGTGATGGAAGAGGTAAGGCAACCAAGTTTGTCAAGCAAATTCAACACATTCAACAACAGGTTCATGCATTTTTGCTGAAGACTAGTTAGAAGTACAAGCAACGTCACAATCAACATCTTGTTCCTTATCAGTTCCAATTCAGAAACAAAGTGTGTTTGTATCTTCAAAAGGAGTGGCTTAAGGGTTCAAACAAGATGCTCTAATGCTTGCATTTGAGCTCAAAAATGCGTTTGAGCTCAACTTGCCACCCTACCTCAGGTTGCATTCAGTGTTCAATGTAGATTTTTTCTGCTGGTACTTTCCACCATAGTTCAAAAGCTCATACTTAGCAATTATTTGGCAGCCTGAAATTTTGACTCAGACTTGGGACTTGGCAATTACTCAACTTATTTGCTGCTAAAAAAATACAGAAAACCTAATAAAATAATAAAATCATACTCGACAATTACCTGGAAGACCAAATTTTTGACTTGCACTTGGGACCCGGCAATTACACGGCATTACACAACTTATTTGCTTCTTTAAAAAAATATAAATTCATAAAATAAACTTAAATAACATATAAAACACTCTTAAATGACATGAGAAATGAATGTAGAGATCACAATAAGTCACAAGGTTTGTATTTGTGTTTGTGTGCGACAAGGATAAAATTCGAAAGAAGTTCGGTAGGCAACAAAAATTGGGAAAAATTTTTGTGATTGAATTCAAAGAATATTCATTTACACTTATTATTTTTCTTTTCAAAATAAAATAAATACACAAGAAATGTCAAAATAAATAAATTTTACTAAATAACTTCAAAAACTAAATAACTCCTACAATATTGTTTTTTTAAAAATTATATTTAGAATTTACAAATATTAATGAGTTCGAATTTGTATTTAATGAAAAAATATTACAAAATTAAAATACTTTTAATTTATTTTTAAATTAATGAATTCGAATTTGTATTTAATGAAAAATATTACAAAATTAAAATACTGATTAATTTATTTTTATATTAATAATCAAATTAGACAAAGCTATTCATATTCTGTATATATCTTTGTTAACCTAATAAAAAATAGAAAATTATTTAAAAATAAAATAAAATCAAAACAAATCAATATACTAAACTATACAGTCTATATAATGGTCAAAGTGAAACATATTTAATTCTTATGGCTGATGTGAGGGAAAAAACATAATTATTTTGTCTTTGTGACCTTAAACAAGTGCAAAGTCTCTAAGGGCCGCCTATCCTTATCTACCATCTAACATCTATAGTTTGTTTTAATAGTTAGTGGTTAGTTGCCAGTCTGGAGCAGAAGGATATAGGTATATGGCGGTCAGGTCAATTCATGCCAGATATATATATCTATACAGGGGTAAGTTCTATATATAGGGGAGCCATCAGACGGAAATTACAGACTTCTTGCCCTCAATTCGATTCAAACAACGGATGCTTAAGACTTTTTGTGAAGTGAAAACTAAATGGCGAGTGACTTTTAGCAAACCCAGTCAGTTCTGCAAACCCAGTTGATTCTGCAAACCTAACAAACCCTTTTTCTGCAATTCAAAACTCTCTTCTACAAGCCCTCGATTCTGTAAACTTGTAAAAGACGAATTCTGTGACTTTTTTTTTTCTTCCACGGGACAGTTTTATGCCATGGTTGCCAAGTTTTTTCTTCGATTCCCCGAGTTTTACCAAGTTATTAGGTGGTTAAACTCATGAGTTTCAGGGTTTGACTCGGCTCGCACGTTTTGAGCCAAGATCTCTTTTCGCAGATGATCAGTAATCACTCGCCGAGTTTTAGAACTATGCTTTCGACCACTCTTGGACACAATAGATGTTGGTGAGAAGTTGCAAAGCACATAATTGAACCCAGACTATGCAACACCGATCGCTATTGATCAAATTATTCGTATATTGGTAAACAAAATGAATCATTAGTAAATCCTGCATTTAGCAGTGTTGATGGCAGGGAGCTGCGACGCCAAGGAAATTGGTTCACCAAAAACATGATTCAACAAAAATTTCCACACTTGGTCCAAAGCCTAGAAATAATGGGGCTCTTTGCTGCTCAAGGAGGAACGACTAATCCAAATGGCCTTTTGGATCATAATTATGAAAATTATTCGTTTTTTATACATTTTCATATTTTGCATTTTTGGGGCCTTCAGAGCAGAATTTGGACCCTTAACTTTAGTTGGGTTCCTTCCATATTTGCTGAAGGCATGTATGAAGAACACCTAAACTAGTTTGCTTGCGAAGTTTTACAATGCATATTGCGCTTTAAAATTCCGATCAATGAGCCAGGAGATGACCCTAATGAGTGGTACCACTTAATCCAGATGGCTGCTGGGAACATAATTCTGAAAATTTCTGAAACATTCTTATTTGTTTTTTGATAAATTTTCATATTTTGCATTTTCGGGACCTTTAAAGCAGAATTTGGACCCTTATCTTTAGTCGGGTGCCCTCCATAGTTGTTGCAGGCATGAATGGAGAGCACCTAAATTAATTCCCTCGATAAGCTTTCCAACGCATATTGTGGTTTCAAAATCCGATCAATGAGCTGGCGGATTACCCCGACAAATGACATTTCTATTATAGTAACTTCGTCAACTGAAATTTGTCTATTTTTCCACTTCTGTTCGTTAATTTTCACTACTAAGGTGGATACATGTCATCCCCATGTGGGGTGACCATTTGATTCCCTTTTGTAGACTTTAATTTACAATTTTCAGGAAGTTTTTGGTCTGCATTGTATAGGTATAAAGTAGATAGTATGGCATGAAGAATACAGAGTTCAAGGCACACATCTCTCTTATAGAGATTGGCCTTTTTGTATACACTCTCATTTGCAATATAGTCAATTTCAGTTTTACTTACATAACACATTAAGCTCCATAGTTAAGTGTGTTTTCCACTGAGTGCATACATAGGTCAGATAATTTTCTTTTGCAATGGTTTTGTTTTTAGTCCATTTGAGCCCAATTTATTGTCAATCACGTTGAGGGAGGGACTCAGATTGTTGTGTTGGATGGTGTGATTTATGAAATGGAGCTAAGTCTAAAGAAGCACTTTGACATAGTAACTTTGGATCTTTTGCATTACTTACTTGGTAAGCAAGTATTATGGATGGATAGTAGGATTTTCATTTCACAACTTAAATATGCTTTACATTTTTTGAAAACGTTACAAATTGCTGATTGTAATCTTGCATGGGTCCATTTGAGTTAGGTTCTAAGTTAAATGTACTTCACCAGCCAGAAGGATGATGGTAACCTATATAGATAGTTGGGAAATCTTTTCCACTTGACTCATGCTATGCTAGATATTGCCCATGTTATTCATTTTGTCTCTAGATTTATTCAAGATTAGCGTCACATTGAAAGCAGCCAAGCTTATATAAGCAGCTAAGTACATACTTATATATAGGGTAACATCCGCATGATAGCTAATGAAGTTTGTTTGAGTGGCTACACTGAATTTAATTGGACGTGATCAAGATGATTTAAATTCGACTGATTTGAGTGGACAGGCAATCAAGATGATTGGGTCTCATTTCTTGCGATTTTCTTTGTATTTATGATACTACTCCGACCTAGATATTAATGGGGATGAAAGCCATAATGTTTATTCACGGTGCAATTGACTAGTTGCCTGTTTGCTTGGGTTACCTACCCCTAAGTCCTCACCTGAAGGCTGCTTATACACAATATTAGTTCACATCTCATTACAATTTTGTGTAATTGTGCATAATGCATTATTCTCTTTAATTTGTGTGTTATTTGTTTTATCCAAGTTACTGAGGTTCATGTTAGATTCTATTTGTGCATTGCTTTTCCATTCTAACTAGAATGTACAAGCTACACCTATATGGGTAGAGGTACACACTAATATCTCCCTTTGGTCTATAATTGAGAAATATAGTGTTTCATTATTCTTAAACAAAGAAAAGCATAACATGGACAGAGGCAAGAGTTGAACAAAGATAGGTTGAATAAATGCAATTTATTTTAGGCTGTAATTGAGAAATCTAGTGTTTCATTATTCTTAAACAAAGAAAAGCATAGTATGGACAGAGTATAGAGATGAACAAAGAGGGTGAAAGAATGCAACTTATTTTATGTGGGCAGTGGTGCCAATGTACCCTGACATGTAATACATTTGGAATTGCATCCAAAAATATTGTGAATTTGTCCAGAAAAGGGTGGGAGATTGTGTGCACCATACAAAGTAATGGGACTGGACCATTATTGTATTCAAAATGGAGCACAGTGAACTTGGTAGTGAATTTACTCTGATGTCTTGAGCATACATTCTTCTATTGAATCTGGCAGCACTCCATCTATGGAAAAATCCTGGAAACCACCTTGTTCATATATGAAAAGAATGGACCTGCACTGGAAGGGCACTAAAATTTCCATTATTGCCTATATTCCCAGAATGATCTGAAAATTATTTGTTTTATCATGTTTCAATTCTGTAGTTCTTTTGACTTCGTTTCATTTCGGTTTATGCTGTACATGCATTTGCAGCCAAGGTCACCAATATTATCTGAAAAGTACTGACATTCTTAGTCTTTGAATGTAGGGATACCTTTTCACGTCCTCCATGCACTTTGGTTCAACCATCTCTGGAGCATGACTCAACTGAATCTCCGCTTGTTCCACAATTCGGTAAGTTATTGACATTTTATTTCCTTTTAAGGGAATCTTAGTGTGAAATCAAGAACCGTGCCCATATGAGTTTTGATTGAGAAATAAGTATTTTGTGTTTAAATCAGCCTGCAAGTTTGCATGCTATAAAACCAATTAAGCCACCGTCCTCGAGTTTTTATTGGCACTTATGGCATGTTCGCAATCCTGAAGGTTTTTATGCCCTTTTGACTTGTAATTTATTGCATGTTTGACCTTGCAAACCCTCTGTTGGTGGTGTTGAGTTATTAACAATTGTTGGTTTACTTTCTCTTTCCTTGTTTCTATGCTTTTGTTTTTCTGTTTTTGTGTTTAGTTACTTTCATAGCCTAGGGTGCTCTTAGTGTAGTTCTTCTCTATTATAACTAGTTATATTTTGAGTCCAAGTCCTATCGACTTACCTTGGTCACCTGTTTCCCTGTAAGTGGCTGTTTCGCTGTTTCATCAACACAGAGAAAATACTTTTAGACTTTTTCTTCCTAAAGTTTTGCTGATGGTTCTATCTACTGTTACTAACACATCTTACAAGTTCAATAGATGTCAGATAGAAGCATTAGGTAAATTTTGAACAAAACTATCTTAATTTTGTTTATTTTGGTCATGGAATTACTCAAGCCTTTTCCCCTGGCCTTTACTGTTACCACCTTCTAGCTGACAAAATATGCCAATTGTCTATAACAGTGAGTGGCTTGTAATGAGTTGATAATTTATGCTGAGTGAGTGTTGTCTTGATTTTTCTTCCTGCCCATATCTTGTTAGATTCCTAAGAGGATGGATAGGTCCAGTGTTCATTATGTTTTAGTTTTACTGTTGTAATGAATATGCCATATTATGAATCACAACACAACAAACGAAGGAATTTTCAAAAGAACAGGAATCCAGAATCTGGCTCATCTAACTATTGGATGGGGTTACCATAAGTCCGAATATATCTAGACATTTGGCTTGGTTCATGGCCTACCGTGAAATAGGAATGACTTTAGCAGCCCTTTAGGAATTAAAATTGAAACTATCATCCGTGTCCAGAAGTTTTATAGCGGGTCAGTGCAGCTAAAGTGCATGGCTAGTAAGAACAGGCAACATGCACTAATTTTTTTTTTGTAACTCAAACAAATGAAAGGTAAAAAAACATGAGAGAAACACAGGATATGCCTAATCCAGTATTGATGTGGAAGAACAAAGACATGTAATGGATTAGCTACATATGAGAGGATGTAAAATCTATTCATTAGCAATTGCAAAGGACTAATGATACGATGGACCTATTGTACATTAGGATTTAAGTTGGAAAGACAAAGCCTAAATTTAAGAATGGCCCTAATTTAATAATGGACTCATTGCATATTAGTATTTAAATAGAAAATACAAGTTTTAATCTTAATAAGTTAATATGGATATTACTTGCCTGATTAGTAATTTAATGGGAATTCTATTCCTTAGTAAATCCATTCCCAAGGATTGAGGTTTTTTAAAAATCTATTGTGATGTGAGTCATGACAGGATACTCGATAAGGCGATGCTCTATCACACTCCTTAAAAGTTACTTGAGCAGAAACTTGCATACATACGGAACATTTATGGTTTTGGCATAGTTACCTAAGACTCCGGGACAACAAAAAATTTCTAAATTTTGGGGTCGGCGGGGGGACGGCTAATTAAAAAATATATAAATATTTAAAATATAAAAATATAGTGACTAAATTATATAAATAAGCTGAAATAAAACCATTTGAGATTTAAATAAGGTGAAACTTCAACTCATAAACATCAAATACATTCCTTAATACTATATTATCAATATGTTAATGTCATAAATTGAAAATTCATAATACATATTTGAATTTTGAATTTGAGACAAGCTGAAATTTCAAATATATTTTAAAATATAGAAGTAAAACCATTGTAAATTACGATTGATCAAGTGACAATAGCTGATATTCATATCATTAATTTCATAGCCAAATACACCAACAATTGTCTATTGTCAATATTACAAAAAAAGAGGACAACTACAAGTATCAGCCTAAAAATCATAATCAACATCTGAAGCAATATCCATGAATTCCTCCTCGCTGGTACTAGCATCCTCATCCTAAAAGGTAAGCCCAATCAATCCCTGCTACACAGTATTGTCCTCTTCAACCTGCCTCAGCTCCTTGGGATCTACATTCCACCGTAATGCTGGGGTCTGTTTGTACTCAGGTGTCTTGCGATCCATAAGACGCAAAACACTGTGTACAGCTACAAATTTCTCCGCTCTCGCAGAGGTAAGTCTATTCCTCTTAAAAGAGTGTATCCAACCATATGTAGACCAGTTCGTCTCAGAGGCAGAGGTAGAGGCAGAGGAGCTAGAAACCTGGGAAAGGACGCCGATGACAAGTGGTCGCAGCAGTCCTGGAAGCCCATACAGTCGCCACCAACTCACTGGCTTTTCATGTGCTATTGTTACCCTCTCTGCCTTTGCTGATGTTTTATACCCATCAAGTTCAGTGAAGTCGAGCCACACCAATCTGATCTGTGAAGCCTCCTGTGGAATGTACATTTTTTAAAAGACTTTCATAAGGCCCTTCTTCACCTCATCATCATCCAATGGGATAACTCTGCCTAGCCTCTCCACATAACATTTGGGAATCAGTGCATACGCAGCCATATGAAGAGGAGTGTTCAACTTCTCCCATCTCTGTTGAATAATGGGATGTATATGTTCATTATAGAACTCCAAAGTGGGGTCCCTCACCCGAATAGTTTGCCTTCATTTGCCGAAGCATGTTGTCAATGCACTCGTAGATCTCACCAAGATCGGGGCTGTTAGAATCCCCATATTTGATGACACTAAAAACTGGAGCTATGATTGATATGATGTATTTCATATCAACCCAAAATGTTTCCCGCAACACCACTTCTTTCACTATTTTCCCTTGATCTATCTTGGACTCACGCCACCTAGTCCAATCTTGTGTCATAATCATAATTTGCAGGGGCTCTTGCAACTCAGACATCTTGTCCAACAAAATAAAATAGGATGCAAAGCAGATGTCAACTGGTTTCAAAAATTCCTTCTTAGAATTTTTTTGAAAAAGTGCCAATGATGTGTGGTGATTACATATGAATTTTTGCATGTCCCTGGCCTTAGTCACCATCTGGTTGACCCACCGAATCTTCCTTATGTCTTTCAGTGCATTGTTCATAGCATGCACACAACATGGAGTCCAATAAATATGCCTATATTCCCACTCCACTAGCTTGCTTGTTGCTCTGCACACATAAGTTGCATCTGTGACAACCTGTACAATGTTTGAAGGTCTAACCTCCTCAATGATATTCTTCAAAATCTGATACTGGAATCACCATCTTTCTGTTTCCTAGAACAATCAATTGCTCTCAAGAAGTACGGTCCATCTTTGCAAGAGACAATGATATTGATGAGAGGATGGTGTCTAATATCCGTCCACCCATCCATGATAATGCTACATCCATGTGACACCCATGTCACCTTCATCTCCTCCGTCAACAGATTAACCTTGGAATATTTTCTATCCAAGATTGTCGTCCTCAATTTTGTGTCTCCAAGAGGCACATAACTTGTACCTGCTTTTGCAACCTTAGCCATAGCGTCCTTGTAATAAGGATAGCGAGCGGCATTAAATAGAATCCCAACAGCATAGAAAAATTTCCCAATAGCATCATCTGCCTCTTCCCTTGCCTTTGAATCAAACGTGTCAACAACTGAATTTGTGGCTGCCCCCGCAGCCTTTCTCTTCCCTCTACTTTCCATTGCTGACACTCCAAAAATAGAACCAGTCAGAGTATTACTATGTTTGCCAACCAGAGTAGAACCACGAACTTCTGGCGCATTATCTGAGATGGTGAGTATCTTCAATGGAAATACTGCAGATATTGTGCCAGAAGTTCATGGTTCTACTCTGGTTGGCAAACATAGTAATACTCTGACTGGTTCTAGTTTTGGAGTGTCAGAAGTAGAAAGTAGAGGGAAGAGAAAGGCTGCGGGGGCAGCCACAAATTCAGTTGTTGACACGTTTGATTCAAAGGCAAGGGAAGAGGCAGATGATGCTATTGGGAAATTTTTCTATGCTGTTGGGATTCTATTTAATGCCGCTCGCTATCCTTATTACAAGGAGGCTATGGCTAAGGTTGCAAAAGCAGGTACAAGTTATGTGCCTCTTGGAGACACAAAATTGAGGACAACAATCTTGGATAGAAAATATTCCAAGGTTAATCTGTTGACGGAGGAGATGAAGGCGACATGGGTGTCACATGGATGTAGCATTATCATGGATGGGTGGACGGATATTAGACACCATCCTCTCATCAATATCATTGTCTCTTGCAAAGATGGACCGTACTTCTTGAGAGCAATTGATTGTTCTAGGAAGCAGAAAGATGCTGATTCCAGTATCAGATTTTGAAGAATGCCATTGAGAAGGTTAGACCTTCAAACGTTGTACAGGTTGTCACAGATGCAACTTATGTGTGCAGAGCAACAGGCAAGCTAGTGGAGCGGGAATATAGGCATATTTATTGGACTCCATGTTGTGTGCATGCTATGAACAATGCACTGAAAGACATAAGGAAGATTCAGTGGGTCAACCAGATGGTGACTGTGAAATATCCCTAGTTGGGATCTTACCACAAAATTGACAACACAGAAATTTGCAGCAAAAATACTCAATCTGATTTTTGCAGATTTTATGCAGAAAAAGTACAGCTAGGGCAGCGAACAGAAAAATATGAATAACTCTCAAAATACCCGTCCAAAATACTTGAAATTTTAATTGGAACAAGATAATAATATGAAGAACACAAGGGAAATATTTTTGGAATTTTTCAGTCAATATAACGCTGCCAGAAAATTACAGCGTGCCTAAAATAGCCGGGAAACTTCGAAAATTAATATCTTTCCGAATACAAATGCAATAATGACGAAACTTTAGAAATAACATATATAAATATAGTAGATGATTTTCCAACCTTCAGATCTGAAAACGGCCAGCTGGAAACCCTAGAAATTAGGGCTGCAATTTCCCAAACAAGTCGCCTCCTTTAGAAAATGGTCAAAACCCTTGTGAAACCCTCAGTAGATGATGCCGAATCCTTCCTCTATGGCTGCCGTAGGTCTGATCCGAAAACCAGCTGAAAATCTCCACAAAAACTCTCAAAAATCCTCAAACCCTAATTCTGAAAATTCTGAAAATATCTCTGTAAAACCAGCCCTGAAATTTGCTCCAAGTGACAAGCTAGGGTAGATCTTTCACTACCGAAGAATGCCCTGCTAGCTAGGGATGGATCTCTCACCACCGAAGCTAGGGTTCCCGTGGGATCTTACTCCACAAGCTAAAAGTTTGCAAACAGCAGTTGCACCATGAAAAGAAATATAAGTGTATGCATGAATGACTATCCTTTCACCCCTCTTCTCCTTTTATAACCTTTTCATATCAAAGAAACCCTAAAACCCCCCAAGGCGCACTTTCCCATGGAGAGGGCCCATTTAATAAATATTTAAAAGTTACTTTTTCCCCCTAGGCGCCTTGGCCTAAAAAGGCGCCCCCAACAAAGAAATATAACATTAAATGCAATACATATCCCTCAAGTCGCCAAAAAGGTACTTTAAGTGGCCCCAACGAAGAAACATAACATTAAATGCCAGAAGTGTCCACTTAAGTGATCCCAACGACAAAATAGAATACAAAGGGCCCATTAGACCCTCCCAATGCCTAAAATATAACAAAACCCTAGTAGGAAACCAGACAACCATCCCCAATAACCTCCAAAGTCGTTAGTCCCTTGGGAATGACCAGGGCTAAGACCAAAATAGGGCCGTTAGGCCAACTGCTTGGAATTAGGGACATTACAATCCCCCCCTCCCGAAAAATGCTTGACCCCAAGCATTATCCTCCTGTGCTGTAGAAACTGAATACCACAAAGTAAGTGCCTCCATCTCAGCCTGCAGTCAATCAAAGATCGGTGTGATCCTAAGCGACCAAAACACCACATATAGTCATCATGCTCTCCATGCAGTGTAGACAACAATGCTGTCCCTGAAGTAGAATATTGCCCACCTTGACTCTCTATTGGTACCCATACTGAAACTATCAATTTGTCCAATCGCTGCCACTGCAAAACTGTCATCATGTGGTCACCCACTGTATCTCGTGTCGACTCCGTCCCTTGTCTAACTAGCACATGCTCGTCATCCTCATAAGCAGTAAGACATATAGGAGTGTTATCCCCTATCAACTCTAGAAATAAGGAACATGCATACTCTGATTTGTCACCATGACAAACTACACATCCTTGCACAAAGTTGAGGATATCTTCCCTCAACCCATGCCATCTAACCCTTTCCCATATGAAGTTGAAGGTCTCATCAAAGCTCAAGTGTCCAGACATGGAAGAATAATGCACATGTCGCAGTATCTCCATCCTCAACCATGAATCCAACACGAGGTACAATCTGTCCTGATAGAAGATCATCTCATCCTCCAATTTGTAGTTATCCTGTATGTGACCATCCAGAATCTCACAAGTGTGTCGGTTCTTGGAGTACTCAACAAGCAAATGAGATCTCCAGTCTACCGAAACCTCAGACAACCAACATAATGATAAACTCGGATGATCTGAACCTGTAATCCCGATCTCTGCAACTGCCTTATGTGCAACACTACTGGTCACACCCATATCCATCATACTCCACATCGATCCACAATGATAAAACCCCTCGTTATACCGGAAAGTCCTCTCCATCCCCTCAGCTGCAATCACCCTAGGTGCTCCTATCGATAATCCCCTCAAAGTCACATTCCTGCCTTCGGACTTAAACTTCAGCTCCATCGTCTGGAAGTTAGTCCGAAACTCACCAAGAGAGTGAAGCCACTGCACTCCCAACACTATGTGGGTCACTCCCATACCAACAATGTGGAAATCATCAGTAATTGTGTAGTTACCCATGGTAATGCTCAATTGTGGAACTTTCCGTGTGCATCTCATATACTCCCCATTGGCTAGAACAATGTTGAAGCCCTCAAAGTCCTTCGTCTGTAAACCATGTCTCTCTACCAATGACGCATCAATAAAGTTGTGGGTAGCCCCACTATCAATGAGTACCATAACTCGCTGACCCTGCATAACTCCCCTAATCTTGAATGCCTTGTACATCGGAGTACTAGACAATGTGGCTATAATCTCCAGAGGGAAAGTCTCCTCCTCCTGCTTCGCATCAACACTATCCATTGCAACTCCATTCCCATCATCCATCTCGTGAGTCTCCAACTCCTCACCTCTGTCATCCTTACTCTCCTCGAAGACTTCGATGAAGTGGGCCTTCCCTCTACCTCTGCAATCATGTCCTGGAACCCAAGGTGTGTGGCAATCGAAACATAGTTTCTTTCGCCTCAACTCATCTCTGTCTTCTCGGGAAATGAATGGCTTCTTAGCCACCTCCTGCCTCGGTGGAGGCTCCCTCTACTGAGGTTCGTCTGATCCAGATGGAGGTTATCTTTGTTGAACGCGAGGTGGAACCCTCGACTTTGGAGTGGATAACTCCAAGTCTCGAGATCTCCTAATAGCCTCATGCAAAGAAGAAGGCTCAAATGCCTTCACAAACCCTGCTAAGGCGTCAGTCAACCCTGCCATGAAGAGTGAAGTCAATCTCATCTCTGAAACATCAAATACCATAATTGATAACCTCTGAAAATCTGCAATGTACTGATCTAGAGAACCAGTCTGCCTCAAGTGAGTCAACTCCCTGAAGTGCCTATCTGGGTCTCTCCTGTCGAACCTGCTCATCAACCTCTGTGTAAAATCTGCATAGGTAGTGATATGCATGTGCCTCTGTGTGATCAATCCATGATGCCACCAGTCATGAGCATCTCCCTCGAGGTGTAGGATAGCAAACTTAATTGCATCCTCTTCACGCATGGGATTCAAGTCGAAGTAAGTCTTCAACTTCTGAATCCAAGATTGGGCAGTACACTTCTTAGAGCCATCGAAGTGTGGAATAGAGATTTGTCCCAATCTCCTCTGAAACTCAGGTACCTGTGGTTGGTAATCTCTCCTGAGCCTGCTACCAATCTTCATTTTGCAATACTCCTGAAATGGCATGTTGTCCCAAAAACCCTCACTCAATGTCCGGTACTTCTCCCAACAAGATTCCTCATCCACAATGTCTGTGGGCTGTCGTGTCTGCGAAACTTCCGGATCCTTCAAGAAGGAAGGCTCGTGGAGTCCCAAGGGCCTGGTAGATGCATGAGGGGACCCTTGTCCCGAATGTCGACTCTCACTTCTATTACCATGTTGACCCATATTGCTGGCCTCTCCTTTCTCCACATGAGTCTCAATTCTTCCCTGTGCTAACCTCTCAGTAAGCTAGCTCAAATAGAGGTTGGTAGTCTCCTGCTGCTTCACCATGTTGGTGAACAGTTGTCTCATCAGATCTACTCCCATCTCTTCACTGTCTCTGTCTCTGTCTCCGATCCTTTAACCCTAACAGGCTGGAGGAACAACTGCTCTGATACCACTGAAATATCCCTAGTTGGGATCTTACCACAAAATTGACAACACACAGAAATTTGCAGCAAAAATACTCAATCTGATTTTTGCAGATTTTATGCAGAAAAAGTACAGCTAGGGCAGTGAACAGAAAAATATGAATAACTCTCAAAATACCCGTCCAAAATACTTGAAATTTTAACTGGAACAATGCACTGAAAGACATAAGGAAGATTCGGTGGGTCAACCAGATGGTGACTGAGGCCAGGGACGTGCAAAAATTCATATGTAATCACCACACATCATTGGCACTTTTTCAAAATTTTTCAAAGAAGGAATTTTTGAAACCAGTTGACATCTGCTTTGCATCCTATTTTATTTTGTTGGACAAGATGTCTGAGTTGCAAGAGCCCTTGCAAATTATGATTATGACACAAGATTGGACTAGGTGGCGTGAGTCCAAGATAGATCAAGGGAAAATAGTGAAAGAAGTGGTGTTGCGGGAAACATTTTGGGTTGATATGAAATACATCATATCAATCATAGCTCCAGTTTTTAGTGTCATCAAATATGGGGATTCTAACAGCCCCAATCTTGGTGAGATCTACGAGTGCATTGACAACATACTTCGGCAAATGAAGGCAAACTATTCGGGTGAGGGACCCCACTTTGGAGTTCTATAATGAACATATACATCCCATTATTCAACAGAGATGGGAGAAGTTGAACACTCCTCTTCATATGGCTGCGTATGCACTGATTCCCAAATGTTATGTGGAGAGGCTAGGCAGAGTTATCCCATTGGATGATGATGAGGTGAAGAAGGGCCTTATGAAAGTCTTTTAAAAAATGTACATTCCACAGGAGGCTTCACAGATCAGATTGGAGTGGCTCGACTTCACTGAACTTGATGGGTATAAAACATCAGCAAAGGCAGAGAGGGTAATAATAGCACATAGAAGCCAGTGAGTTGGTGGCGACTGTATGGGTTTCCAGGACTGCTGCGACCACTTGCCATTCGCGTTATTTCCCAGGTTTCTATCTCCTCTACCTCTGCCTCTAAGAGGAACTAGTCTACATATGGTTGGATACACTCTTTTAAGAGGAATAGACTTACCTTTGCGAGAGCGGAGAAATTTGTAGCTGTACACAGTGTTTTATGTTTTATGGATCGGAAGACACCTGAGTACAAACAGACCCCAACATTACGGTGGGATGTAGATCCTGAGGAGCTGAGGCAGGTTGAAGAGGACAATACTGTGCAGCGGGGATTGATTTGGCTTACGTTCGAGGATGAGGATGCTAGTACTAGCAAGGAGGAATTCATGGATATTGCTTCAGATGTTGATTATGATTTTTAGGCTGATATTTGTAGTTGTCCTCTTTTTTTGTAATATTGACAATAGACAATTGTTGGTGTATTTGGCTATGAAATTAATGATATGAATATCAGCTATTATCACTTGATCAATCGTAATTTACAATGGTTTTACTTTTATATTTTAAAATATATTTGAAATTTCAGCTTGTCTCAAATTCAAAATTCAAATATGTATTATGAATTTTCAATTTATGACATTAACATATTGATATTATAGTATTAAGGAATGTATTTGATGTTTATGAGTTGAAGTTTCACCTTATTTAAATCTCAAATGGTTTTATTTCAGCTTATTTATATAATTTAGTCACTATATTTTTATATTTTAAATATTTATATATTTTTTAATTAGCCGTCCCCCTGCCGACCCCAAAATTTAGAATTTTTTTTTCGTCCCGTCTCCCCGTCCCAGAGTCTTAGGTAACTATGCTATATTGATGATTTCAACGTGCAGAATCACATTGTGTGTGATGCATTCAGTCTAGTTTTTTTGTTTAAGCACATTGACCACATCAGTTACCATAGAAATTAGAATTATATGAATTCTGCATAAAATTATTAGTTGGTTTACTGAAGAAAATATAAACATGTTATAATGAGAGAAAATGTCAATGTTGTACTTTTAGTTAAGAACAATGAGTTTTGTGAAAGAGTGACTGGCCGACACTGATCAAGATTCAAGATTATCTACATTGGTGCTTTACTCCCTGAGGATTTCTGATAACTTTGTAAAAATATTGCCCTTGACTTGGGATGATGCATACCAATTGATAGATATGATATCCATAACTCTAAGCTCAAGCTTCTTTTGTTGAAAATGCATTCCCAACAACTAGTCCACGTCAACTGGAAAATGACTAATACCATCTTGCTTCTCATTGATGTTATAAATGCCATACAAGAAGTCCATCTTCATCATGAGAAAAGGCACCATAAATATGTGGTGGATTGCCTCTCCAATCATACTGACCACGACGAGTTTTGCACATTTAGAGGTGTGTCTGAACTTCCAAGTAACATTCAAACTCTGGTGGTCCTTGAGTCTCCAACCATCACCAAGCATGCTTAATCCGGATTCCACGCATTAACCACACCGGAGCTTAATCTTCTATTGGATCTCTTGTGACATTTTTCTTCCTAATTGCACTCATGAACCATTGTCAAGTATGACAAATCAACCTAGTTTACAATGGTGATGTAATATTCTCTTGACTATTTTCCTGAGAAACTTACATGGCCTGCAATTCCAATGGTTTTTACCATGAATGTGTTGCATACTAACCACGTCCAACTCTTTTATCCTTGCCACACTTTTTACGTAACTCCTTTTCACTCAACCTTGCTTCCTCCTTTATCATCACCACTTCTTATATGGTATACCTTCACTCCCTTTCCCTGTTTGCCACGTTTTTTTTTTCAAAATATATTCTCGCTCACATTCTCTCGTGCTTATAATTTTCTTATCCCACTTTATTATTATGCTAAACATTCCTTGTCCCTACCTTTTCCCTAGTCAGATAAAGTCTTTACCAATAGTGGATTTTCAAAATGGCAACTCTTATTTTATTTTGCCCTCTTTTTCCCAACACAAAGATCCTATAAAACATTGACAGGGGTGTACTTTAATATCCCACATCATCGAACTTATCCCATGTAATGTCCTTGGGGCGGCATTCCTCAGGTCTTTGCAGGCTCTCTACATTGTGGGCGCTCACCCAACATGTTCCTTTTCCCTTTGCATGGCCTGCATCAAAACAGTAAATACTAAAAAACCTTCTGCGTTTTATTTCCCAAGTGTTTCCAACCTCGGAATACTTTCCTTGCTACTGCATTTTGTGCTCAATTTTCAGGCAAAGTATAGAAAACTACTGGTATCATAGATATGGTATGTTGCCGTGTCAGAATGCCTGTGCTTATGGCGATGGGTATATTGCGTGAAATTTTGGAATTTATGAACTCAACTAGTATTGTATGGCTGACAACATGGATGATAAACCATGATTACTGCCACACCCATGTCACATGGCAAGCATTTTAGGATAATGCAAGTGTGTCTATCTATGTTGTACCATAACAGATTGAGGAATTGTCAACCACTGTTGCACGAGATATTGAGCTGCAACGAAGATTCAGAAGGGTTCTCTGATCTTCCAATATTAATTGGGAACACCTCACACAAGTATTGACAGATTCACACTCCTCATATCTAATCAAGTAAAATTAGAAGAAAATCCAGCATTAATGGCTCCTAGAAGAAATTGTAGGCTGGTAGATATGGCTATAAAAAGGATGACAACTTTCTGCAATTGCAAATGTGAAGAGAAGGGCCACAAAAGCAAGCGTATGAGTATTTTGAAGTAGATTCAATTGGAAACAAACTTAAAAACACCATGGTTTATCAAAGGAGAAGGAAGATTGACACCATGCATCCTCACATTAATTCCTAGGCTAGGACCATCACACACTTTGATCTTGATCCTAAGCTCACAAATACCATAAAACTTGAAGACCCTTGGTCTGTCCAATCACCATACCAGGTATTGGAAATCCTCAGGTGTGTACTGGTACTCTAAATCCTCTCTTTTCCAACACTCTTACTCATCCAGGTGGTAATAGTAGAGGCTATCTTCCCCCCAGTGCCTTCAAATAGCCACAAAAGGATGGATTCCATGGCTGAGTTTAGTTGGGGCTTCTCGCAGCCTGTCTCCTTCGATTGCTAGTTGAACAAACACATCTAATTCACTTTTTCACCTGTCCAGCAGTGCTTCTGTATACCCCAACATGCCCAATTCTGTTCTTCACCTGTCCAATAGCTCTATTGTAAAACTTTGCTCCTGCTGAGCTACAAATTTCCACTGGACTATTTGTAACGCCCACATTTTCGACGTTCCAAACCACATTAAATCTTAAATAAATACTTAGGAAATTGCGGATTTTTTTTTTGTTTGAAGGGTTACAAGGGTGTTAAACTCTAGAGTACATTTAATTAACTCCTACCAATAATTTCCTACATTACATTAGGTTGATCCAACCTAGATTAATAATTAAATATTATTAATCTATTTCTAAAGTTATTTCCGGTTATAATCTTCTAGCAATGCATCCATTAATTCCTTTGTTTAGTCTAAGTTTAATTCCTTTAGGCAATTAATATCCATATTCCACACTTATGCATTTACCCTTGGTTAGATTAATCCCCTTAAGTCATTAGCTTTAATGTCCATCCACCATACCATTATTTAGTTACTATAGTTTTAATTCCATTTAATTATTTATTAAACCATAATAAGAGGGTTACATTTTAACTTAAAACATTAAGGCCCTAAGTGGCCGCATTCACAATTTACACATACATTTAATTAAAACATACATTCCCATAAAATACCCTCACCTAAAAGTTGGAGGATTGATTCCCTACCCTTAGATTGATTCATTCTAGGCCCTTAGATCTTAGGTTTTCATACTAACCCTAATCATCCTTATGAATTCCTTTTAACCTTTTTCTTGCCCTAGTTTCCTCATTTGTTCTCTTTTCTTTTCTTTGTTTGCAGGTTAGAGGAGAGGAAGCCATGAGAGTATGAGAGAAGCCATGAAGGAATTTCCTCTAGGTTTTAGTATTGCATTGCAAGGAAAGATCTTTCCCCATTTGACTCACTTATTTGTTTACATAGATCTTGTAGAGTAGTTATTTTCATTCATTATATTGGAAGGATTCATCCACAAAATTGGTTGAGGTTGTTTAATGGTTCTCATTTTCTTGAGTTACATTTGGGGAAAACTCATTTCAAGGATCTAAGTGTATACACATTTATATACATATATACATGAGTGAGGTAGCTCTAAAAAGAGGAGAGGAGGGTGAGGTGGCTCCATGTAGGATGCCACATCACTTCTTCTCAACTCCACATCACCAAGTCAAACATCAAACCCAAGGTTAATAAATTGGTGGTTGAGGAAATGACAAATCTCTTATACACACAAACTCTTACCCACAGCTCTAAAGGACACAATTAAAAACTCATGTAAGAAAGTGCAATAAATATCACCTTTTACCTTACAAATCACATAATGGGGTCTATTTTTGACCCCTTAACCCATATGTATAGTTGGTAGATGAATTAAAGAGGTGTGGGACAAACTTAACTTGTCCCACAAGCCTCCAAAAATGGTCCTCAAGCTCAAATCTGAATTTGACATGCAAGGTTGAGTTTGCAACACTTAAACCAATAAAAATCCTTTCAAATCCAAAATAAAATCAAGGACAATCTACCAAAATTAAATACCCCTTGGTCACATCTCAAATTACTTTAATTAACAAGATTATTTAGCTTAAATAGAGCACATTAACTAACAATAATAAAGTGAATCACATTACTAAAATAAAAAACATACAACATAATAAAAAGGAAAGGGGAAAACACACACACATAGCCCATGGTCACAATTTGAGGTCATCCCACCCCTGGGAGCCTCCTAACAATCTAACAACACACAACAATAAAACTAAACATAAAGATGCCATGGTGACCTTCGTTGTATCTATCGAATATTTCACTATGGTTGGTCTCCTATCCCCCTTTTGTTTGTTGTGATACAATCACCTGCAAAAATCAAACAATGCCTCCTTCGGCCTCGTGGCCACATCAAATACATCAATAATAAAATACATGCACATCCATCAATAAACATCATCACATCACGAAGTCATCATCCAAGCTAAACAATGCTATCATTTCAAAACATCTCAATTCTACCATTTCATCAATATCAGTGAGATCGCAAGATTAGTTCAAACACCAAAACATAGTCCATATGACGGAAATTTAGAGTGTCAGTATATATATAAGTTAATCAACACATCATCATCATCAACGTAGAATGTCTATCCATGCCTCTAAGAATCCATACAACGATAATATGAATCACAATATATCAATAGTCAGAATATCTCTACCATCTATTATCATGCTAAACCAAAATAACATAGTAAAGTCCATGTTTATAGTCCATAGTAATCAAAATCAAAATATGTTAAGTGTCAAAGAGGAGTGGGCAATACACTTATATACCCTTAGAGACTAACTCATATACCCATGAATAACTCTTTCTCATCCTAGGGTGGTAGCAAACCTTCTTTCCTGCAGCTTGATGCCTCCCTTAGAAACTAAGTCACAGGGTTTGGCGATTTTCAAGCAAGAAGTTCGAAAATCACCAAACCTTATTCACCTGAAAAAAATCGCGAATATTCATATATATTCGACATTAAAAAAACTTATAAAATGCGTTTAAAAAAGCCTAAAAAAACCCTAAGGTTTCTCATTCCGGTTATGAGCGGCGGGAGTAAGGGCATGGTCCCATGGAGGGGCTTGGGTTCCTGTTTTCTTGCAACAGAAGGTCCCATGCTTATTTTTAAAGCCAACTATGGGAAATAATAGAATCTAGGCCTAAAAAATAGGAGCTCCACTTTTTTAGCCCCCTAAACTTAAGAGGTGGCTGGAGAGGGGGGCTGGGAGTTTCCTCCTACAGTTTAGGGCTGATAGAATCTAATATGCATTCCCGCCATTATTTTTTGGTGATTTTAGAGAAATATGATTTTATTTTCCTACAAATAACCATGAGAATCCAATGTGATCCTATAATATCTCAGTGGGTATTGTTGAGGAAACTAATAAAAAATCATGGGACCTTAAAACTGTTAAAATACTCATAAATTTTCTTGGCAGCACTCACTGAGATATTTATGGAGCCCCCTTCCATGGGACCATGCTCTAAGAGTGCTTTAAGTGGAGAGTTCGTGAGAGCAAGTGGAGCTACGACCTGCAGAAGAAATGGAACCTGCGGTCATTGACCTGTGACCTGAGATTTGAATACAACCTGCAACCAGAGCTTTGAGTTGAGAAATGAAGCGACCCGCATCCGATTTGGAGAGATGATACACCTGCGACTTGGAGCCATCCCTAGTGCCGTTGACAAGCATTAAAAATCCTTGCCCGTGAAATATATTTTTCAATGGGTCGATTAGGTTAGAGTAAGTTTCAAAACTCATAATTTATAATTGATTTATATTTTATAATTTATTATTTATAATTTTGGTTGGTTAGGTTAGAGTAAGTTTTAAAACTTATAATTTACAACTGATTTATATTTTATAATTTATTATTTATAATTTTATTCATATTTTATATCTCTGTCACCAAGAAATGCCTAAGGTGCCCACGTTCTGCCTGGAAACGTTTCGGAAACATGAAATGCGGGGGAAATGTTTTGAAAACGTCTGTGACGTTTCCAGAAATGTCCCAGGTGTTTCCAATGTTTTTTAAATTTTGAAAGCATCATAACTTAAAAAATAATAAAAAATACCTTCATTTATTCCATCTAAACTTAATCTACCTACCTAAACTTGCTAAAGACACTTCCTAAAAGCTATATAATGACATCTTGGGTCCAAAATACATAATATTTTGAGTACTTTATCAACTCTCTCTTATGGTCCATGGAGTACACTATTCATATATATATATATATATATATATGTTGTACGGATGTTTCCGCTGCTTTTCGTATCCAAGGTTTTTTGAAAATTGCCGTTTCCCCGCGTTTCGTACCCATTTACATTTCCGTTTCCTGGCAACATAGTTTTATATTTAATATTTAATCTTTTATTTTATATTTTATAATTGTTTTTACTCTATTAATGTTTCAATTTTAATAAAATAATTAAGCATAGAATTGGTAATTCAAATTGTATAGTAATGTTTTAGCTATTTTGAAAAATTTGTCCATTTATATCTTATTTTAAAAAAAAAAGTGAAAATTCTAACATCCGAATTTAATCATGAATTTTTTTTCCGAATTTTATCATTGCCGAACTTAATCCGAATTTAATCCTTGCCAAACACGAACACGAACACGAACCTGGTGACATAGCTTAGAGATACCATGATTGTCAGCTCTAATCAAACCATTGAAAGGAGCAGTCAGGTCCTTACTTGACAGATTATGGAAAAGGGATTTTAGTAATTGTGTTGAGGAGGGTGTTGTTGATGTATTAACAGTGTGAGACTGACCTTGTAAGACAACCTCCTGAGATAGTTGGCTTTGTTCCTATCCTAGTGCTACTCTACCTAAACTAATGCACGAAAGAAAGCTTGTTGGGAAAACGGTTACAGAAACAAGAGCCAAAAAAGGATGACAATGCACCAAGATGGAAGTGGATGGTATCGAGCTCCTCCTTTGCCTGAATATAGCACAGTATTTCTTGATATGCCAGCTAGATGAAAACACAATATATAAGCAAATGCAGAGGAAAGAACAACACAAATGTGGGAATAAAGCTTCCATAGTAAGAAGAAATCCAGAGTAGACAAATAAGAACGACATAAACTTTTATCAATTAATTTTAAGCTATACACAGCTGCAAAATGCCATACAAGGGCTTGTTTTCCATACATAGACAAAATTAGGGGCTATGGTACCATGAAATAAAATGAGGCCCAAGCAGGTCCAAGAAGAGAGACAACCATCTTTACAAATGAGGGAACTCTGCCCTTTATGGCATGAGAAAGATGTAAGAGAGAGGAAAAAATAATAGAGTGAAGTGCATGCTCTGCCATAATGTCCTGCACAGAATGGAATGGGGTAGCTAGCTTAGATTTCAATTTCCAGCTACCTTGATCATGCATGCCCATGCTGCTCTGTACAGTCGGATTGCTTTTATGGCTGCCCAAATCATCTTCAAATGCAAAACACGTTAGTACTCAGCCATCTGAGCTGCTTTCTGTCTTTCCATGTTTGCAATTGCGGCAATCTCTTTTCTTCTTAGTGTATCCTGAAGCTTAGCTGCTGATCTGTTGTACTTGAGCCATTAAAACAAGCCACTAGAGTTGGCGAGCTCCAAATGTCTGCTACAAGAGACAGTGGCTCTGAGCAACTTCTAATAATTAATTATATGCAAAAAAACCTTGTCCCTCTAATTTGAGTCAAATATAATCAGACAGCTCTCACTAAGAGCTTTCAGATAAGCTATAGGTTGAAGAAAACAACTGTCTGTAGCAAAAGATATGGTCTTTTAAAGATCTGCAGCTCACTCACTGTGTTTTCCTCAGCTTCTTCCATGCCTTGATCAAATGGCAGGAGGGGGGAAAGTTGGAGATCTAATCCAGCAGTAGAAGAGATCTTCTTTCGATTATGTCAGCTGTCAGTTACTAAAATAGCTTCTACTGCTGATCAAGGGATTGATCGAACAATAGGAGGGGGTTTGTCGAAGCTTTAGAAGTAACTCCAAATTCACATGTAGCTTGTTGACCTTCCTTATTCTGTGCGGGCTGTGCATTATTCTTCAAGCTAGTGATCAAAGATCTATGACAGGAGTTCGGTTTGTTCTTATGGTTGGAAGGGTTTTTCCATGATGACAGCAGCCAGCCTTTGCAAAGTAGCTGCTACCGTCGATTCTTCATCAGCGCGATTGTGCCATGTGTCTTTATACTTAGCAAAATTATACTTTGTAGGGCTCGCTTAGCTTGTTTTCCTCTCTTCTTAAAGGTGGCTTATACTTCACTACTTAATATAGATATCACTGTTCCATATGAAAGCTTGTTTATTTGACTTACTACTATAGATTGCGTTTGAAGCTTTTTACCATATCAGCCAAGTCTTGCTCTAAGGAGAATGTTGGAGCTAGGAATTAATATAGCTGGCCTGTTCGAAGCCTGTTGAAGCCTTTGACTGCTTTTAGAGGTTCGAAAAAGCTTCAAAGGATGTGAGAAGAGGCTAAAGGGAAGCTTGAAGCCTTTGACTGCTTTTAGAGGTTCGAAAAAGCTTCAAAGGATGTGAGAAGAGGCTAAAGGGAAGCTTGAAGCTTACGAGCTCTTAATGAAGAAGCTATGAGTCATGTAGCTAGCTGCTAATTTGATGAATTCTATCCAGGGGGTGGAATTTATCAATAGGGGCATTTGCAGTTGCTGGAATATCAGGAGAAACAGATTATGTGCATGGACCAGCAGGAGCAGTACATGAAGGTCATTACAGATCTCCTGTGCAAAGACACCATAAGGTGGACAATGGAACAAATGCAGGGCTAGGGACTTGTCTTTCAATTCTTCCATCATCGTGTGGCTCACACTATGAGTTATGTTTCGTAAATGATACAAGGGGATGAATGAAAAGGTTCCTATCTTCCGATCTAAGCTCCGCGAAACAGGCCCTAGTTGGGCTCAAGGCACCATGGTGTGGGTGGCAAAGCCCATTCAATCCCTTGGGGATGCTTCTCCCAAATCCTGTTGATGGTTGAGGGTGGTTTAGGCCGGTGTGGGGCCTTAGTGGAGCCTCTAGTTTTTGGATCAACCTGCAGCAAGCAGACTTAAAAACATACTCTTTTTTGGAGTATTTTAATGACCCTGGTGATGATGGAACTTGGTTACTACCGATGTTTCAGTTTGTTATTTTATTAGCTTGTTCAGTAGTAATAAACACTGATGGCAGCTCCTTATTTTTCTGTAGTCTAATGTTTGTAGGCCAAGAGTTTCAGAGTTAAGTTTGTTCCATCTTATGCACTCTATTCTCTACTGACGGTTTAGCAGATTTTGAATATGGTTATTGTAATATATTGAAACAATTCTCTGTTTTCTCCACCACTAGTCTATGGAATAGCTAGTTCCTGGTGCCTTCTAATGTTGCCATATATCATTCAATACAAAATTGACCTTAAAAAAAAAAAAAGCATTTCTGTTTTTTTTTTTTTTGGAAAAAACATGGAAGTAATCGTCTTACCTTAACTTTTATTAAGACTAGTTGTTAAATTTGTGTTCTAGAAGTTGTAATTTTAAGTTTTTAATGTCGTTGCGAGTTCTAGCAAATTAGTGTAGCTAGAACTCACAACGACATCAAATTTTACTAAGACTAGTTGTTAAATTTGTGTTCAAAAAGTTGTAATTTTAAGTTTTTAATGTCGTTGTGAGTTGAACAAGTGTGGGAAATCTTTTTGTGAATTCACAGCGCTGAGATTGTAATCAAGTTAGTGCAATGTCTCCACATCTCCATGAATGAAGGACCAAAGAGTTATTGTGTGCCTATCTTGTGTTGCCATTGTGAGCTGTGAACTTTGATATGGTTGGAACTTGTAAGTTGCCTTTTATTCATTCGACTCACATTCCACCTCGCCATCAGTTGGTATGAGAGCTGGTTATTCTTGCGTAGTTAAGCGTGTGAGGCTCAATTTTAGTTTGTTGCAGGTTGAATCTTGTGGTGGAAGTGTTGAAATTACGAAAGAATACATAGAGGAATACCTTCTTTGAAGAGGAGGAAGAGCACCGAGAGTTATAGATTTGGTAGAAGAATTAAGAGGAATGCAAGCCTTATTCAAGGCTATGGAGACTTTGCAATGTAGAGGAGTTGCTATTGACCTAAATGATGATGAAGAAGAAGCCCAAGAAGAGTTGCAATCTAGAAGAGTTAAACAACTTGAGGATAAGTTCTTGTAACTTATTGCCAACATGAGAGGGAAGCCAAAGGTGGACACCCTTATTTTATGTCTTTTCATTTTAAGCACAAGTGCACAAACCTTATAAAACTGAGCACAAATCATAACCTAAATAAATGCAATAATTAGTTAACTCAAGAGTCCGAATGTTGTGCTAGAAAGGACAGATATAGGCAGACAAATTGAGGAGCGATCGATATTTGAATTGACCAAGCATAAGGAGAATCTGTACCTGATCCAAACATACCTGAATGCTGACTGAGGCTTGAAATGTGTAGAGGAGACTCAAAAGACATGTTGAATAGAATCTAGAAAGTTGATTGTGCTCTATTGCAGATGACCAGAAACAGGCTGGGATGACTAGTATTTCTGCTAATAACAGTTGCAAGCAGTAGTAGATGCTGATAATGGCACTCTCTCACTGATAAACGCTATGCAGATCAGATAGGTTTGGATTTTTATGTGCGCATATACCTGCTGCTGATTGACAAAACCCCCCCTCGATGTACAAATTGATGTGTGAGTGTTAGAATGTCGTCTCGTTTGAAATCTGGCGTTAACCCCTAACAAGCCACCTAAGAAGGAAAGGGGCAGCCTTCAGTGGGGGTTGCTCTACATATCAAGCTAGGAATCAATGCTTATATAGTCTATGCATGCATGTAAGTGTGTACCATCCCAATAAGTGACAGAGGCCTCTCTCTCTCTATTGCTCTCCTGTATCCTATGCTGTCTAGTGAAAATCAAACTTTTGCTACAACTATTCAGCATAATAATAGAACCCTTTGTAATTGCAGAAATTCTTGATAAATAGTCACTTAATAAAATAAGATTGATTGTTCTTGTTTATTCCTTATTTTAAAAATGCCTTAGGATGCTTTGTTTATATAGAGTTCTTAAAATTCAATTTAGGGACCTATTGTTGTCCAAATGCTAAGTGTACTTGCAAGCAAACGTGAAGGCATACAAGTAGTTCAATATCTTGATAAATCAATAATAAAGTAATCAAAATGAAAGATTTGAAAAAATGAAATGGGAAAGAGGAACAAATACACTTCGTGGAACGCCACCTTTCCCTTTGAGAAATGTGTCCAGAACCTCACTTGCCCCTGTCAAGCGGAGAAAAATTTAAAACTAAGGTTCATCTTGACCTTGCCGAGTGAAGAAATATCGATGCCGTGGGTCCATACTAACCCTGCCAAGGGATTGTCTTCTTCTTGGCCAAATAAGCAAACATTTGAACTTGCTGTAAACTCATCACCTGTGGGTCCATACCAACCCCTGTCAAGAGGCAAAAACAAGCACTTCCTAGTTGAAGAAGCAACCAAATGTAACCTGTAACCTCATATAGCTGCACAAGAATAGAAGTTGATTTTTTGCCCCCTGCATAAGAATAGAATGAGCTGATTGTTCTTGCATATCACTCATCTCAAAAAAAAGATTTCAAACTTGAATGGTTTTTTGAAGGAGTAATTGACAATGGATCTGACCTATTTGACCCTGAGTATCAAGCAGTGCGGGCATCCCCTCTTCCTTCCACTCCATGGAATATTTGAGAGTCTGGTTATATCAAGGAGAGGACCATGGCAGTAATCAAGAGATGAAAATAATGGTTCAAACGAAGAAGGGCTTCTATCATTGAAATTGAAGAAACACTAACTTCTTCCAAGCAAGTATCTCTCACCTCTTCTCACAGGACACCTGATGCGATCACTGGGTCCTCTAATTCAGAAAGATCATCCAAGATAAATTGCAGCAGAGGAGGGCATTGATGTTTCACCCCCTATGGAGCTTTGCAAGAAGACAAAGGTCAGAGAAAGTCCTATGGAGCAACTTGAACCGGGAGAGATTGACCCATCTCAATCTCCTGATCATCCTAGGAATCCAACTGTCTCCCTAGAGGCAGTGGAGTCATCTCATCTCGGTCATGCTGTGGACTTCATATCAACACCTTCTAAGCCTTTCCCATGGGTGCATGAGTTGTTTGGAGGAGAATCAAGAACGGTGCAATAAGCAACAACACCTAACTTTGAGGCCATCTCAAAGTACATCAAAACCAAGAGGACCAAAAAAGCTCAAGCAACTTCTCGTTTCTTTACTGAGGCTTCTGCTGCTCAGTATGTGGAAGTTGCACATCCTAAAGTGAATAAACCTATGGACACCTATGGAAGAGATGACACCTGATGACTATGTGTTGACAAAGGTTTCCTTGGGTCAAGCTACACACGAGGGAGATGTGCATTTTCTCAAAGAGCCCACAACCCAATTGCTCACAAGAAATAAAGAAAATAAGTAGACCGTGGAACAACTTGAGGAGCATGCCAAAACTTTGACTGCTTATGTGCAATCATTCTTGGAGCCCAATGCATCATCTCTCCCTCTTGTAGAAGTGATCTCTCCTATCAATTGTTTTGATCCCCATATGATCAAGAGAGCCCAAGGGTACACCATGCAAGGAAGAGCCAATGACAGATGGGTGGAGAAGATCATTGAAAAAGCAAAAGTTTTGTTACACGAGGTTCTCTCTCTATTCAACTTTGTCTCGACCATTGTTTCAAAGATCAAAGTGACTAAGGGAGAGATCGAGAAAGAAAAAGCCCTTTGGGATAGTGTTCTCCCATTGGTATCTGAGATGAGTTGTCTTGACTCCTATTCCTTGGTGAATCAGAATGAATTTGCATCCATCTCCGAGAATTTGTTTCTTGTGTTGTCATGCATGATGAGTGCTAGGGTGTGAATGTAATGAATGATGCCATTTCAGAGCTCGAGTCCGCAAAGGAGCATGCATCGAACATTTTGGAAAGTGTTATTAAAAGTGTGCAAGAGCTCAAATCATCTTCATTTAGTGAAAGTTCATCCTTGGAAGAACTCTTGAGTTCCTTTCAAGAATTGGTTTTAAAAATAAGTTAGAGACCCCTTTTTCTTCAACGAGGATACCTTGGAATCTCTTGCGGAAATTAGAGGTTCCATCTCTAATATTGCAAGAGATCAATTTTTTTGGCTCACACAGTGTAGAACACTTGGTTGCATTCCTGAGACTTGGGTCAATGTTTTGGGGCAAGTGTGCATTCTGCAGTAAGAGAAAGTTGCCTTTGCAGTGGTACGGTTCAACAAGGAGGTCAAAGGTAAGGAGTTCACTCCTAGAGCATTTCCATAGGGTACTGCAAGAGTTGGATCTTCTTCATTGGGGGATCCTTCCTCAACATGATCATCTTTCTTCTTTTGGTCTCTCTATGTTATATTTCTCCATTGGGAAACATACTTTTTGGCTTTTTCAGTCACCATTGTAATTTTTTATTTTAAAAGTCCCCTTTTCATTGATAAGAAAGGGGCTTATTTTTCATTCCTAGAGGAATGTGAAAGGTCATGTTGGGGGTAGATGAAGAGGCAATTTTTTACAGCTATAAATTGGAATGGCCTCTCCATTCCAAAGGGTTAGATTTTCTTGGTTGATAGCTCCCATTGTCTTACTACAAGCAAGAAACTACAATTCTTCTATCTCCTTGTCTAATGTTTTCCTCTCCATTTCATCTTTACTCCATGAGTATGGTTACTTGTGCAATATTATGCAAATGAACTTTGATTTACTTGTGTTTTGTTCCTTGTTCCTTGACATGGTGTCTTCTCATTGATAACTTGGAAATATTCTGGTTTTATGTCAATAAACTCAGCTTGCTATTTATTGAGTAAAACTCCCTTTTCACTTTATCTCCTCTCTCCATACACACCTTTTCCTCCACTTCCTTTTTGCACACCGGGTTTAATGGAGTATTTCTGTGTGATCCCCAGTCGAAAGTACACCCACAATGGTTAGAGTAGTGTAAATATTTCCTGTTTTCCATAAATGGATGTGCCCCATTCCTAAGCAGATCCAAATCGTTGGTGAAAACCCCTAATTTGCTCTTGTGACAAATTATTTTGCCAACAACCTGTAAATGTGAACCAGAGGCTGTGAGTTGTCTATATTTCATTCGACCCAAAACTCACCTCGCCATCATGTTATGAGCTCAATTTATCCCTCATCTGCTTGATGACCAATAGATATAGATATTGGAATTCTAGTGGAAGACCAAAGAGACTAACACATATTGGTGAATTGGACGGCATGAGATCAAAAGAACTGAGTCCTCATTTCTAATTTTTCTTGAACAGCCCTAATCTGCACACCCTTAGTGGGCTATTCTCAAACATTCAGTTATGGTCTTTCAAGTTTTCGAACAATGCCAATGAATAATTCCATAGCAACATGATGGCAGCAGCTAGTCTGATTTTCCTGTGTTCTGATATCCATTTTTTGTTTTTCAGTTGATGTCATGATCACATCAATTGCTGGGGCACCCCTTTTCTATATAATGTCATTTCTTGCTGGGAAAGGGGCTAGCATATCCTTCCTTATTTTCAGAAAATGTTCAAGGTCTTTCAAGGTCCTGCACTCTAAGTTTGCACTCATTCCATGTCTGTCCAAGTGGCCTAATACAATACCATATTTCAGGACACATCCAATCTTCGTTCTTGGACAAACCAGGAAAAGATATTTATATATCCAAAAAATGAAAATCTTTATATCAACATCATATGTTTTAATAGATGATTAGTAATGGAGTATTGCCCATCGCACGATGAGAAACTATGCTTATGATGTTTGGCATTAATCATACCTGTTTTTTTGGTGAGTTTAGTTGTATTTAATATTATCTACCTTTCAATTAGAAGTGGATATAACATTTATTTCCTCTAATGCTTGGCACCCTGCACAATAATTTCCCTTGCCTGCTACCTGATTTTCTGAACTGGAGGAAAAAATGGAAGAGACTTAATAGTGCATGGGGCATGTATATATTTTAATAGTGCCAATGACTGTAATAAACTGTAATGTGTTTTTTTTTTCTGATTTGAACAAGGTGGATTACACTATAACCTTGTAGCTATTTAGGTGCTGAATATTTCCACAGAAGTTTTCATCATTGTTATGGTGGTAAGGGGAAGTCAAGTATACTGGCGTCATTGTCTACAGCTAATGGGCAAGGGGTCTATCGTATAGTGGTAGAAGCATATTTAGTGATTTAATAGTTAGTATCTTACAGGTTTATTGGTATAGTTGTTAAAGTCATGGTTAGTGATGCAATAATTTCAATCATGATAAGTTAAGTGCTTGTTTATAGGAACTGAAAGGCAATAGAGGAAAAATGTAATATGTATTTTATATTACCAGTTACTAGTAAAAATTACTTTCCTTTTAGAAACAATGAACTGGATAATAAATATGTATTTTATGGTCTTCAGAATACAGATGGTATCACTGCATGATTTAGCATTTGATTGCTTGTGTGTGTCAAATTTATTTTCTATCAAAGTGTATCTGTTCTAGTGTAATGTAGATCTTTTGTACCAATCATTTTCTGAGTTTTGAGCAACTCTCGAGGTTCTGTTTGATCAACTCAGTTGTCGGTATAGTGGAAAAAGGTAACGGGAAAGGAAAAGAAGCCATCGGTTGTCTTCTTTATTTGTTTTATGTAAAAATGCATAAATTTACCTTTTATCAATTTACATACCTTATGAAATTGAAAATGTAATTTGGCGTAAGTTCAGTCAAGCTAAGAATCTAACCTCATTATATTTGAGTTGTCCCAATCTGTGTGGCAAAATATATTCCTCTTATGGTTATTAAACCCAACCCTATTTTTCTAGCTGATTAAATTCTGAACACATGGAAGGAGAAGGAAGCAAGTGAAGAAATCGGATGTTCAAAATTTAGTATGTACATGTGTATTAAAAGTTATCTATTTTGTCTAATATCTCACTTTTTCTGGTCTTCTCACTATCCTTTGTTTTGGCAATTCAGCATGCTTTATATGGGTTGATCCTCCGTATACCCTGTTTGTAACATAACAAATTTTACAGGTCATGTCTATTGTATTATGTCTGTCGACAATAAAGTCAACAAGTTTGATTGCATAAAGCAATGTCCTGGATGGTCATATGTTGCATGAGTCTTTTATTGTTACTAACACCATACACATCATCTTGTCCTTCTAAAGCATTGCATAAACCATGTGAATCTAGGTGGCCTTAAGCACACGGTTTCTCATAATTATTGTGTTCTTTTTATTTGCTTGCAGCCAGTGAAAGACTATGGCCTAAAATCTATCCTTTGGAAGCTCAATCTTGGCAAACATTCGAAAGTGTTCCTATGGTTTGCTTGCACTCTTTGCAGATCAACCCTTCACCTGCTCCTCCAGCTTTGGCTTCACAGACAGTTGTTCAATGTCAGCCTATCAGGGTAAAATACCCGTTTACCTGAAACAAAAATCTTTAAAAGATGTTCAATTTTTTTTTTCACTGAATGGGTACATGGAAAATCTATCTAAAAGATGTTTTAAGATTTCTTACCAAATGGATACATTCCACGTTTCTTCAAGAAGAAGTTACTCACATATCAACTTGTAAATGTAGATAAATCTTCAAGAGGAATCATTCTTAAGAATCGCCTCTTTCCTGGCTGATGGCATTATGGTAAATCCTGGTGATATTTTACCTGATACTTCAGTGAACTCCTTTTACTTCAGTCTCAAGGAGTTTGACCTTACAATTCCAGTGGATGCCGCAAAGATAGATCAAGACATTCACACCATTGTTGATAACTGCTTCACAGGGGCAAGGCTCCACGTGGAAAGTTTGATTTTTGCACAGTCACCATCTGGGACACATAAACTTCTAAATCTAGAAAAAGATCCAGCTTGCTTTTTGTTATGGAAGGGTCAGCCTATTGATTCCAGTCAAAGAAAATGGATGATGCGAGCAGCGCATCTGAGTTTGTCTTTGGAAACAGGAAGCTTTGATGATTTAGCTCAGAGTAAGAACGTTACAGATTGGAAATCAGGGTTGTGGCAGTGTGTGGAGTTGCATGAACCTTGCATAGAAGGAGCAATGGTGACTGCAGATGGCAGCCCATTGGTCACAGTGCCACCTCCGGGTGGTGTGGTTAGAATGGCTCTAGCATGTAAAAAGTGCATTTCAAACACATCTATAGAGCAACTACTTTTTGTTTTGAAATTATATGCATATATGGGGAAAGTTGGTGAGGATATTTCAAAAATTGGAAGTGGAGGCAGAGAAAGGACTAAAAATCAGAGCATGCAACAAATTTATGGAGACAGAGATTTGGATAAGACTGGATCATTTGGCAGCTTTGTTGAAATGGCCCCTAGTGATACTGCTGTTACTCTTTCTGTTGATGATGTCTATCTCAAGTTCCTTGAGTCAATTCCTGCCCAAATGGAGATTCAAGGTCCACCATTAGTTCAGTTTTTAGGGGCTGGATTAAACATCAAAGTGACTCATAGAACATTAGGTGGAGCAATGGTAATATCTTCTGTTTTATGCTGGCAAAGTATTCAAGTTGACTGTGTTGAGACAGAGTTAAACAGTTCAGTGGCAGATGAAGGACTAAATGATATAGATGTAAAGCAGCACCCAGATTTTACAGGCTCAGCATTGCAGACTGGAGAAGGGTATTCAAATTTTACACATGAGCTTCCTCAAATGCGTGCAGTTTTGTGGATTAATGGGAATAGACATAACTCATCAAATGGCCATTCACATCAAAATGGTTCTGCTGGTCATTTACCTTTTTTGGATGTAAGCATAGTCCACGTTCTTCCCTATAGAGCACAGGATGCAGAATGCCATAGTTTAAATGCGACTGTAAAAGTGTCTGGTGTACGGCTAGGTGGTGGAATGAATTATAATGAAGCCCTTCTGCACCGTTTTGGTATTCTAGGACCAGATGGTGGACCGGGAGAGGGATTAAAAAATGGACTGAAAAACCTTTCAAGAGGTCCACTGGGTAAATTGTTGAGATCATCTCCTCAAGTCAGAGGTGTCAGAACTGAAGGTGCATTTTGTTTTTTTTACAAAATATTATTTGGAGCCTCCTATTTTTGTGATTATCAACCTATTTATTCTCCCGAATGTTCTTATCCATTATCCTTGACTAACATGCAGTTGATGTGTCTGAAAAATTAGATAACGATCTATCTTTGGAGCTTACAAGCCCAGATGACATTGAGATAGATATCAAGCTACAAGATTGGCTCTTTGCTCTTGAAGGTGCAGATGGTGGATCAAAAGGCCAACGCTCACAGTCACCTAAAATGTTGTGTGTTTCAAGAGAACAACGATGCTGGCACATGGCATTCCGATCTGTGTGTGTTAGTGCTAAGAGCAGTCAAAAATCTTCTTGCAATCAACTATCACAAAAAGAAAAGCCTGGCAAGAAGCATCCAGTAGAAGTAATCAATGTGAGTCTTAATGCCCCTTTAGCAATCTCGTGTTGAAAATACCCAAATTGAGGTCTGTGCAGAAACATCATTGCAATCTGCTTACTACAAAAATAATATAAGCTGTTAATTATTTTTGCAGGTGAGCTTGGAAGGACTTCAGGTCTTAAAACCTCAAAATATGAATCTCAACACCCAGTTGGGTACAAGCACAACTTGTGTAGGCGGTCATTTATCGAGTCAAGTTGCATATGACTTTTCTGGGAAAAGGAATGGACTAGCGCAGGATAACAACGGGGGATTAAAGTCAGAAATTACTTGCAATAGTGGAGTTGATCTCAAAGTTCGAATGGTGATATCCAATAATGATGTTGATTTTGGAATGGGTGAATGGATAGTGGAGAGCATTAGAGGAGCTATTAATGAGCCGGTACATACTTAGTTCATAATAGATTTTAGTTCTTGAAAATGATAGGTTTGTTGCAAGCAAGTTTGTAGTAAGCTGGTAGACTACAGTTTTGTTTATTAAGTTATTAGTTCATAAAAATTCTTGTTTACAGGTGGAAGTTGAGGCAACAAAGGAAGAATTGGAGTATCTGATGGTTCTTTCCAAGTCAGAAATTGAATCACTCAGCAGGATCACTGCAGGGGTTTTACAGATTTTGCAGCTCCAAGGATCTTTAGGTCAAGCCGCAATAGATCAATTGAGTAATTTTGGTAAGTCTTTTTATCTACATTCATTGACATGCAACTGTTATTGTATTTAAACTTCTTCTAATCCATTCTGTCAATTACCGCAATATCTTGTTGCCTTCAATATTTGGTCCAATGTATGTGTAGGAAGTGGGAGTTTAGACAAGATTATTACACCAGAGAGGTTTGGCCGACGAAGCAGCATTGGGAGCATTTCATGCATGCCTGCGGATTTCAATGAGGAAACATCAGGTGATGGCCTAGAATCCACTATTTCCATGCTTGAACAATCTGTTTCTGAGTCTCAGAGTGTGTGCGCAACATTAAGCATGAATTTAGTGGCACATGCGGTAGAAGCCGAAGATTTTGCTCCAAGCAGCTTCAGAATGTCTTCCGAGTCAGACATCAATGAGCTTAAGAAACACCTTGAGACGATGCAGACCCTGCTGTTTAAGCTTCGTAATAAAGTAGTGTAAGTTGCTTGCTTCTTCTAGGCAATATATTGTAATATAATTATTTTTTCAAAGGATACAGTGATTCTTTTTGTACATATCATGAGGCCACATTTGTAAGGCCATATAGTGAGTTGGTAGAAGTATTATCCTATCTGTAGTAATATTTACATGAGAACAAAAATAAAGTCACCACTCCGAAGCCCAACACAAGAAGCAAACCAAAGGCAAAATTGCTGATGGTGCCCATCCCTTTTTGGTATCAAGATATGAAGATTTTCATGTTTAGACTTGCAATGCTGTATTCTCAATTTTATAGTGAGTTGGTAGAAGTATTATCCTATCTGTAGTAATTTTTACATGAGAGCAAAAATAAAGTCACCAGTCCGAAGCCCAACACAAGAAGCAAACCAAAGGCAAAATTGCTGATGGTGCCCATCCCTTTTTGGTATCAAGATATGAAGATTTTCATGTTTAGACTTGCAATGCTGTATTCTCAATTTTATAATGATTTAGTTGATGGATCTTTCCATTCTCTGCAATAGACTGCATACAAAAAGGAGATAACTTGCTGGTTCTGATGACATCAAAAAACCATGCAAGAACTATAGTGATAAGAGTGCATCATCTGGACCTTATTGGGAATTTATTTATATGAGAAGGTAAATTCTGAGAGTAACTTGAAAGGATGATAATATGAGATGGTAATTCTGAGAGCGACTTGGTGTTTTGGATTCTTTTCCCAACATGGAGAATGATTGCTAAAAATGGATTTTATAATGGGTGAATATTCCATATTATTGTTTAAAGGGAATGGATAAATCCAAAATAAGTTTTTAATTCCTCACTGAAATTAGGGATGCGGCTCACTATCCTACGGCATGTTATTCTTCCTGACAATAACATGGACTTTGTAAAATGGACTCTGATTTCTATTGCATTTGCTATAAGCATAGACAAGTTTTTACTGCTTTATGCTGGAGGATTATGCCTTCGTATATAATGTCTATAAAAGATTGATTATGACTTTATTTGGTCACGAGTCCGATAAAAGCAAAGCTGATTTCAACAGGACGCAATGCATTAGATACTGGTTTTCATGTGAAAAATCCTGGAAGAACAGGTTTGAAGTTATGGAATTTCAATTAAGCCAAAACTGTAGAATTTATCAACCAGATCAAAATTGCAATTTGTTTAGCAACCAGAAAATTGTTGAAGTTTTATGTCCAAAAGATTGATCGCTAATGATTTGGAAAATAAGAGAATTGAAAGACCGACAATTTAGATAAGCAGAGATGAGACTTTGAAGAGCTCTTAAGTTATCGGTAGCAGAAATATTTTTTTGCTTAGGGAAAACTGCCTCAAAGGGATAAAGTTGCACTAGAATAAAGAAGAATTTTTGCTCAATTCCACTGCCTGAAAGGGACCAAGGCACTCGAAACAAGTGGAATGATAAAAAGGAAGAAAAAAATATTGCAAGCAATTTGGACATAAAATCTAAGTTCACAAACAATGAAAAATGCGCAAGATAACCGGCTGCGACAAATTCCTGCATATGAAGTTGGCTATTGCCTCCCAAAGGGAAAATTTATATGGTCGGTTGGTCGAATGCCCTTGGGGATGTGGAGAACGTCAATGAATAAAACTATGTAAATACTGGTTTGGAACGTGTACACAAGGGTGATGAACTTTGTTGTGTTGGGCGGGGTTCCAAACCAGAAGAACGCCATTTACTTGTCACTGGCCACCTTGCCCTTGTTTAGTTTCTTGCATTTTTATAATGTCCAGTTGATGTAGTGGTCAGTCATGTGGAATGCATGTTGCAATATCGTTTTTGTTATTGCTAGTTTCTGTGACCCAGTGTGTTGGACTTTAGGGTTGTACTGATCATGCATTGATTCAGGTAAAGGGTCCTAAGCTAAGTTGGATAGCAACAATTGATCTCGTATTGTTGGTTAAAGTATGGGAACATGTAGAATATTGAATCCTTGCAGGGATAGATTAAGTATTTTTGAATACGGAATAAAAAATTGAAGTATTAACATAATATCATCTTTGAGAACAATAATAACATTGTCCTTGCTATATGTTACTTTGTAGCTTTCAGCTCAGATCTTTTATAAGAACCAAAACCTGTCAAGTTACTCATTGGGCTGAGTACCTAATGTGGACTTTTGGGGTGGGATTCCTTCACCCACGTTTTTGATCTGGCATGCACTCATGTTTAATTTTTTTAACGAGTATAATTTGCATGTTTTCAATTTAAAAAAGCTTCCAAGTGATCATTTCGTCTTCGAGAATGACATCGCCACCCTAAAAGAAAGGGATTTTCTCCTCCGAGAGACTTTAATGCAAGAATGGGGAGGGCATGGTCTAATGTTTTTTTGACCATAATTTTAATAATTTTAATCTTAACCCTTTATTCTAGTCTTGACTTTTAAATATGAAAGAAATTTCCAAGACAATGAAAGATTCCAAGTTTGTGAGTGTGATTGACATGATTTGATTATTTGTAATGAGACAATTTTGGTCCAATTCTCACTTGATAACATGCATACGTGGCGCAGCAAGAGGTGTTGTTGTGTATGTCATATCCTTCATCTCTTTGCCGATTAAAATTGATAAATTGAAATAATCGAGGAAGGCGTGTCACGCCATTAACATAACTTTAAACATTGATATAATTCACAATGGAACCACCATAAATGATTATTGATAACCAAGTTGTCTTTTATTATAGAAAATCTTCCCAATTTTTCAATGGTCTTTACAAGATGTTCAAATACACAATGATATAATTCATATTGAAACCATCATAAATGATATTGATAATTGAATTGTTTTTTATTATAGAAAATCTTCCCAACTTCTCAATGATTTCAATGATTTTTACAAGATGTTCAAAGTGCAGTTGGTGCAATATAGTATCTACTTCATATTTCAAGTTTACTCAATTATATGGTTTTATAGTTAGGTCTAGAACTAGTATAGATATTTGAAATGCATATATCTAAAAAAAAAAAGCAAGAGATACTAATCTTAAAGCCTTTATTATATATTTTTAGCTTGCCTCATTTATTGATAATTTCATTACATTCTTCACAAACTTTCACTAAATGGTGTCAATCTAGCTACAATAATGTGTAAGGCAAAAAAAATATTTATGGAAGAAAAAACGGGCTTTGAAGTCCACCATATGGTCAAGATATTGCAATTTTTCATTCGACTTTTCCAATAAAAAAAAGGAACTTCTTAATGACAGTTAAATGGATGTGAAATTTGAATCAGCATTAAAAGTGAGCATACTCACATATATTACAACCCACCACTAACCCCATACACAAACGGTGTCAATTTAGTTACACTAAATTTAGTTACACTAATGCGTAAGACTAGAAGAAATATAAATGGAGGGAAAATGGGCTTTAAAGTCAATTATATGGCTAAGATATTACTATTTTTTGATTGACTTCTGTAGTAAAAAAGAAGAAACTTTTAAGGAACAACCAAGTGAATGTCAAATTTAAATTTAAAATAAAAAATAAACACACTTACATATATAGCAACCCACTATCACCTTGTCTCTCAACATAATAAGAAAATGCATATTTAATGCCACCAATTATAAATTCCAGCTTCGTAAGTACAATCACACATACCTATTTTTTGGCCAATATGAAAAGGGGAGCATACACTTGACTGAGCTATATAAAACTTCTTTGTACAAAACATATATTTTGCGATATAATTATTAAACAATATCTATTATGTGCTCTTTTCATTGTTTTGTGATGTTTTATGTTTATTACACCGAGTCCAGTATGAGGATTTTTTTTTGGCATTCCCTATTTCTACATGTTACCATAATTAGTCTCCCACAAATAATAGTTGTGGATTTATGACAAGTTTTAGCTTTTTGGGCATTCTCACACACTTCTCCATGTTCTTAACATGTTGAATTATCTTTAAAGGTTTTCAAAAAACCACAGTGGTATTTTTATTTTGAGCACATCTATGTTTTTAGGACATTTTCGAGGGGTTTTCTAAATGGAATATTCTAATTTTGACTCCCAATTTCTTTGACTTATAGAAAAATTTGAAAGTTCCAACAATATTTAGATTATTTTCAATGACCAATTGATTTATGGCAATTTTTGGAGTTGGACACTGCAAGGAGAAACAAAGACCATCATTGTCTTCTGTAAAATGTTTTGTTCTTTTTACAAATTGAAGACTCCAATTTTATATTTTCAAATTATTCGCTTCAAGACTTTTTAAGAAAGGCCAAGTTTGTTATATTTTGGATAAATGATGCTCCCATGTCATTAGTTCGAAGGTTGTAGTGTTGTTGGCGAGAAAATTTATTGGGTGGATAAATCTGTGGGTTTCTTGCCAACAGCTCTGGGATTCTACATCCCCTCTGCTTGAACAGTGCAGCTATGTATTATTATGTTGTGGGTGAAACAATCTCTGTGGGTGGCCAAAAGGCCGGGGATCCAACAGGGGCACTCCACTAACCCTGCGGCAAAGCTAGCAATTGTTTGCTAGAGAAGACTTTGTCTGAAAGGTGGGAAAGGGAGTGAGAATGTTAAGGGGGTGAAACTAATGTCGCAAGTAAATGTTCAAAGCCCTGCACACACTAGTTAGAAATCTTACACATGCATTTTAAAGAAGAAAACAACATGATTTCGGAGTCACTAGCTAGAGGAAACCATATGTACTAATACATATACATTTGTATGCCTTGGAAAACATAAAATTCTTCCTTCATTAGCCTGAAAAATCACAGTTGGACATAGTGAGGAATTGAAGAAATGTGAGGTGGAGAAAACAAAAGAAAATCAGCTATCTCCTTTTGTTCCTTCACAAGAATTACTCTCTCATGAGATTACAAATTGACAACCAGCTAAGAAGAAGCCCAAATGAGGGGCTCATTACAATTTATAGAGAAATAACGACTCTTCATCTTCCTCGATGACACTTCATATGTGTTATTTCTAACTTTAGACTATTCGTATTCCTAAAAATATTAAGTCCCTTTTATAAAATCAAGGTGACTTAATTTTACATTATGTTTCTAAAGTCACTTTTAATTGACTTAAAGGCATATTAAAAAGTGCAACCCCAACGCGAAATTAGAACGTTGAAGAGAGAGAAATTTGGGGGGGAGAAAAGAGAGAGAGAGAAGGAAGAAGGGGAAAGAAATGATGCAGATGACGAAAAATCCATCTCTAATGAAATCCATTTCTCCTTCCAAATGACTAGATGAAATGCCCCATTGTGATGGACTCCGAACCTCTAAATTCTTTACAACCCGAGAAGCTCTTGAAGACTTGCACTTGATGTCGAATTGTTCTCTGTTCTGTGTGCCTACTGAGAAGATCTCCACTCCCTTGAAATTCCTTGTTGCAAATGATCCTCTCATGTTGTGGACAAGTAACTGCCATCTGATGGCATTCGTTGTCGTATTCTGCAGACAAATTCCCCATAGAATGATACATTTGTCCGTACAAGTGATAGGTACTGATGCACATACTGTCGAAATAGTGAAGGGTGTTTGTTCCATAATAAGAAACAACCATTACGAACCATGGAATGAAACCAATACTTTGCAACTGATTACACTTGTGGAATGAGGGACTGGGAGAACTTGTGAACTTGAATTCCATGGTGTTTTCAACACTTACCACTCTTGGACAAAGCAACTTACTATTTTTAGTAAGTGTAAAAGTCATATTTTTAAGACCTCAATCGACTATGGCAACTTGAACTCCTTCTCATTGTGTTCCTCTCACCTTTTGGACCAAATTTGCTATTTATAGTAGGTGCATATGGGACCACTTACTATTTTTAGTAAGTGTCAATTTTGGGCAATACTTCCCAGATGACCTTCTTTCAATGATTTTCACCCATATGGAGATACTTTTTAGTAAATGTGTTTTGCCATTTTCACCAACTGATTGGTTTGACCTTCCTGCCTTAGTGCTTCCCTTCAAATGGTGACTTACCCAAAATAATAGTCTACCATGTAGGAAGATTACTATTTTTAGTAAGTGTGCTTCTGGTGATCGGATCACGATGGAACGAACATTTTTGATATGGGTTTTTTCCCAATATCACTCCTCTGAAATTTTGGATCTACCCGATCGCCAGTTTGTGAGATTTTAAAATTTGAATTTTTTACCTGGCAGTGGCTATGGACACGGAGCTATCATGGCAGCCATTAATGGAGTCTGAAATTTGCAGGTCCACTTCCCCTCCTCAGATCTTGATGAAAATGACATTTTTGATATGGGTTTTCCTTGCTTGTTTCACAGATGAAATCTCGTTGCAAACCGATCACTAGAGCAACAGGAAATAAACTTTTAAGTTTTGGTGCAAGGGAAAGAGGGTTTCTTTGCTGCAAAAAATTCCTCGCCATGCATGTGAAATATATTACTTGGGTTTTTATGTGCCTTTGAAAATGATGAAGAAAGCAAAAAATCTCACTTTGATCCGTGTCATAGTTTGCAAGTTATGACAATTTCTTCGTCGGGTGACTACAAGGGTTTTCTGGATGAAGATCTTTGTTTTCTCTTCATTCTTCGTCATTTTGATCCGTTTATTTTCTGAGATATTTTTATTTTCAATATGAGGAAGCTTTCATGGATCTAGTTGAGTGCAGCAATGGAGGTTGGAAGATCTAGAAAAAAAATTCCAAAGTTTCGGCAAGGTATGGAGGCGTGGGGGGATAAAATGAAATGAAATTTGGTTAAGTCTGGTATTTTATTCATTCCAAAAATCAAGATTTGGGGTTGGGAGCAATTTTCTTGTCCCTTAAGTCCCTTTGTAAAGGAAATTGGGGACATAAAATTCCCTCAGGCACATGGTGTTGACATTTGGCGTGCTTCAATTCAATGAGCTTTTAAGTGAGGGGGCTGGAAAAAAGCACTTGGGAGCTGACTTTTGGGCACATGAGGAACCACAGGGCTTAAGTGGGCTGGGTGAATTTTTGTCCCTTACGTCCCTTTGGTAAAGGGACATCCAACATGGACCCCCTATTTACCACTTTTGCGTATAGGGAAGAAAGGGACATGACAATCCCTGGGGGATAAAAACGGTTAACCACAAAGGGACATTAGGGACCCTGCATCCTGGTGTTGACACCCAGAATAAATGACTAACTGTGAGAGCTCTTACCTTGGGCCCAACTTGCAACGATGATAACTTGAGCTTCCAAATGAGTTTCAAGGTGAATTTTATATGAAATTGACTAGAAACCACCCATGAGTTGAATGGATGATGGTATTAAATCTTAAATTATGACTATATCACCTCCAAATGACCCCTTATTTCTCAGGACTACCAGTTGTGCGCCAGAAGAATGAGTTACCTCGAAAGTGTACAATGTTTCATGATGTCTCGGTTTTTTCCACCATTTAGGGCATGGAAAATAATTTCCATAGGTACTTTTTTGGGCTCTTGAATCTTCACGAAGCTCCCAAAATCTCTTTTTGAAGTTCAAGCACTCCTTCGCGTGTTTTTCTCCTTTAGGCCCGAAAACCCGCTTTTGTTGAATTAGCTCCAAAACCTCCAGATCTTTCCAAAATATTCCAAAATATTTTCACGGATGTTCTTGGAACTTGAATTCATCTCCATGTTGAATTTTTCTCCTCCGTTCCAGCTCCAAGGGGTGCATTAGTCCCAGGAAGGCCAGTGGTAGCCCTTCCCAAAACTGCTCAAAAGTTGACATTCTCCAAAAGATCCTAAATCACCTAGGGGACTGGATTTGACCTAAATCACCTAGGGGGATTAAGAGGACCAACATGACTGGGTAAGGATTGGTGTTAAGAATAGGCTGACCTGGGGTGTCTTGGAAAGGTAAAACTTGAAAACATTTGACACAGGAGGGTATCATTGTCCTACTTTCTATTGAAATTTTCCCCTACAAAAACACATGAAAACAAACTGGATCTAGCTTGGGGGCATGGTATGGACTGAGCGCAGTGAAGACATGACATGAGGAATCCCATAATCTCAACATATAACACATTGACCAATGCCTTATCCATTGGGCCCTGCAGAGTCATTTACAACTTATGAGAGAGAGATAACAAGGAAGAATACACACACACAAACAAAAGAAAGGAAACACACAAAACACACATGAAAGGGAAAACACACACAACAAGAAGGAAAACACACCTAAAAATCACCTATAGTACAAAGGTGGGGGACAACCTGATTTTGTTGAAGCAATTTTCTTTTCAAGGGTTACCCCCAAAGAGGTAACATAGAATGTCGATGTTTGTGAAGCTGTTGACTAGTTCAAGGAAGTATCCTCCTTTCCTCAAATGCTTATGAAATCTAGGTGCTTTCATGATTGTTCCATGTACTTCATAGGAGTGATCCTACATGAGATTTTTGGTTCTTGGTACTTCGCCTAGAAATTCCCTTGCCTTTACATTCTTTGAGATCATTTCTAGAGTGTTGATTGCCTTCCATGTTTATCCATAACATCAATATTTCTTTGAACATTTCATCATCATTCCAGGGCTGATCTTTGTTCAAGTTGTTTAAATCTTCTTCATCTCTTTTCATTACCATATTCACTCTCTGTATTTGTAGAAAGTTCCAAAGTGATGTGATCAAGTTGATTTTGAACATATTCCCAATGCTCTTGACCGTGGAAAACTCTCTTCCACATGAGTCGGCTCAATATTTTCCCTATCATCTCCCACCATGACGAAGGTGTTTCCTTTAAAATTATAAATGTCTGAAGAGGCTCCAAGGACTTTTCTTCTTTTACATTCACAAACTTCCTCGTGTAATGTGGGAGAAATAGACATGTTTTCACTTTCATGCTCACCATTGAGGAAGTCATCCAGCCTATCTAACTGCTCCATCTCCACATCAAACATTGGTGTATCAAAATAAGATCACTCATTGATTCACACATGTCTGTATCTCCATGGCTCAAGTCAAGAGTTCAAGGCTAAGCTGAGGATTTTCAATTTCTTCTACAACTTTCAAAATATCTTGCACGGATGGCTCTTCCAAATTCATCATAGATTCATCTTTGTTTTCAAAAGAGTTTCTATATTGTGACTCAGAGGAGTGGTAAAAAATCTGATCCATACCTTCCCATGATTCATTCGAAGAAAATCCATTTGCTTCTTCTATGCTTTGTGTTCCCCAAGGATCTCTTTCATGTAGGTACAGACAATTCTGACTTATGAACCCTTCTGACAAGGAGAGGAGGTCCATGCTTTGTGGGAATGGTACTCCTTTGAGCTCAAAATCCATATCATCCTTGAATTCAAAAAATAAATTGGCTTCCTCCATATGTTCATCCATGATTAAATCAGGAAGAGATTTTGATTCTTCAATCGTCTCTGCTTCTTCACATATCTCCATCCCATCATTAATTGAAAAATCAAATTCTGAAAAGAGATTACTCATGAACACCCTGAACTCATCATTTTGTATTTCTTCATCATCAGTGGAGTCTTCAGAAAGCATCAAATCATCCATTATGCAGCTAGGATTTTCCTCTATTGAATATGTTACTCCTCCAATGAGATGTCTTTCATGCCATAAAAAATCTTGCATCTCATCCTCCATAAGAAAAATTTCCTCTTCTTCTTTCATGGTGAGGAAAGGAAAATTTTCATCTCTCTCCGATGTGAGGAAATAGTTTCCTATCCTGCTATCTTGAAACAAAATGTTTTCCCTTGGATCATCTGATTTTTGCACTTTGTATTTCATCTTCCACACCGAAACAGTTTCTTCATCTCCCCTTTCATAGGTATGATCAAGAAAGACCAGTCCATTTTGATTTTTCCACCCAAATCCCTACAAAAAATTATGTTTAGGAGCATGTTGAAATGAGGCTGGAATGTCAACTACCAAAGATAGTGAGCAGTACTTTCTTTTCTAAGGAAGTTGACCAAAGCAACTTGAGCATCCTTTATCCTTTCTACCAATGGATACTTCTTTGGATTCCATGGAATAGAAAGATCCATTCACATGGGTCAAGGTAAGTCCTAAGGCATTTGTAAATTTCATGGGCATCACATTGTCAGAGGCTCCATAATCTATGATACAATTGTTGAGTTGGTAGCCTTTGATTAAGAGGGATAGGTAGAAGGGTTCTACCTTGTTGGTTTGGATGCATTGAGTGCTAACATGTTCTGTGAGGGTGGTGTGGATGGGGTAGGGAGAAGAATTTTAACACTGAGGTTTGTGACATGAGGATTTGGGGTGCCACTTTAGACAGTGTCAACAAACCTCTCAAACTGGGCAGGGTGTATCTGCAAATACTCCATCTCTGTGATTTGAACTTTAGTTCTGTTTGCATGTTCAATATAGTCAAATGGAGATGCAAGAACACATATGATGTTCTAGGAATATAGTTGTTTTTCTCTATGCGGATGATGCTACCTTAGGAGCTTGAGTTTTTTTGATGGGTGCAGTAATGAGGTTTAGAAGGAGAGGGAGAAGCTGGTTTTTCTTGAGATTTATTAGGTTTAGCCTGGGTAACACTTGATGAAGGATTATTTTTAGAAATAGATTTCAAACTAGAGGGAATACCAGAGGACTTACTTGGCATGGTAAATGGCTTCCTTGCTTTCCAGTGGGTCTGATTTCTCCTTGGTTGAGTCCATTGATGGTGGCAGCGATGATCCTCTACTGATAATCTTATTTTGTGGAACTTCTATAGGGAGGTATTCTTTCTTTTTCTTCATGTACGGCTGTTGAGGGTGAAGCTTATTTCTTTGATTGTGTGTGAGTGAACACCACACACAAGAATATTGGAGCTTCTTCATCATCATCATCTTCATCTCCTTCAACATACTCAATAAGGCCATTTTGCATGTCACCGTCAACTTCTTCGACCTCAAGGTAGTCTCCATCATCACCCTCTTCTTCTTCTTCTGGTTCATCAGTGTCACATAGGACATTAACTGATGGTGCTTTAAGAGCAATCCTATGGGGAGGCGGGGTGATTCTTGGCCGGTTCGAAGGATTTGGCTCCCTTGGAACATTCTGCATGGTGATTTGAGACAATTGTTTCTTCATGGAAACCATGTCATTGGCCATCTTCTGGGATCATAGGATTAGTGAGAGTTGAGCTTGAAATTTTCCTTTATGTTTTCCATTAGGGCCCTTCACTTTTCCAGACAAGATCAAATCATCTTCAGTCTCTATTGCATAATCTTGTGCTTCTTTGAGATCTAAGGGTTGGGATCTCCTGAGGAAGAAACCAACTTCTGGTGGTAGAGCACTGATGAAGAACCATTTTCAGATTATTGTCAGGAGGCACAACATCTTCTAGGGATCCTTCTAATTATCTTGGTTATATTTTACAATAAAATCTCTCATTGACTTAGAAGCTTCTTTCTTCATTTGCACCAACTAGACCAAGAGATCCTGACAGTCCTCCGTGGTTTTGAACCTATTTCAAATACGCTTCTTATGTCTTCCCAACAGGTGATAAATCTTGGAGGCAACATGTAAAACCATTCGGAAACTTTCTCTTGTAATGATTACATAAAAGTCCTGATAGATACATCCTCGTGTTCTATGCCCAAAACTCCACAAGCGGTGATGAATGCTGCTATGTGCTCTTCAGGGAGTTGTGAACCATCTCCTTTAAACTTTGGGAAGTTTTTCCTCGATCCTTTTTGTAATTCATGGAGAGGTTGAGGAAGTACAAGTGGGCTGGTGTTTCCACCCCATGGCACATTTGGGTTGTGTGCATTTTCATCGCGTCTTCCATCACGTTTTTGATTCTAGCTTCCAACCTTTCTAAGGTGCGGCCTTCAACTACTACTCTTGCATCTACTTTGGCTTGAGCTCTTTCAATTTCTTCAATTTGAGCTCTTATTTCAAGCTTCAACTCTTGCTTCCCTTTCTCTAGCTTCTTCTTCAGACTCTACGTCAGTGAAGTCTTCAATATTCTCATTGATTTTGGGAACTCAACATCCAGTGGATTGATGACTCTTGGAATTTTGATGGGGGACAATTGCTTGGACAAAGGGGAGACCTTGGGTTTCTGAGTAGCTCTTGTCTTCTTTGAAGTTCTTTGAAGATGGGATCAGTTTTTCCTCCTTGTCTTTGTTTCGAGTGTACCTTCGATCTGCCAGCTTGAAAATCTATGCTCTCCTCTGTGGAGCCTGAACTTGTCTTTGTATTTCTAGTTCTGCGACACGTTCTTCTTCAAGGTCAATACTCTTGTGGAAATGAAGTATTGAGTGAAAATTTTTTCTGTTGTGCTAGATGGCTTCCCTCAAGTCAGAAGTGATGTCTTCTTGAATATGAAATAGTAACTCAGGGTCTTTCAATAGGAGGGTTACCTAGAATAGCCATGATTTGGGACATAAGGCTTGGGTGACTTTTCAAATTCCATTTTTTTTAGATTTTTTTTTTGATTTTTTTGGATTTTCTTGATTTTTTGGGTGCAGATGCTGCTAAATCTGCCCCACGGTGGGCTGCCAAAAACTGTTGGTGAGAAAATTTATCGGGTGGAAAAATATGTGGGTTTCTTTCCAACAATCTGGGAGTCAAAGTCCCTCTACTTAAACGGTGTAACTTCCGTATTTGCATGCACATGTAAAGTGAATTTTTTCCTGTGGCCTTGTAGCCGGGATCTAACAGGGGCACTCCACTGACCTTATGGCAAAGCTAGCAATTTCTTGCTAGAGAATACTTTGTCTGAAAGGTGGGAAAGGGAGTGAGAATGTTAAGGGGGAGAAACTAATGTCGTAAGTAGATGTTCAGAGCCCTGCACACACTAGTTAGAAATATTACACATGCATTTTAAAGAAGAAAACAACATGATTTCAAAGCCACTGGACTAGAGGAAACCATACGTACAAAGACATACACATTCATATGCCTTGGAAAACATATTAAATTCTTCCTTTATTAGCTTGTAAAATCACAGTTGTACATAGTGAGGAATTGAAGAAATGTGAGGTAGAGAAACAAAAGAAAATCAAGCTATCTCTTTGTTCCTTCACAAGAATTACTCTCTCATGAGATTACAAATTGACAACCAACTAAGAAGAAGCCCAAATGAGGGGCTCATTACAATTTATAAAGAAAGAATGACTCTTCATCTTCCTCGATGACACTTCATATACCCTATTTCTAACTTTAGACTATTCATATTCCTAAAAATATTAAGTCCCTTTTATAAAATCAAGGTGACTTAATTTTACATTATGTTTCTAAAGTCACTTTTAATTGACTTAAAGGCATATTAAAAAGTGCAACCCCAACGTGAAATTAGAATGTTGAAGAGAGAGAAATTTGGGGGAGAAAAGAGAGAGAGAGAGAAGGAAGAAGAAGGGGAGAGAAAGATGCCGATTGAAAGATCCATCTCAATGAAATCCATTGCTCCTTCCAGATGACTAGATGAAATGCCTCATTGTGATGAACTCTAAACCTCAGAATTATTTGCAACCCGAGAAGTCTCCTGAAGACTTGCATTCGATGCTGAATTGTTCTTTATTCTGTGTCATGAGAAGATCTCCACTCCCTTGAATTCCTTGTTGCGAATGATTCACTCATGCTAAACAAGTTTTTTGCTGATGAGAAACTACCTTTTGATGACCTAAGAAACCACAAACTAAGAGTTTAGAAACACTATTGAGCTATCCTAGTGGTGACCGTGGGCATTGCTCATGAAGATCTAATTCAAAGGAGCCAAGGATGAAAACTATCCCTGTGATGATTTGCAGCATGTTATTCCACCGACATATGTCCTATGGAATGATATATTTTTCCATATAGATGATAGGTATCATGAACATACTGGTGAAATAGTGAAGGGTGTTTGTTCTATAATAGGAAACAACCATTACGAACCATGGAATGAAACCAATACTTTGACAACTGATTACACCTATGTGGAATGAGGGACTGGGAGAACTTATGAACTTGAATTCCATGGTTTTCAACACTTACCATTCTTGATCATAGCAACTTACTATTTTTAGTAAGTGTAAAAGTTCTTTTTCAGACCTCTGATCGACTATGGAAGTTTGAACTCCTTCTTATCTCTGTGTTCCTCTTGTGGAAACCACTTCTGGACCAACTTGCTATTTATAGTAGGTGTTTATGGGACCACTTACTATTTTAGTAAGTGTCAATTTTGGGCTGAGATGACCCTTTCCATGATTTTCACCTGCGATACTTCCCCTGTGTTCACTGCCTTCTTCACAACTTCTTCAGATGAGGACTTACCGAAATAACAGTCTCCTATGTAGGAAGGCTTAATATTTTTAGTAAGTGTGCTTCTGGTGATTGGATCATGATGGAACGAAATTTTTGATATGGGTTTTTTCCCAATATCACTCCTCTGAAATTTCGGATCTACCCGATCGTCGGTTTGTGAGATTTTAAAATTTGAATTTTTGACCTGGCAGTGGCTATGGGCACAGAGCTACCATGACAGCCATTAATGGAGTCTGAAATTTTGAGGTCCACTTCCCCTCCTCATATCTTGATGAAAATTATATTTTTGATATGGGTTTTCCTTTCTTGTTTCATAGATGAAATTTTGTTGCAAACCGATCACTAGAGCAACGGGAAATAAAATTTGAAGTTTTGGTGCAAGGAAAAGAGGGTTTCTTCACTGCAAAAATTCCTTCCAATGCTATGTGAAATATATCAATTGGGTTTTTATGGCCTTTGAAAATGATGAAGGAAGAAAAAATTTCACTTCGATCCATGTCGTCATATTTTGCAAGTTATGAGATTTTTACCGCCGGGTGACTACGAGGGTTTTCTGGATGAAAAATCTTTATTTTCTCTTTGTTCTTCATCGTTTTATCCATTTATTTTCTGAGATATTTGTATTTTCAGTATGAGGAATATTTCATGGAGCTGTTTGAGTGCAGACAATGGAGGTTGGAAGATCTGGAAAAAAGTTTCCAGAGTTCCGACAGGGTATGGAGGCGTGGGGGGATGAAACTGGCAAAAAAAAAGCTAAGTATTGGTATTTATTTGTTTTTAAAAAGAATATTTGGGGTTGGGAAAATTTTATTTTCCCTTATTTTCCTTTGAGAAAGGGATGAAATGGACATGAAATTACCTCATGCGCGTGGTGTTCACATTTGGCGCATTTTGATTCGATGAGCTTTTAAGTGAGGGGGCTTGGAAAAAAGCACCTGGGAGCTGACTTTTGGGCGCATGAGGAACCACATGGCTTAAGTGGGCTGAGGTAATTTTGTGTCCCCTATGTCCCTTTGCTAAAGGGATGAAAGGGAAATTCCCTCAGGATCTTGGTGTTGACACTTGTCAAACATGCATGCTAGGGAGAGGGAAGGCTCAAACTAGCTCCCGGGGGCTTAACTGGCAAGCGAAGGTCATGTTGGTGTCCTGGGGGATACAAAAATGTTAGGTGAATTTTTTGTCCCTTACATCCCTTTGAAAAGGGAAATTGGGGACATGAAATCCTGCTAAGCTCCTGGTGCTGACACATTTCCACCTAGAAAAATGAGTAATTGCGAGAGCTCTTACCTTGGGACCAACTTGCAATGATGATAACTTGAGCTCCCAGATGAGTTTTGAGGAAAGTTTTTATATGAAATTGAACTAAAAAATACCAAATTAGTTTAATTTTGATGTTTTCAAGATTCAATTATGAATATATCACCTCCAAATGGCCCATTATTTCTAGGGACCCAGTTGCGTGCCAGAAGAATGAGTTGCCTTGGAAAGTGTACAGTGTTTCAGGATGTCTCATTTTTTCACCATTTAGGGCATGGAAAATAATTTCCATAGGTAATTTTTTGGGCTCTTGAATATTCATGAAGCTCCTAGAATTCTATTTTTGAATTTTAGGCACTCCTTCGCGGTGTTTGCTCCTTTAGGCCCGAAAACCTGCTTTTATTGAATTAGCTCCAAAACCTCCAGATCTTTCCAAAATATTCCAAAATATTTTCATGGATGATCTTTGGAAATTTAATGCATCTCCATGTTGAATTTTTCTCCTCTTTTCCAACTCTAGGGGGTGCATTAGTCTCGAGAAGGGCAGTGGTAGCCCTTCCCAAAACTACTCAAAAGTTGGCATTCTCCAAAAGATCCTAAGTCACCTAGGGGGACCGAATTTGATTTCGTAAATAACCTAGGGGACCGTATGGATATCCAATTGAGGACCAATGATGATTGGGTAAGGTTGGTGTTTATAATATGCTAACCTAGGGTGTATTGGAAAGGTAAAACTAGAATTTTTTTGACACAAGGGTACTGTTATCCTGCTTTCTATAGAATTTTTCCCCTACAAAAACACAGGACAACAAGTGTAATGGAGAAAATTCCCTATACTAAACCCCTAAGTTTTCTTAATATTCCAGTGGAGCATTGCTTGTTCTTAACTATTACAACCTTGTGTCCACAGTCGTTGTCGAGTTCTGCCATTTGCTGCTTTGCCCTCACTTTTCTACGCTTGGTCAACCATAAGAAAGCTGTGGTTCACAAATTTCCAAGCCCTCCATGTATCTCTCGAAAAAAATAGACAACCACTACTCGGCTGAATCCCTAGCCACCAATTTTAATCAGTAAAAACTAAGTCAATGATAAACTGCCATACGGCCACTCTGGTTGTTGGCTAGATATTCTGCACAATTGAAAACCTAGGCAGTCTTGAGATTAATCTCCCTCATTTACCGGTGAGGCTCCCATGTAAGATCTTGTCGATTATATTTCCTAATATCTATTTGTTGGTTTTACTTTAACTTGTAGCTCATGGACCATAGCTAGGAAATTTTACAGTAAGCAGTTGTAAGAAATGTATACATGCAGAAGAGTGAAATAATTGAATGCGAGCAGAAAAGAAAGAAGATGTGCAACCTAACCAATAGTTGAAAGAGTTGGTCACATGCACATAGACAAAACAAATAGATCTTGAAATGCTGAATTCAAAGCAAAGGAAAGTTTCATACCAAGATCTAAGATAACAAAAAGTTTATGCAAAGATCTGAAAAGAAATAAGAAACAAATGCACCGTTGACACAAAGTTCTTCAGAAATCAGCCTCCTCTCTATTCCTTAGCTTTTAGAAAGATATAAGGCGTTTCAGCTCAAATTTTGGAACACAAGAATGCTGATTACAAATTCTTATCCTTTAACCCATAGGCTCTTCCTCTATTTATAGTGTATAGAGAAGAAATTACAAATGGAAACTACAACTGAACTAGAACACACATGAATTTGTAAAGGGAACATCTAACAATCTTTATCCTAGAATTCCTCTCTAAGTGACATGCATCTGGAGATTTAGCCAAAGTTGTGCACATCTGCCACTTATCTTCTAGAACCTTTTCAAATAACTTAAAATAATAGCTTTTAAACCAATAACTTTAAACTTATAATTTCATCCGGGAACATTAGAAATAAGAGGAGAAAGAAGAGAAGAAAGAAGACCCGCCAGCTGTAACACCTACACTTTGTTTTTGTTCTGATACTGAATATACTTGTGAAACATATAATTCAACAATTTACCATATGTTTTAAAAATAACCTCTTTCTCAGTCCTGAACTATAGCAATCATTCAGACAAAATGTCAATGTTTGCTTCCACCTCCTTTAATCTAGGCCCAAAATTTTTAGTATCTGATTGAAGCGTTATTAGCTTGTTGATTTAATTCAACGTGAAAGTCTTAACAATGTCATCAATCCTCTTCTGAATCATCAAAAGCAACCCTTTAAGAGAAGAAGGCACCTTGTTTGGAATAGTTCTTCTACAGGAAGAAACATCCCCAACTACTTCCACCTCGATGAAAGCAACTATATTTCCTGACAATGACAATACCCTATCCTCAAGCAACTGTATTTTTTTCACCATAAGCTTGAGAATATCCATGTGGAAAGAAACTGCAAACTCAAGCTACTTGCCCTTTTCAATCAGTCCATCAGGCACAAGTTGTTTTGCAATCAAAACTTCCTCTAGCAGCTTATTTATTTTAACCAAAATGTCCAGGTTACTTTCAACCACTCTATTCTCATCCACTATGCTTGTCATTAGTTGCTTCAACTGAGATAATGCACCTTTCATAACTTCCAGACTAGCTGATACCTCTTTGAGCTGTTTTGAAGCTTAGTGAATAATTTGGCTTTTCCATTCATTGATAGTCGTGACTTGATTACTTGCATCCTCCACCTCTTCAATCAGATGGCTGTTCACCTACTCATGTGCTAAAACTGGTTTAGAGGAAGGTTTGGGAACCTTAGCAATGATTTCACACAACTGGGAAACCTACTCTTGAAGTTTGATTTTCTCTACCTTCTCTTTGTCTAGCGTGAGGAATAAAGTGTTTATTAGTGTCTGTGTATCTTGCTTTAATCCTTCCGTGGTAGTCTGGCCTAGTGGCACTTTGGTTATTGAGATATCTGCTTCCATGAGTTCTCTCTTCTGATTTCCCTCTGTTGGAATTGTCAACTCAGTGAACTTCTACCCTGATTCTTCAATAATCAACCTTGAAGTTACCTTGGAAACTTTAGGTCTTCTATCCTTTCCGCCCAAACTCAGGAGTAGATGCAAGTCATGCTCTTCTAGGTTGATCTCCTCTCTAGCTTCTGGAACTGTCTGCAAAGCAACCCATGATGAAAAATTGCTTCTCGGGGAATGAGAAGTCATTGAGTGTACCACCCTCTCATGCTCAAACTCTGTTGCATCTGAATTTGCCACAGTGTTGTGGCTGCTATCCTCTGAATTTTCCAAAGACAATGATTTTTAGAACTCTGTCATCTGTGCTTTCAGCTTCTTAGCAGGGAGAGGTGAAGATTTGAGTGGTTGAGGAGGAAATACAAATGAAACTAGATTCAACAGAGGGATGAAAAGATCTTCTTGGGGTTCAGGGGATGCTAAAGTGCTATGAATGGATGCTGGAGAAAGTGGAGAATCTTTATTTGAAAGTGGTAGTAGCACGATAGATGTAGAATTGGCCTTCTCCAGTATCTGAGTCTTCTTGTATACTTTAAGATTCTCTGGCCTCCTGATAATTTCACCTTCATGATTTCTTTTGTTGGAGTCTCATGCAATAAAGTTACATGTGATCTGATTCATCAAAGCTTCATCCAGGCAATACCCCTTTGTCAACAACTAGTTTGAGATGTTAACTAGAACTATGAAAGACCTTTACTCAATCGTCTAACAACCACCTATGATTTCCTAAAGAAAAACTCTATCTCCTCCCATTTTATGGTAAGTGTCAAGTACCACATGCTTATCATTCGCGATATTTACAGGTATCCATGCTAAACCATAATCAGACACTTGTTACGCCAATAACCTGCTGAAATCTTTCTTTTTGACTTCATACTCGCTCCTGCATTTCATCCAAAAGTATTGCAAAAAAGGTACTTGTGAATATTCCTAGGAGATTGTCTTCTTCTCTATCGCATATGGATCAAAGTTTAGTCATGCTAGGAAGAACTCATGCTCATATCCAGAAAACATTTTTTCTTTGATTCCTTTGTATTTATGGATGCTCTTGCAGTTGTAATAACCCACGGTGGCCGGAAAGCAACCTGAAGACTTATGCCACTTTGATTGTAAGTCATGCATCTCCATGAGATGCATGCAATACTCCATGATGACTCATTTGTCGCTTGGAGTCCTTGGCAACTTAAACTGGTTCACCAAAAAAGCCATTGGCCCTAAGATACATGAAGAATGCAAACTGGATGATGATACAACCATGATGGGACACAACTTTCCAAGATTATTTACTCACCCTGTTGGTCTTTAGATCACTATTTAATTTGCAGATGAATCCATAAAAGAACCCATCGTTGACCACCATGTAATCCTTATAGCATTCAGGAACTGTGAACTGTGGGAAACACTAAAAAATAGGATCTTTCGACAGTATGCCCCGTTTATCTAATTTGGAAAATATACCCTGTGAAGTTGCTGCATATACCAAGGATGAAGTCATTTTGAAGTTGAATGTATGCCTCACAATCAGAGATGCTCATCGATGTTGTCACTGATGATCTCTACCCAATTGATTATCGAATCATCTCTGTTGATCTCAATGGTTCTCATGAAATCATACATCCATGAGAGAAAGTTATGAGTATTAGATTCCCCATTTAACCTACAAAACAATTTATTAATATCATCATTTTCCTGCACCAAATTGGATCATGGAAGAGTCCTTGGGAAGTTTGATGGAGATGTGGGCTTCTTCATGTATCTGCGATTCATTATACACACACAATCTACTTTGTGATTCTCCCATCTTTCTCCTAGAATTCCTCTCTAAGTGACATGCATATGGAGATTTAGCCAAAGTTGTGCACATCTACCACTTATCTTAAAGAACCTCTTCAAATAACTTAAAGTAATGGTTTTTAAACTAATAACTTTAAACCTACAATTTCATCCGGGAACATCAGAAATAAGAGGAGAAAGAAGACCTGCTAGCTGTAACACCTACACTTTCTTTTTGTTCTGATACTGAATATACTTGTCAAACATATAATTCAACAATTTCCCATATTTTTGAACAACAACCTCTTTCTTAGTCCTGAACTACAACAATCCTTTGGATAAAATGTCAATGTTTACTTCCACCTCCTTCAAACTAGGCCTGAAATTTTTAATATTTGATTGAAGTGTTACTAGCTTTTTGATTGAATTCAACGTGAAAGTCTTAACAATGTCATAAATCCTCGGAATAGACACCTTGTTCGGAATAGTTCTTCTGCAGGAAAAAACATCCCCAACTACTTCCTCCTTGGTGAAAGTAACTATATTTCCTAACAATGACAATATCCTATCCTCGAGTAACTGCATTATTGTCAGCATAAGCTTCAGAATCTCCATGCGGAACGAAACTACAAACTCAAGATACTTTCCCTTTTCAATCAGTTCATCAGACAAAAGTTGTTCTGCAATCAAAACTTCCTCTCGTAGCTTATTTATTTTAACCAAAATTTCAAGGTTACTTTCAACCACTCTATTCTCATCCACTATGCTTGTCATTAGTTTCTTCATCTGAGATAATGCACCTTTCATAACTTCCAGACTAGTTGATACCTCTTTGAGCTATTTTGAAGCTTGGTGAATGATTTGGATTTTCCATTCATTGATAGCCGTGACTTGATTACCTGCATCCTCCACCTCCTCAATAAGATGGTTGCTCACATGCTCATGTGCTAAAACTGGCTGAGAGGAAGGTTTGGGAACCTTAGCAATGGTTTCACACAACTAGGAAAACTACTCTTGAAGTTTGGTTTTCTATGCCTTCTCTTTGTCTAGATTGAGGAATAAAGCATTTATTATTGTCTGTGTATCTTGTTTTAATCCTTCCGTGGTAGTCTGGCCTAGCGGCACTTTGGTTACTGAGATATCTGCCTCCGTGAGTTCCCTCTGCCAGAACTGTCAACTCAGCAAACTTCTGCCCTGATTCTTCAATAATCAACCTTGAAGTTACCTTGGCAACTTTAGGTCTTCTATCATTTCCACCCAAACTCAGGAGTAGCTGCAAGTCATGCTCTTCCAGGTTGATCTCCTCTCTGGCTTCTAGAATTTTCTACAAAACAACCCATGATGAAAAATTACTTCTTAGGGAATGAGAAGTCACTGAGTGTACCACCATCTCATGCTCAAACTCTGTTGCATCCAGATTTGCCACAATGTTGTGGTTTTCATCCTCTGAATTGTCCAAAGACAATGCTTTTTCAAACTCTGTCATCTGTGCTTTTAGCTTCTTTGTAGGGAGAGGTGAATATTTGAGTGGCTGAGGAGGAAATACAAAGGAAAATAGATTCAACGAAGGGACGACAAGATCTTCTTGGCATTTAGGGGCTACTGAAGTGCCATGAATTGACACTGGAGAAAGTGGAGAATCTTTGTTTGAAATTGGTAGTAGCACGATAGCTGTAGAATTGGCCTTCTCCAGTATCTGAGTCTTCATGTATACTTTAAGCTTATATGGTCTCCTGATAATTTCACATTTGTGCCTTATTTTGTTAGAGTCTTGTGCAATAAAGTTACATGTGATCTGATTCATCAAAGCTTCGTCCAGGCAATACCCCTTTATCAACAACCAGTTTGAGATGTTTACTAGAACTGCGGAAGATCTTTCCTTAATCGTTCTAAAACCACCTATGATTTCCTGAAGAGTAGTTCTATCTCCTCCCATTTGATGGTATGTGTCAAGTACCACATGCCCATCATCTGTGAGATCTGCAGGTATCCCTGCTAAACCATAATCAAACACTTGTTGTGCCGATAAATTGCTGAAATATTTCTTTCTGACTTCATACTCGCTCCTGCACTTCATCCAAAAGTCTTCCAACAAAGGTACATGTGAATATTCCTGGGAGATTGTCTTCTTTGCTATCCCATATGGATCAAGGTTCATTCGTGCTAGGAAGAAATCATGCTCATATCCAATTTTTTTTTTCTTCGATTCCTCTGGCTTTATGGATGCTCTGGCAGTTGTAATAACCCACTATGATAGGAAAGAAACTTGAAGAATCATGCCGCTTTGATTGTAAGTCATGCATATCTACGAGCTGCATGAACAACTCCATGATGACCCATTTGTCGCTTGGATACCTCGACAACTTAATTGGTTCTCCCAAAAATCCACTGACCTTGAGATACATGAAGTATGCAAACTGGATGAAGATACAACCATGCTGGGACACAACTTCCCAAACTTCTTTTCTCACCCTGTTTATCTTTAGATCACTGTTTAATTTGCAGATGAATCTATAGAAGAATCCATCATTGACCACCATGTAATCCTTGTAGCATTCAGGATCTATCAACTATGGGAATCACTCAAAAATAGGATCTTTCAACAGTATGCCCCGTCTATCCAATTTAGAAAATATACCCTATGAGGCTACTGCATATACCGGGTATGAAGTCATTTTGAAGTTGATTTTCCGCGTCACACTTCAGAGATGCTCACTGATATTGTCACTGATGATCTCTGCCCAATTTATTATTGAATCAGATCTGTTGATCTCAATGGTTCTCACGAAAGCATACATCCATGAGCGGAAGTTATGAGTATTGGCTTCTCCATTTAATCTGCAAAGTAATTTATTAAGATCATCAACTTCCTGCACCAAATTGGATTGTGGAAGAGTCCTTGGGAACTTTGATGGCGATATATGCTTTTTCATGTATCTGCTATTTATTATTCCCACGCAATCTACTTTGTATTTTTCTCATCTATTGCTAACATCCAACCTGCTAATTGCAATCACCACTAGTCGTGTCAGAATCTTCAGACAATAATTAATAAATTGTGCATCTAGCTTGATTATTGTTTTTCCCGCAACATCCCAAATTTTTTTGGAAAGAGAATGATATGACCTTGCACATTCTATAACAAATTCAGGAAATTGAGCCGTGATTGGAAACACTAAAGCTTGAATAATTTTGCTGCTTTTAATTGCCCGCATGAGAGATGTCCTTCCGAATCTGGATTTGTCAATTAAATCAGAGATGGGTTTAGGGCATATGTCTGTATCATTGATGTCAAAAATTTGGAAGCTATGCATGATTCAATTGATCCATCTCTTTCACTTCATCATGGCTGAAACAATCTTTGTCTGAGCTCTTTTTCTTTTAATTCTGCCTAAATCCCTTGTAATTGGATCAATTTGTGTAGATCTGACAATTTATTTTGATTCGGAAGATATATTCAATGTATATGACATTGATTTGAACTTCATTTCACTAATATGAGCTCCTGTGATGAATACCTACAATTAATCCAGACAAAGATGGAGTCAATGGCATGAATATTTGTTTTTTATCACCAAAATCTACATATAAAGCCTACTTCCCTAAAATTTGACGCTTTTCTTGCATGCAAAGCAAGAAAAAATAGTATTTAATTTACTTGGGCACATATACCAACATGTATACACTTATAATGATAAAAATTAGGCTATTCCAACTCTAGGCACCAAAACTTGAAACTTCACGGCAATGGAAAATAATCTTTAATGCAAAATCCTCCTTCCTTTGGCGCCAAAACCAGTCTGCGCTGTAAAATTCATCAAAGAGAATTAACTGTTTCTCCCTTATGACATCCCATGCTTATATAACCATCTGCATGCTATTTTTAATAATTGCCTTTCCCTATTTATGAAAATTTAATTAATTAAATGCCATATCTATTCATCCAATTTAGGTGCTATTAGCATATGGATTTGCACGCATGTAAATGACATGCAATAGTGTGGGAACGAAGTCCCTCCTCAATGAAGGTGAGACTGCCTTTATTGAAAGCCAAAACTGTATTTACACCTGTACATTCAAAATCGTGTGTGGGGGGTGTTTTGGAACATCAATGGAAAGCAAAGTGAATGAGGGAGATGGAATGGAATGAAGGAACGAAATGGAAAGGAATGAATGGAAGGAACATGTAAGAGTTAGGTAAAAATAGAGCCTAATATTGCATGAAGAAGAACAATAAATAACTAACACAAATAAAACAGAGTTTGCATCAGTTAAATGAGAATGAGTAAAGGGAACACACATGAGAAAATAAATAACAGAGCTTGATCACTGTGAACAAGAACAACAACTTAATAACGTTGACAATAAGATCAAAGACAATATTTGTATGCAAGATTTAAACATCTAACATCTAATGAACATAAGAACATCAAATGTTATAAGAGACAATGAATGAGACAAAAAGTTCGTATTTCATTAAATCCAAATTGTCTTCACGAAAGAACACAAAGTTTCTTCTTGAAACAAAACTTGCACACAAAAGTATTTTCTTCTCCTCTCTCAAAGTCACCCTTTACAAATGAGCCCCTGAATTCCTTTTATAACCCAAAAGTTGGTTACAAAGTAGTTAGGGTTTTGCACGAACATTAAATAAAACATCCTAATTGACTTAGAATTTTTCAACAACTTTTAAAAAGTGACTACAAATAGAAACCACTTAAGTTAACAAGTCATTTAAGGAAAAATACATAAATAAAAGAAATGAGTATGTGTGGACCTCACTTAAATAACTCGGACATACACATAGACATCCTAGTCAGCAATGCACCACCTAGATCAAGACACATAGGATCAATGCCTTATCCATTGGGCCAAGAGTCCTCCTATCTCTATAGTACGAGAATGAACTCATTGGCCATGCTCCGCAATCCTCCAGATGACAAGAGAGTTGAGCTTGGAATTTGAGCAATTCATCCACCTCTCCGTTTGAGCAACATCCTGGTGTGAGCAATTTTGTCTTCATTCATATTCACATTCACAATTACATACAATTAGCCACATGCTCTGGATACCTTTCCATGGTGAATTCTTCATTTTTCATGAGATCGAAGTCGTTATACCACCTTGGCTTGTCAGAATCCATCTCTTGATCTTTCGCCATTGAGAAGATCTTTCAAGAGCCAACATTGCAATTCACTTCCTGGAGTTATGTCTTTTGTCTTTGTCACCATCCCAAAGTGTTGCCATTCTGATCCTCTCATGATCGTCCAATTTGAGAATGCTCCAACTTTAAGACTGGCTGATGAAGTATTGTGCCCGCTACTAATTGAGAGCTGACAAGGACACACTTGAATGATGTGTCCTTGTTTGATGATCCACACAATTGTACTTATCATTGGTCTTGTTTTTTCGATGAATAGATCCGTATAAACATCAAGTGAAAACAATTGATGTAGACAAGATTCTCCCATTATCGATCTCTGCTGATAACAATGACTTTTGACTTCGAAGAGACCTATGCCAATAACTACGACTTATACCGCATAATGAGGAAGTCAGAGGTTGCTTCTAGTTCGGGGTATTTGGAGTTGAATTGCCACACTATGTAGGTGTCATGGTGCATCCATGCAAGTGATGACCAATTCAGAATAAGTGTCAGGAAAATTGTGACTCGCCTTCGGTTGATATGAGATCACAGAATCAACCTACATTGACGTGTCCCACGTTGGTATCGACGATGTTTTCATACTCTGAATGGAGCGTCAAGGTGAGTAAAATGCACTGGAACTCATACCGCAACAACATTTTGTTTGAAGATGACATGATTGTGACATGAGCGTGATTTCAGGCTATTACTTCCTTCTTACAAAACTGCACAAATTGCCTCTGAAACTTCTTTGGCAAAAATAACAAATCTTGTTCTAAGAAACTCTCACTGGATGAGGGAGTATATTAAGGTAACACAAGTTTACGTGTCAGAGGGTATTTTCCCAATCAAATTCATCAGTCAAATATTAAAGGTCAAAGTTGACTCTTTTGAAATTGCTCAGAAAATGTAAGTGAAAAACCTCAAAAATCCCGTTTGGTTTTAGCCTGGGAAAAATACCAAACGTCATCTTGGGCATCTACAACTTGGAAATAGAACATATGAAGGTGGGGAGAATTGAACCAAATAATTATTATTTCTTGAAGATCATCTGAGTTAAAAAAATCAACTCTCAAAGTGAGCCACGTTGACAGGCTGAAAACTGCACGCGTGGCGAAATCAAACAAATTGCGTTTTATTTGGCTCAGTGAAAAATATCAAACGAGCTTCTGCGCATTTGAAATTTTTAGGAGGAGTACATGAAGTTGAGAATAATTCAACAACCAAACCGTTTCTCTTGATGATTGTTTGGGCTCGAGATATGAATTCTCAAAGTAGGCCTTCGCCAAGCTGAAATTGTGCGCGCGGCAAAATCGAGTAAACTTGGTTTTTCTTGGGTTCGTCAAAAATATAAAATGAGTTTCTGTTCATTTAAAATTTATAAAACAAGTACACGAAGATGAGAAAAATTCAACGAACCAAACCTTTCTTCCCGACGATCATCCGTCTTCAAGATATCGAGCTCCAAAGTTGATTACTTCGACAGCTACTACCTGCGGCACGTTCTTTCCACATCTATCGTTTTCTTCATTAAATTCATTTTTCTTTGTGCAAACATGATATTGTTTGGACTGATTTCTTTTATTTTTGCTTCTGGCTGACATTGGCAGATGCTCAGATGTGTATACGTCAAATTCTCCTTGTTTTGGCTTTGGCTGTGCTCTTTCTTCGTTCCCACGTGTGTAGCTGTTTTGAATTGAGATGAATATATTTTCCTTATGCATTGAAAACTCTTATTTCTCCTAGCACATGGACTGTTATTTTTCACCTTTCGCTGTGTTGAAACTTGTATTTTGAGCATGGATTTTTAATATATATATATTTTTATATCTTATGCATGCGTGACTTCCTTCTTTTGGACTATGTGAGAACTGCTTTCTTCCTTACCAATGCATTGAAACTTTGTTTTTTCAAAACCTGCTTGAGACTTTTCTTTGTCTAATGCTTGTGTGGACTGTTCTATTCTTCCTAGGCGTTGAAATTTGTTCTCTCTTGGGCTGTGCGTGGCCTCCTTTGGACTGCTTTTGCCTGCGTTGAAACTCAATGCTTTCTCTCCCTGCTGCGTGGTGAATGCATACTTCTTTTAAAAACCTGTGTGGAAATTCCTCTTGGCTGCTTATGTGTTTTCTTTTACTTCTTGATTAGCATGGAAAACTCTTATTCCTCTTATGCATGCGTGGAGGGTTTGGGCGTGAGAATTTTGGACTGTTATTTGCTTTATTAAAATGCCCTTTTATTCTCCACGTGGTCTGCTCCTTTGCTGTTGGCTGTATCTCCCTCCTTGGCCAATGCGTGGGATCTTACAACTGTTTCTTTTTACTTCATTTGTTGTTTCCGCTCTCCATGTGTGAAGGATCTTCCTTACTTTGGACTGTATTTCCCTCCTTGGCCAATGCGTGACCAATGTAATCTTTCCCTTTGGTTCTTAAAACCCACATGACAGTTGCCCAATGATCTTGGATGAGTGCGTGATGAATACTTTGGCTTTGTGTTAGCGTGAGATTTCTCCTTTCACTGAAAATTCAATTACTCTCATGGGGAAATGGTTACGTGAATTAAAGAAGCTTCCCCGTAACCGTTTCCCCTTCTCGTTGAAATAAATGACTCCTCTTCCTTCGGGTAGTGGCATTAATTGCCGGAGGAAAGTGGGAAATAAACAACCATTTGTCAGCGGAAATGACAAGGCGGGCTGGCAATCCCCACTTTATTTCCCCATGTGGGAAATAGGGATATTTTTTTCCTGCTGTTTGTCAATCCATTGAATTGGCAATCGGTGGAAGAAATCCCAAAAACGGGGAATTCAAATAAGTTTGTCAAGAAAGGGGAAATCCAGGTACGGGAAGCCAATTTGGCATCCCCGCCAATGGGAAGTGGAAGCTTATTCCCCCCCGCCCCCCCCGCGACAATTAAAATAAATCTGGTCGCATTAATTTTAATTAATATTTATTTAATTAAAAACCCAAAAGTTATTTAAAATTGATTTTATTAAACAAAGGGTAATTAATTAATTAATATTTAACGTAGTTTATGACCTGGCAGGAGGAGTTCTCGCCTATAATGGACGAAATGAAGACCAGAACGATAAAAAAATGAGACGATCACGATGAGGGCGATAAATCACACAAAGTAACAAATTTGATTTTTTTTTAAAATTTCCATTTTTATTAATTTTGCGAAGTCAAAATTAGTTGATAACAGGTGCCCAAGTCTGCATGCTTCTGGTGGCCTTTTTATGAATTTATTTTATTTATTTTTAATATGCATCCTTGACTTCTCTTTAGCTCATGTACTTGCATTGACTTTCCTTTCATTTATGGCGCTAAAACTGGATAGAAAAACAGTTAATAAAAATAATTAAATGCATGGTTTACTGCGAAGGTGGGCCGCACTTTTTGGCAAGGGAAATAAATAAAAATAGGAAGTCAAATTGACGGGAATTTCCACCCTGCACTGTAGCTTCAAAAATCCCATCTTTCACTTAAGTGATTTGTCCTTTATCATGATAATTTTCACCCTGGAAGAAAGGTAAAACATTCCCGCCTGCCTGCCACTGCTGAAATTCCCATTGACAGCTTAAATCACCTCCCAAAAAGTGCGACTCACATGAAAAATAGCCTTCTTTGTAAAAGTGCGACTTGCATGGGTGAATAAACCTCTTTGATGGGAAAAGTTAGTTTGCTTGGCAGGCAAGAAATTCCCGCCGGTGCTTTAAATGATTTTTTCCTTTATAATGAGAATTTTCACCCTGCAAGGCAGGTAAGAAATTCCCGCTTGCTTGCTAGCTCTAAAATTCCCAATACAACTTAAGTGATTTTGACTTGATGGGAAAAAGTAACCTGCTAGACAGGCAAGAAATTTCTGCCTGCCTGCCACTTCCAAAATTCCGATTGCAGCTTAGATCTATTTATCCCCAAAAATGCGACTTGCCTAGGAGAGGATTTTTTTGCTTAGATTTATCTTTTTTGGTCAGAAGTTTGCCTTCTGAGACTGATTCCTTCCATTTCCGAGGCCATAAATGACTTCAAGATGTTCCAAGTAATTAAACATTGTATGCAGAACAAAGACCAGATCGAGGGGATTTTAATAGACAGACTGCGGAGAAAACCAAAAACAAATGCAAAAAGAAATAAATAAAAACAAAAAATGTTGCCAAAAGTTGCAGACAATCACTCTGAATTCATTCCTGGTGAAAACCCTATTGAGATGTGAGAATACTGGCATGAAAAAAGTTCAACAGGGTTCAACTACAACACAATTCACATTAAACGACACTTTATTTATTTAATAAATAATTAAATAAAATTCCCATAGACAAAACCCGACGGAGGAATAAAATGAGTTTTAACATCTAGGTATTTGTTGAAATTGGAGCATATGATTCACTAGGAATATTTTAACGTAATAGAGACAACTTCTGACAATAAAATCACAAAAAGACCCATTATTTAAAAACAACATTTTAAAAAAATGGGTAGTTCCAGATTTCAGGGTGAAATCTGGGGACACCAGTCGGCTCCGTCTGTGGACAATCATTGCCTCCGTCAAATTGATAAGAATGAAGATGATATCCCATCTTCTTTGGTGTTCATATCTTTTCCATTGGGTTTGGGGTCAATAAAACAAAAGACAACACAACACTAAAAAACAAAATAAAAAACAAAGTTTTATTTATTTATTATACATACAGGTTTTACCCTGCTTTTTAATTTTGGAAAATCTTCAAGTGCTGCCGGTTGAAAGGAAATGACAATTCAATTCCATCTTGATGAGGAAGTATGAAGCTATCCGTTCCAACAATCCTTTTGATCACAAAATGCCCTTTCCATAGTGAGTCAAATTTTCTGTGCATGCTTTTTGTTTCTCGTCTTTTGTCCAATAAAAGGACCCAGTCACCAAACTCAAAATTTATTTCCCTAGCCCTTTTATCAAAGATCACCTTCACCTTCCTCTGGTGTTCTGACAATCTATCGACCACTTGGACCTACACTTCTCGTAATTCAGTCAGATACATTATTCTTTTATCAAGAAACGTCGGTGAATGTGATGTCTTCCAAAGCTTTGGAAAGTTTCAAAGCAAGCAATTCCAATGTAAGAGGCAGCTCTGCGTCTCTTCCATATAACAACCAAAAAGGGGACATGCCTATAACATTCTTTGGTATAATTCTATCTGCCCATAGTGCATCAAATAACTTCTTACGCCAAGTCCTTTGATTCTCTGTCACTAATTTCCGCATGATAGTCACTGGATTTTTATTACTTGATTCAACTTGACTATTCCCTTGTGGTTAGTAATTTGAGGAATGTACTAGCTGGATTCCATGCGTGTATAAAAATTCAACCAACTCCTCAGAAGACAAATTAGGAGCATTTTCTACTACTATTTTACTAGGCACGCCAAACCTTATGACAATATTTTCTTTTATAAAATTACACACTTCTATGGAAGTTGCACTTTTAATGAGGATGTATTTTACCCACTTACTAAAATAATAAGTAGCTATCAGGATGTAATGATGACCGACACTAGAATCCAGGTTAAGACATACCAATGAAATCCATGCCCCACTACTGGAAAGGCTTTTCAATCACAACTAGCGTCAAAGTTAATGCGGACAATTTTACACGTCCAACAAAGTGTTGGCATGCTTGGCATTTAGATACCTACTCTGCAATATCTTGAAAAAGTGTGGGGCTAGTAATACCTTGCTCAGAGGATCTTGTGAGTAGTGACTTGGGATGAGAAATGACCACCACAAGCCATATCATGAAATTATTTTAAAAGCTGATCCTACATGAGCTTTATCCACACATATGAGAAACACCCCGTCAATTCCTCTCTTATATAGACCATTATCCCAAAGGACAAAGTCCCTGGACTTTAGTTTAATAGTATGCTTTTCCTTGCAAGAAAGGTGATCTGCGCATTCCTCATAAGTTAAGAAAAAGGCAATGTTACTATACCATTCATTTACCAGATCTATAAAAAAAACCATAGGAAAAATTTCACCTTCGTCTGACCCTGCTATTCTCATCTCAGTCATTAATTCACACAAACCTCTTCCACAAACCGGCTTTGTGGGTTTTATATCCAAGTCATATTCTTGCACCTTCATCACCCATGTGCCTCTCAACAGCCCTAGCTATTGTTGCGTGAGGATAGAATTTACTGCAATATCTTGAACCAGGACCACAATATGTGATGAAAGGATATAGTACTTGAACGCCTTACATGCTTTAACAACTGAATATGCGTGCTTTTACATAGGAGTATATTTAAACTTGTAAGCTTTTAAAGGCATGCTCATGAAAGCAATCAGATCTTCTATATCTTCTTGATTCTTCTGCATAAAGATTGCTGACATTGTGTGTTATGAGGAATAACAGTAAAGAATAAATTCTTTACTAAAGTTCGGTAAAACCAAGACTAGTGCTTTTGACAAGGTTTCTTTAATTTTCTCCGAATGCTTCCTTTCCTTCACTGCTCCACTTGAAATCCTGTGTTTTCTTCATCATATTTGAAATATGACGGGTTAATTTAACAAAGTCAGGGATGAATCTTCTGAGAAAATTAACTTTACCAAAGAAGGAGTGAAAACCCTTTTTGGATGTTGGAAAGGGAAAAGTCCGAATAGATTTTACCCTGCTCGGGATCTATCTTAGTTCCTTCTTTTGAGACGATATGCCCCTATCAGTTTTCCCTCTGTCACTACAAAGATAGATTTCATGGGATTCAAAGAAATCCCATGCTTACGACACTGGATGAAGGCTTCTTTGAGATTCGAGATGTGATTACCCCTCTCTTTAGAAAAGACTGTCAGATCATCAAGGTAAACCACTATGCTCTTGTCTTTGAGATGAGAAAATGCCAAAGCTATAACTCTTTGAAATGTGGCTCCAATATTGATTAAACCGAAAGACATCTTTTGGTAAGAAAAATTTCCCCAAGGTTTAATGAATGTTGTCTTGTATTGTTCTTCTTTAACTACCTTGACCTGGTTATAAGCCTGAGAAATAATCAAGCATGGAAAAAGTTTTAAGATCTGGTGACAACTTGCAGAGTGTGATCCATGATGGGGAAGGGATAGTTGTCCTTCAATGAGGCTTGATTGAGATTGTGAAAATCAACACACAATCTAATCTCTCCGCTTTTCTTTCTTACAGGAACTATATTAGTCAACCACTTAGAATGATGTATAGGATAAATTATCTCTCCATCCAATAGTTTCCAAATCTCTGCAAAGATAGTACCTGAAATAGTTGGATTGTGCCGCTGTAATTTTTGTTTGAAGGGTTTTTGTTCTTGCTTCAATGGGATATAGTGTTGTACTTTAGCAGGTTGATAGGTCTTCAGATCTTGGTAAACCAAGCAAAGACATCTATATATTCCTTAAGAATTTTTGAAATTTTTTCTCTTTCTGCCTCTGAACAACACTTACCTAGATTCACCAACTTGGGATCATTATCAACTCCTAAATTCAATGACTATGTATCAGAAGAAGAACTTTCTTCACATTCTTTATCCTTTTTAAGCACTTGATCATGCTTATAAAATATTTCCTCAAGAGACACTAAACCTTTAGGAATTATATTTCTTTTAGATGAATGATCTCCTGGCTGCCTACAATCTTTGAATCCACTTCACCTATGGTGGCCTGTCTCGGAGGTGAAGTGCTTCCTTCGTAGTATTTCTCTTCTAAGGTTGTCTTGTTGCTGAAGAAAGGAAAAAATATGCTTATCATCATTAAAAACTTGCCACTGCTGGACATTATTAGGAACCTTCGATTGGAAGACCATTTCAACTTTATAATCATCTTTCCTGAAGAATGCAGATGGTTGATCTAGATTTAATAGAGTTGTAGTAACTGTAAGTGAATCAACTCTAGAGTTTTGATCTCTAGGGATATAAGATATTGAGAAAGCTGCAAAATCTAGAGTTACAAAATAGACCCGGTCTTTATAATGTCATAGTTTTTCCTTTTTGACTTGATAGAGACCACGTATCTATTTGACAATTAACTTCGTGCCCCCCCTTGCATGTAAGATCTTGATTCCTATTGTCCTTTCCTGCTCCATTCCTAACAATAATGCTTCATATTATGGCTGTGTTAGTATTTTCAAACATTAATTTGAAGGAATGTGCATGTACCTTTCCTTCAAGAGAAATAAGTACAACACTTGTGCCAGATCCAAGTGAACAACAACTACCATCAAATTGCAGGGTCCAAATATTATTATCCAGATGATACATCTCTTGTGGCTCTTGAATCACGGGTTGGGTTCCTTCTTTATGCAATTCTAAATAATAAACTCCATGATCTAATTCCTGGAATAGGATATCGTGATTTGGGGTCTTCAGATTTTGATGATGTATACTTGGATCTATTTCTCAGGTTCCAACTTTTTATTAACTCCCTTTATTGGGATGTGTGCACAAGACTAATCCATCTTGACCTCTCTACCCAATTCTTTACAGAAGTTCCTACTTAACAACATGCCATAAGATATTGGAATATCTGCTACAAGGATAGTCATCTTTAATATTTTATTTGGGAAGGAAGTAAGTACTGCCTGTACATCTTTGATATGCCCGACGAGAGGTACTTGTATTTTCATTGAGTAACATCTTCCAATAGTTTTTGTCAATGTGAGACCTAGAGCATCAACAACTTTGACATACATCACATTGTCAGAAGCTCCAGAATCTAAAATGTAATTACTCAATTTATAACCATTAATAAGTAATGACACATAAAATGGATCAATCCTTTCAGATGTAGCAAGAGAAGAAGTAACATGAGAAGAAATTGCAGCAGTATTATTTGAAGCGGGAGTAATATTTGGACTAGAAAAAATACCCTGTGAAACACCATTTGTGTAAGTATTGAGACCATTACTCTGTACATATTTTACCAACCTATTTAATTGATCAGGAAACGCCCTCAAATACTCAGCTTTTGACATCTGAATCTTGGTCCTTTTTATACCATCAATAATATTAAAAGGTTGACTTACTTCATCTGTTTGTCCAGTTGTCCTTTGCTGTTGATTAGAGGAATTAGAGGAACTTACCTATTTGTCTCTTGGAGCTAATGAGGAAGGAAGTGGGCTGCCTCTTTTTAGAATGGTAACATCTGGTCTAGGATATTCTCTTTCTCTCCTTTGGCCACTTGAGGAAGCTTATGCATTTTGACATGTTTGAGACCTTGTGAACACTGCAAATCTATGACCATCACTATCTTCAAAATATTTGTAATAGCCTTCATCAAATTCATAGTCTAGGTAGCCAATGTTGGAGTCACTAGCAGGATCAAAAAAGTATTCTTCGTTAAGTGATTCATCAACAAAATGATCTTCTTCATTTGTTTCCAAGTTGTTCCTTAGAGCAACATCAATTGCCAACCATTGTGGTGCAACAATAAGTCTGTTTCAATTTTGATTTTAACCATTAAAGGTCCTTGTAGGAGCCGTTCTTGAAGGAGTAGCATTTCCTCCTTGAGCTATCTGCTTCTTGATTTGTAGCATGTCATTAGCTAACTTCTATAGCAAAGGATCAGAAGTACTTGAAGAAGTTCCATCACCTTTATGGGATGATTTCCTGATTTTTGCAGCCATGATCAAGTCATCTTCAACCTCTACCGCAACATTTTGTGCCTGTAGTAGATTCACAGGTCTTTCCCTTCGCAGCTGATATCCAACTTCAGGAAACAAAGTGTTTATAAAAAACATCTTTTGATTTTCATCACTAAGCGCATTGTAAGTGGGGATTTTATACAAAATCCTTTGGAACCTAGCAATAAAGTCCCTCATGTTCTCATGTGGTTCCTTCTTCAACTGCGTCAGCTAGGTGATCAGTGTACTAATGTCTTCTGCAGGTTTGAACCTCTTTAGAAATTGTTCTCACATGGACGCCTAATTTGTTATAGTCCCAGGGGCTAACCGATAGAACCATTCTCCGGCCAAGTCATGTAGAGTCTCAATGAAAAGTCTGACAAGACATCCTCATGCTTCACCCCAAGCACACCACAAGATATAAAGAATTCTGCCAAGTGATCATCTGGATTTTTCTTTCCATATCTCCAAAGAATTTCAAGAAATTCTTTCTTGACCCTTTAGGTAATTCATGCATAGGTGGAGTCAGGTTCAGTGGCCCAAAAGCTGCACCCCATTGGAAATAGTGGTGGTTGATGCTGATTCTATTTAAACATGATGAACAGAACACGTCTTCTCTGGGAGTAGACTTGATAGATAATTCTAGCTTTAGATTATGCTGAAGATGATCCAGATCTGGAGGATTTTGCACTCTTCTTCTTGGTGAAAGACTTGATCTTGTGGATTCTAACTTGAGGAGGATGATTGAAATTGAATTGATCCTAAAATCTATAAAAATGACCATTCCTTCCTTGTGCCTTGATAGATTGGGGGAACGGGTGTTCAGCCAGGTTGAGAGTTCAGTGGGAACTAGCAAGATAAGCTCTGGTCTGCAAAAGATTGTTGTTCCCCTATACGGAGTTGCAAAAAACTATTGGCTAGATTTTCTGCACAATTGAAAACCTAGGAAGTCATGAGATGCATCTCCCTCATTTACCAGTGAGGCTCCTGTGTAAGATCTTATCGATTATATTTCCTAATATCTATTTGTTGGTTTTACTTTAACTGCGTAGCTCATGGACCATAGCTAGGAAATTTTGTAGCAAGTAAGCAACTGTAAGAAATGTATACATGCAGAAGAGGGAAATAATTGAATGCAAGCAGAAAAGAAAGAAGATGTGCAACCTAACCAATAGTTGACAGAGCTGGTCACATACACATAGACGAAACAAATAGATCTTGAAATGCAGAATTCAAAGCAAAGGAAAGTTTCAGATCCAAATCTAAGATAGCTTAAAATTTATGCAAAGATCTAAAAAGAAACTGAGAAACAAATGCATTGTTGACACAAAGTTCTCCAGAAATATGTCTCCTGTCTATTCCTTAGCTTTAAGAAAGATATCAAGGGTTTCATCTCAAAGTTTGGAACACAAGAATGCTGATTAAAAATTTTGATCCTTTAACATGTAGGCTCTTCTTTTATTTATAGTGTATAGAGGGGAAATTACAAAATGGAAACTACAACTGAACTAGAACATGCAGGAAGAGTTAAAGGGAACATATAGCAATATTTCTCCTAGAATTCCTCTCTGCTTTGTGATTCTCCCATATTTCTCCTAGAATTCCTCTCTAAGTGACATGCATCTAGAGATTTAGCCAAAGTTGTGCACATCTACCACTTATTTTAAAGAACCTTTTCAAATAACTTAAAGTAATTGTTTTTAAACCAATAAATTTAAACTTACAATTTCATCCTGAGAACATTAGAAATAAGAGGAGAAAGAAGACCTGCTAGCTGTAACACCTACACTTTCTTTTTGTTCTGATATTGAATATACTTGTCAAACATATAATTCAGCAATTTCCCATATTTTTTAACAACCTCTTTCTCAGTCCTGAACTACAGCAATCCTTTGGATAGAATGTCAATGTTTACTTCCACCTCCTTCAAACTAGGCCTGAACTTTTTAATATTTGATTGAAGCGTTATTAGCTTGTTGATTGAATTCAACGTGAAAGTCTTAACAACTTTCATCAATCCTCTTGTGAATCATCAGAAGCAATCTTTAAAGAGAAGCAGACACCCTGTTTGGAATAGTTCTTCTGCAGTGAAAAACCATCCCCAACTACTTCTTCCTCGGTGAAAGTAAATATATTTCCTGGACAATGACGATATCCTATCCTCGAGTAACTGCATTCTTTTCAGCATAAGCTTCAGAATCTCCATGCGGAAAGAAACTACAAACTCAAGTTGCTTTCCCTTTTCAATCAGTCCATTAGGCACAAGTTGTTCTGCAATCAAAACTTCCTCTCGGCAGCTTATTTATTTTAACCAAAATTTCCAGGTTACTTTCAGCCACTCTATTCTCATCCACTATGCTTGTCATTAATTTCTTCAGCTATGAGATAATGCACCTTTCATAACTTCCAGACTAGTTGGTACCTCTTTGAGCTATTTTGAAGCTTGGTGAATGATTTGGATTTTCCATTCATTGATAGCCATGGGTTTGATTACCTGCATCCTCCACCTCCTCAATAAGATGGTTGCTCACCTGCTCATGTGCTAAAACTGGCTGAGAGGAAGGTTTGGGAACCTTAACAATGATTTCACACAACTAGGAAAACTACTCTTAAAGTTTGGTTTTCTATGCCTTCTCTTTGTCTAGATTGAGGAATAAAGCGTTTATTATTGTCTGTGTATCTTGTTTTAATCCTTCCGTGGTAGTCTGGTCTAGTGGCACTTTGGTTACTGAGATATCTACCTCCGTGAGTTCTCTCTTCTGCTTTCACTCTACTAGAATTTTCAACTCGGTGAACTTCATCCCCGATTATTCAATAATCAACCTTGAAGTTACCTTGGCAACTTTAGATCTTCTATCCTTTCTGCCCAAACTCAGGAGTAGCTGCAAGTCATGCTCTTCCAGGTTGATCTCCTCTCTCGCTTATGGAACTATTTGTAAAGCAGCCCATGATGAAAAATTGCTTCTTAGGGAATGAGAAGTCACTGAGTGTACCACCCTCTCATGCTCAAACTCTGCTGCATCCAAATTTGCCACAATGTTGTGGCTGCCATCCTTTGAATTGTTTAAAGACAATGCTTTTTCAAAATCTGACATCTGTGCTTTCAGATTCTTTACAGGGAGAGGTATATATTTGAGCGGCTGAGGAGGAAATAAAAATCAAAATAGATTCAACGGAGGGACGACAATATCTTCTTGGGGTGCAGGGGATGCTGAAGTGCTATGAATTGATGCTGGAGAAAGTGGAGAAGCTTTGTTTGAAAGTAGTAGTAGCATGATAGCTGTAGAATTGGCCTTCTCCAGTATCTGAGTCTTCTTGTATACTTTAAACTTCTCTGGCATCCTGATAATTTCACCTTCATGCTTTCTTTTGTTAGAGTCTCATGTAATAAAGTTACATGTGATATGATTCATTAAAGTTTTGTCAGGAAATACCCCTTTATCAACAACCAGTTTGAGATGTTTACTAGAACTGCGGAAGATCTTTCCTCAATCGTCTGACAACCACCTATGATTTCCTGAAGAGCAGCTCTATCTCCTCCCATTTGATGTTATGTGTCAAGTACCACATGCACATCATCCGGGAGATCTGCAGGTATCCGTGCTAAACCATAATCAGACACTTGTTGTGCCGATAACTTGCCGAAATATTTCTTTCTGACTTCATACTTGCTCCTGTATTTCATCAAAAAGTCTTCCAACAAAGGTACATGTGAATATTCCTGGGAGATTTTCTTCTTTACTATCCCATATGGATCAAAGTTCATTTGTGCTAGGAAGAACTCATGCTCATATTCAGAAAACATTTTTTCTTCAATTCCTCTAGCTTTATGGATGCTCTGGCAGTTATCATAACCCACTGTGATAGGAAAGAAACCTGAAGACTTGTGCCGCTTTGATTGTAAGTCATGCATATCTACGAGATGCATGAACAACTCCATGATGACCCATTTGTCACTTGGATACCTCGACAACTTAATTGGTTCTCCCAAAAATCCACTGACCTTGAGATACATGAAGTATGCAAATTGGATGAAGATACAACCATGCTGGGACATAACTTCCCAATCTTCTTTTCTCACCCTGTTGATATTTAGATCACTATTTAATTCGCAGATGAATCTATAGAATAATCCATCATTGACCATCATGTAATCCTTGTAGCATTCAGGAACTGTCAACTGTGGGAAACACTCAAAAATAGGATCTTTTGATAGTATGTCCCCGTCTATCTAATTTGGAAAATATACCCTACAAGGTTGCTGCATATACCAGGTATGAAGTCATTTTGAAGCTAAATGTCCACCTCACTCTTCAAAGTTGCTCACCGATGTTGTCACTGACAATCTCTAGCCAATTCATTATCGAATCAGATCTGTTGATCTCAATGATTCTCACGAAAGCATACATTCATTAACAAAAGTTATGAGTATTGGCTTATCCATTTAACCTACAAAGAAATTTATTAATATCATCAACTTCCTGCACCTAATTGGATTGTGGAAGAGTCCTTGGGAAATTTGACAGAGATCTGGGATTCTTCATGTATTTGCTATTCATTATTCCCACACAATCTGCTTTGTGTTTCTCTCATCTATTGCTAACATCCAACATGCTAATTGCAATCACCACTGGTCGTGTCAGAATCTTCAGACAATAATTAATAAATTGTGCATCTAGCTTGATTATTGTTTTTCCCACAACATCCTGATTTTTTTGGAAAGAGAATGATATGACCTTGCACACTCCATAAAAAAATTAGGCAACTGATCCGTGATTGGAAACACTGAAGCTTGAATAATTCCGCTGCTTTTAATTGGCCGCATGAGAGATGTCCTTCCGGCTTTGGATCTGTCAATTAAATCAGAGATGGGTTGATTATTGTATCATTGATGTCAGAAAATATTGAAGCTATGCATGATTCAATAGATTATTCTCTTTTATCATGCTTCATCATGACTGAAACAATATTTGTCTGAGCTCTTTTTCTTTTAATTCTACTGAAATCCCTTGTAATTGGATCAATTTGTGCGGATCTGGAAATTTCTTTTGATTTAGAAGATATATTCCATGTATCTGACATTGATTTGAACTTCATTTCACTAATATGAGCACCTGTGATGAATACCTGCAATTAATTCAGATAAAGATGGAGTCCATTGCATGAATATTTGATTTTTATCACCAAAATCTACATATAAAGCATGCTGCCCTAAAATTTGACACTTTGCTTGCATGCAAAGCAAGAAAAAATATTATTTAATTTACCTGGGCACATATACCAACATGCAGACACTTATAATGATAAAAATTTGGCTATTCCAACTCTAGGTGTGAAAACTTGAAGCTTCACGTTAGTGGAAAATAATCTTTAATGCAAAATCCTCCTTCATTTGGTTCCAAAACCAGTATGGGCTGCAAAATTCATCAAAGATAATTAACTGCTTCTCCCTTATGGTGTCCCATGCTTATATAACCCTCTGCATGCTATTTCTAATAATTTCCTTTCCATATTTTTAGAATTAAAAGCCATGTTTATTCATTTAATTTGGGTGCCCAAGTATGCATGCTTCTGGTGGCCTTTTTATGAATTTATTTTATTTATTTTTAGCATGCATCCTTGAATTTTCTTTAGCTCATGTACTTGCATTGAATTTCCTTCCATTTATGGTGCACCAAAACTGGATATAAAAACAATTAATAAATATCATTAAATGCATGGTTTAATGTCAAGGTGGGTCACACTTTTTGGCAAGGGAAACAACTAAAAATAGGATGTAAAATTGATGGGAATATCCACCTTGCCCTGTAACTTCAAAAATCCCATCTTTCACTTAAGTGATTTGTCCTTTATCATGGGAATTTCACTTAAGAAATTCTTGCCTTCCTTCCACTGCCAAAATTCCCACTGGTAGCTTAAATCACCTCCCAAAAAGTGTGACTCGCATGGAAAATATCCTTCTTTGTAAAAGTGTGACTTGCATGGGTGAATAAACCTCCTTGATGGGAAAATTTAGCTTGCTAGGTAGGAAAGAAAATCCTGCTAGTGCTTTAAGTGATTTTTTCCTTTATAATGAGAAATTTCACCCTACAAGGCAGGTAAGAAATTCCCGCCTGTCTGCCGGCTCTAAAATTCCCATTGCAACTTAAGTGATTTTGAATTGATGGGAAAAATTAACCTATTGGGCATGCAAGAAATTCTTGCCTACGTGCCACTACCAAAATTCCCATTGCATCTTAGATCCATTTATCCCAAAAAGTGCGACTTGCCTAGGAGAGGCTTTTTCTACTTAAATTCATCTTTTTTGGTGAGAAGTTTGCCTTTCGAGACTGAGTCCTTCCATTGCTAAGGCCATAAATGACTTCCAGATGTTCTAGGTAATTAAACATGCTATACAAAACAAAGACAAGATCGAGGGGAATTTAACATATAGACTGTGGAGAAAACAAAAAAAAAATGCAAAAAGAAATAAATAAAAACGAAAAATGTTGCTAGAATTGTAGACAATCACTATGAATTCATTCCTAGTGAAAACCCTATTGAGATGTGAGAATACTAGCATGAAAAACTTCAACATGGTTGAACTTCAACACAATTCACATTAAACGACACTTTATTTATTTAATAAATAATTAAATAAAATTCCCATAGACAAAACCCGAGAGAGGAATAAAATAAGTTTTAGCATCTGGGTATTTGTCGAAATTGGATCATATGATTCACTATGAATATTTTAACCTAATAGAGATGATTTCTGACAATAAAATCACAAAAGGACACGTTATTTTAAAAAGAATATTTTTTAAAAAATGGGTAGTCCCAGATTTCAGGGTGAAATATGGGGACACCACTGCTCGAGTTTCTAGCCCACAAAGGCTCCCCTTTTAGCCTTGTTTTTGACCACTGGGCACTCTGAAGATCATAACTTTATAACTTCTCATTCATGAAGGCTAGGAAGGTACATTTTTTGGAATTGTTCACCAAAATCCTTAGCCGTTGGTCATATGGTATGGTCATATGAGGGCTTAAATTTTGTGATTCCTACTAGTAGGTGCTTAACTTCAGCCCCCGTTAATTTTATTTATGCGGTGAATGCAGCAACAATTTATTTTGTTTTAGTGGCAACTACAATAAATAACAGAGCAAAACATTAAAAATCTTGTAACTTTTGATCGGTAACTCGTTTTTGAGTGCCATTTTTTGCAAAAGTGTTTGTTTTTTCATGCTCTTTCCATTGAAGTTATTTATTTTGAGACTTGCACTATAATTATAAAGTGTCAAAAATGGAGGAGTGTTGTAATCAATTGTGGATGCAATTTCGGCTGAGCCCGACGTCCTAAATTTTTGGGAGTTGCAGTTTGTACCTATCATAGATTCTGAGAATGGAAGAAAATAGATCTCTTAAGAAGTGAAATTCTCTTCTACAATCACTCACTCATTCACAATAAGGATAAAATAATACACTCCCTGCAGAACAAACTTACTAGCCTACAACATCACCATCATATTGTGGACAGCCATATCCACGCTCCTAGTCCACTTTCAGCTATTGCTCTTAAACCCATTGACATTGATATGTCAGTCTTTGAGTTTGTTCATGCTCTTGATGCTCATACACCTATGAAGCTTGTTACTGCATGCTCTTCCACATTTGTGCCTATTATAGTACCACATGTTGTGTATCCTACTTCTACTCAGTTGCATGGATTTTTAAAGAAGCATACCACTGCATTCAGTTCTCGCATGCTCTGTTCTATGGGTCTCACTAGCGGAGTCATTAGTAGACATTCACAAGGTATTGTTTCCACTATTCCACATGTTAAGTGGAATTCTCATCATGACATTGGTTTTTGAGCAGATACTTCATTGGGATCACACATTGACAGAGCTCATTTTTTTGTTCGCTTGACTCTTTCTGAGGATCATGAGAAACACATGAGTTTTTCACCTTCACTCAGGCTTGAGAAACCTAAGATTTTAGTTGTCAGACATGATCAACCTGACATACATTCTAATATTATTTTGCATGCACCCATTGTGTATTTTGCACCAAGTCATATGTAGGCATCTTCTTCATCCATCAGTGTTGATTTGGGGTGGATATCTGATCACTCATGGCTGCGATATAGGCATTCGTTGAGAGGACTCTACAGGCGTGGCTCCTCCAAAATTAGGCCTCTTGTTCCACTTTCTATACCTTATGCATTGTGATGCTTCTTGTTTTGAGCATTTTCTTTAGCAGGTGTAGTGTATCTCTCTTGTTTGTTGAGAGATTTTGTATCTGTATTTTCGACACTTTTGGCATGTTGACAATATCTCTTATGGGGGATCTATTCTAGTGCATTCCAGTGTTCGAGTAGTTGTTTTGACAACTCATACAGATTTTTAGCGTCACTCCACCCATTCAATAGTATGGGAGGGTTTGGTGTTAATCCTGCTTCTTCGGGTTTTGTGTTCTTACCTTATTACCTTGGTTTTTCTTGGACTGTGACACTTTGGAGTTTGTGTCCTTGCCTTGTTGCTTTGGTTATTGTTCTTGGATTGTGACACACTTATTTGCAACAGTTGATCGAATTATGTTTGGTGTTTTTTTGCACTTTCGACATCACTTTGTTGACAATCTCCTTGTATGGAGCTATTCTAGTGGAGCCCAGTGTCAATTGTTTTTGAGTTTTGTGATCAAGTAATGGATTTAGACCACAGTGCACACCAAACTTCTTTAGCATTGTACGAGTTTTTGAGCCGAGCTTCTTGGGATTCCTTGGAGTGGGTCTTTACTCTCTTTACTTTGTTATTACTAGTTTTGGGTACCTTGCAGCATCCCTTTTTTCCCAGTTATTGTACATGACTACCTCATCAGGCCTAGTTGTTAGGACTCATATTGTGGACATGCCACTTCTATTTTATCCCCTAGCTTCACTTAGGGGGGGTGGGTGTTAGAGTAGGTATTTACCTTAGCTAATGTTCACCTAGGTACTTTATTTACCTTTATTGTATTTATCCTCACCCACTTATGTGTGTGGATATTTCTGTTATCTTATTTAGATATTAGGAGATATTATCTAGTTGTTAGGTATAGTTCTTTCCTTGATCTATGGTATTGACTAGATCCTTGATGTCTAGTTCTCTCCTAAATCTATGGTCTTGACTAGTTCTTTGATGACTAGTTATTTCCTTGATTTATGGCTTGATCTATGACCTTGACTGGTTCTTATATTGTTATTCCTTGCCTATTTAAGCAAGGCCCATTCTCAATGTATTGCATTGAGTTCCATAATAATATATGATATTGTTTCTCATTTGTTTGCAAAGGTTTATGTAAAGTTATTCTAGAGAATTACTTTCATCTTATTGATTGTGGTGTTTGATTAACATCTGTGTTCTTGGGTTGGTACGATCTGGTTATCGTTCCTTTCAATAACTTTGGAACCATAAGGAATAATTAAGCACTATTTTTTTTTGAAATTACATATTTGAACCTATAGAGCCTATTTTTAGATTTAGTTTTTAATTATATTTTAAGGGTTTGAAGCAATTCTATGATTTTTTCATATTTTATCCTTCCAATTTGGTAGTGCAACTCACAATATGAAATTTTAGGCTGTCTTGAGAGAATTTAATTTAGTTCTAATGTATCTAAAACAAAAAATTTCAATTTGTGGTGGGAGGGGTTGCAAGGGGTTGTCCAAATGGGGTATATCAATTATAAGGAAAATTTCTTGGCTTTTCTTTGTTACACTTGCTCACACACCTTTATTGGCTTCTCTCCTTGCAAGTACTTCCTGGCACATTATCCTTAAAATGGCAAAAAAAATGGGAAAACCAATAATTCTTACTCTAATCAACTTCTACTAACCGAAGCCTTATATGATTCTTGTTAAGAAGAAAAAAATATATTACTTACACAAAACATACAAATTCCCAAATGGTATTATCATTTTTATGAGGCTTTAGGATGTTTCTTCTTCTCCATTTATCATGAGTTATTGTTTAATATTGAAGGAGCTTTAACTCCTAAGGAAATAAGGGATGCAATTGTAGAATTTGATGAAAAAGTGATAATATTAGGGGTTATCAACTAGAAGTTAAGCTCATTACTCTTAATCTATCTAGCTTGTATACCATTTAGGATAACATTGAGATTACAACTTCAAGATTGTGGTGTTAAAAAGGATGTTTAACAACCACATTGAGACTACAACTTACAGATTGTGGTGTCAAAAAGGGTGTTGAACAACTTGTATTTATTGTAATGTGTAAGTTGGGTGAAAATGTTTGTATCTTTATATCCAATTTCTGTTCCTACCAAGACTTTATAGGTGTTAGGTTTTAAATGCCAAATTGAATTAAGATTATTGAAAGGTTGACTCGTGACTTAGACAAGCTTATACACATTGACCTCATTCCAACACCCTATAACCTCATGCTTTGTTATGACTGAAGGTAATTTTGTTAAGGAACCTCTGAAGAAATAAAAAATGAAGTCCTAAGGTACAACCTCCAAAGCAACCACCTTTCTCTACTTAAAAATATACAATAGGTCTTAAAAGCAATTATTGTGGGATACTTGGACACCCAAAATCTAAATGTCATGAGAAGCTTGTTGTTATTCTTAAGGAAAGGAAGAAGCATAATATCAATGTTCCACTAGTTTCTTCATCTTCCTCCTCTTTTGACAAGGGCAAGACAAAAACCCTTTTTACCATAATTATTACTTCATCTATGGATCTTGAATTGGAACTTGAATTTTTTTCTTGGATATTCAGGGACGTGGGTTTGTTGAGATAAACGATGAAATTTTAACTAATTTACTTTGTGTACCTTCTCTCTTTACAAATCCTCTTTCTATTTATTAGATCACTAAATTGGACTTATTTTTTAGTTCACACATGATTCAACTATCATCAAAGAATGTGACAATCATTTTCAGATAATTGCAACGAGTAAAGCAAATCACTGTACATGCTTAAACACTTTTTTCAAATTTTGTGTTTGATTCTTCTTCCCATGGTCTACCTCACTATAAGATTTTTGAGGTTTTAACATCACTTTTAGCATCAATCTTGTGGGTCATTTGGCTTGTATTTTTTCGAATCTTAATGCAAAACTTGTTTTGACTTGATTAAATCCCCAACTCTAGATGATTTTTTTGATGCATTTTGCATAAGAAATTTAGCAACAATTTAGTTGATTTTTTTGTGACATTTTTTCGCTTTAGAATTTTTTGTGTCAAGAAATATTACATCAAAATTTTAAATTTCAATTTTGGTGGTTATTATGATGATGTTTTTTGTGTCATCATATTTTGCATGAGTTGTTATTTACCATCAGGGATATTAATTGTTTATATATTAATGCCACAAAGTTTAAGATTTTGGGTTTTGGAATTAGGGTGTTCAATATATTTTAGTTACTAAGCATTTGTATATCTCTCCACTCTTCAATAAGACTCAAAATAATTGGTTGGAGCATAGTAAAAAATCATTTAGAAAATTAACAATAATTTTGATACTTTGGAATTTGAACCGGGATTTGAGAGATAAACTCCTCAAATACCACCTTTTCCCTTGTAACATCATTCCAAGAATTATTAAAATTTGAATATCCTTCCTGTAAGAGGGTTCAAAACCCGCAAGTGAGGATCACGAGGGAGGACGTGCACATCAACAGACATGCGAATGACAGTGTGAAGAGATTTCGGGAGGAGTGAGCATCAACCGAATGTGCATGCAAAGATTCGTCAAACGGGAAGAACCTCGATAAGCCACACAACTCTCCTCTATCTCATAGATCCAAAGGGGTGTACATATAGGAGGTGCTGAGTAACCCCCAATGCTACAATCATGGCAACTCAAGTGGAGAGGGGGAGTTACATTCCCAGAATAGAAGTGTAACTCCCTAATGACACATATGACGCATTGACACGTAAGAGAATCTCATAATGACATCTAAATGACACATGGACCTACAACCTCACCTAAGTGAGGCGACTCACCTAATGATGTGGAAATAACACACACCAACACCCCCCCTTCATCATAACTTAGGATGAGGAGGCAAGTCAGAAAAGAGAAATGGGTCCAGGCACAAAGTCTGATGAGATACCCACGCACAAAAAAGAAGTCCCAAGTAGTGAAGGAAAACCCAATGGGAAAAACATTCACCACAAGAAAAAAAAGCACTCTCTAATATAAGAAAGATGCCAAAGATGGGTCCCAGCTATAGACGATCCTAAAAAGGTACCCATGTACAAAGAGGCAATCTCTCGGAAAGAAGAAGAAGAGAGAAGGGGATGGAGACGAGAGGAATGGAGAAGATGCCATGGATGGATTTGAACTCTGTAGCTCTAGGAGGTCTCCCAAAAGAATGTCGATGAAAAGATAATCTACCTCTGGACTGAAGAAGAGCCACCCACACCGAACTATGTGCTTGCCCTTAGGAAGGACAGAAATGACGTGCTGGAAGTCTGCCCACTCTGCGAAGGAAACTAAAGGCAGCAAGAAATCTGAGTTTGGTCCACAAAAGTGTGACATAGGTCTAGCAAGTGAGTGTAAAGGAACTGAAGGTAATGTCACGAGTGTAGAACTATCAGAGTGTGAAGAGTGAACACCCAAAGAAAGGATGTCCAAGTGATGTGAAGGTAACAGAACCCCCACAATAGAAAAGGGATCCACAAGCAAGGGTGGATCAATGAAGGTCTCTAGAAAAATGGAAGTGGTAAGAGTCTCGAAAGGGGCACTCCCAACAATGGAGATGATGAACTCCTCTAAAATACCTGTAGATGGATGCGAAACCTGTAGAGCATCACAAGTGTACTCTGTGAAAAGATGACTGAGGTCAAGCAGATACTTGTCCCAATGAGGGGGCTCAAAAAACAGAAGAGCGAAGTCAGATAGGTATGAGTCATCCAATGAAGGTGGAAAAGAGGTGGGTGTGATGACTGTATGAGGCTGAGTAGGAGACTACTCAATATCTAATGAGATGTGGGATGTGTCAACACTCTCTGGAATAGTGAGAGAAAGAGGATAAGAGTCCTCTGTAGTACTCTTGAAATTTGAACTGGGTGCACAATCCTTGTCATCAGAAGTAGAACCAAGCAAGTTTGTGTCAGCGGAACTATCATCACATGAAGAAGAGGATACAACTAAATCATCAGTAGCAATAAAAATGGTACAGTATGTGAAGAGTCTCCATAGAGGGACTGAAGAATGCTCCAGACATGGTGAGGTGGATCTGAGTCTACCACGTGAAACCAGAGAGAACGAGAGACATGCACCATCATGTGACCAAATATGTGGTCGCAAGTGTCAAGGAAGCCCTCTAGATGATGATGATCAGTGGGTGCAGGAACTGGCCCAAGCAAGAAGGGTAAAAGACCCTCATGGGTGAAGTAACATTCCATGAAAGCATGCCAAGATGAATAGTTCCCTCTCCCAGTGAGAAGTGGTGGAGGTTGTAAGGTGATCCTACGATGCTCAAGTCTAGAAAGAGCACTCTCCATGATGCAAAATCAAAAGTGCAAGGTGCAAAAAAGCAAGACATCGGACTCGACTGATAATGCATCTGCGTGTGAAAACCCAAGAGTACTAGTCGACCCCCAGAATGTGGCACTTTATAAAGTAGTGAATTTACAAAAAATGACAATTCCATCACGTAAAGTGCAAGAAATCATACAACTTTGACCAAGGAAGTGCTAAAAAATGAGTTGCGAGTCAAAAGTTATGGCATTATTATGATTCCTGCAACTGATGGAAAAGGCCAATAAACATGTAAACTGATTAAAAAAATGCCCGAAATGGGTGCAAAGGGTGTCGTGTGGGTAATTATTGGAAATGACATCAAATTTTAGGAAGGGTTTTTTTTTTCTTGCGAGGGGGGATTAGCCTCCTGCCAACCCCGGACCTCACCCTCCGTCTTCAACATGCGTAGGAAGGGAATGCTTAACAAGCAAAATGAAGCCTAAATATATAGGAAAAAGTTGGTGGCACATTTATTGCACCTTTTGCGCCATATAAAAAATTTGGTGGCACATTTATTGCACCTTTTGCTATATATAGGCACGTCCGACCTGTCATTTTTACATTACAAAAATGTGAAAAGTTTTTTTTTCTGCGCATTGTCAGCGTTCCTGTCATCCCCATGTGTTACCATTTGCCGCGTTCGTGGACCCCACATCATCTCCTTCATCGATATATATTCCTGGTAAGTGGCCCTTGCCCTTTTTTTGGATTTTTTGTGGTTTTTATGTTGGGTTAGGTGATTAGGATTGTTGATGATAATAATGAACCTAAGAAGATAACACAATCCCAACCCATTTTACAAAACCCACCTGCAAGCCATTTTTCACTCTCCTTCCAGATCTGCAAATCTAGAAGGCTCTACCTCAGCATGAACCCCTGCCCCTTTTCTCCTCTGTCCCCTTCTTTTCCAAAGTTAACCCCTTGCTATCAAAATCTGAGCTGAGAGAGTAAAGAACCACAAAATGAAGGGAATTGGCCTGCTGTCTTCCATAGCGCAATTTTCATGTGTTGCGCTAAATGCAGTAGCACCCCTTTGGTGCACCATTTAGTCATGCTGCATAAAAAATAGTCATGCCAAGGCACACTGTGAACTCACGCAATAGAAGCCTTTTCCTGTGCCTTGTAAAAAACTACAAAAAATTCCTAAGGTGCAGGCATGAGCGCACCTACAATAGCAACAAAACTTCATGCTATGTAAACCCTTCTCGCGCCGCGCAAGCTTAACCCCTTGGCACACCTCACCTTGATGTTACATCTTTTACATCTGTGCCTTGGCACACCATAATACTCTATAACACCAATCTATCTGCACCCCACTAAAAGACTTCCAACGACGCACATGCATATCCCTTGACACCAACATCTGAATGTTGTGTGTGGTCAATCCAGGCCCCGTGCCCCTTTGACACTTATTTCTCCCATGCAACACTTTCCCAAAGTGCACCTTGCTTTCTAAGTCCTTGCAGCCTATAGTAAAGCTGCGCCTTGTGCCTAGAGGCTCATAAATTGCTAACTTTTCATTCTGTAAGCTTTTATGGATGACTTAATGGCTAATATGGCCCTTCTGCGATGGAATTCCCTGATTCTTCTTGCAGATCAACAACTAAACTCAGATCCACACATGTCTTCATCGAGTAAGATGCCAGCTAAGTCCAAGGGTAAAGCCAAGCTAACATAGCAAGAAATAAAATATAAATACCAAGGGTCATGATGCTTGACTCACTTACAGAGTGCGGTCTTGATATTAGAGAGTCAGAACTCAGGCACATTGACATGGAAGACTTCTGGGCCAAAACCAAGAATGTCACAGGTAGCCCATGGATGGATAAATTGGTTGGCAGTGGTTTGCACTTTGCTGTAGGGCTCCCAATGAGCGCCAATGAGTTTATGATGTTGGTGAGCCGTTGTTACAATAAGGACACAAGATGTGTCAAAAATGAGAAGGGCAAGGAGATAATCAACCTCACGGCCCCAAATTTTGAGATCATGTTGGGTATCCCTCACCACAGACATTTTGTAGCAATGAGCCAGGAGGACTGTGTGAAGACATGGACTAAAAATGAAGACAAATGTATGCAATCAATGAATGAGGTGTACCTCAAGAATAAGAAGGTGACAAGTAGGTGGCCCCAAGTCATTCATCGCAGTGAATTTTAAGAGGAGCTGAGTGACACAATCACCTTCCTAAGTAGGGTGTTTGGGCTACCTGATACCCACTACTTTCAGAAGTGGATGCTCAGGTATTTGGAAACAATGAATAAAAATGTTCCTGATCAGCGTTTTGACTAGGGATAGATTATCAACAGCACAATCTCGGAGCAACTTCAACAACTTTCAACAACTGGGAGGTTCTATATGAACTCCTATGTAGTATATGCTGCTTCCTTAGAGAGGGAATACCCAACATTGAATCGGTGTGGGATATGGCCCTAGGTCAAGATATACGAGTACTATCCAGAGTTAAGACTGGAGAACAACATAGCCTAATTCAGTAAAATCAACGATGTCTTATTCTATGGAATCATTTTCATCTTGAGGCCCAATATGACTTGTGGTTAGATGACTAAAAGCATGATCACCACCACAGAAAAGTGGGGAGCATTATTCACGCAATTCCCCACTTTCACCTATCTCAAAGCCGCTAACTTCTTGGGAGAGCCCATCAGATTGCTAAGGTATGCGGGACCCAAACTGATCCTGTTGAAGCTATCTAGACAACTCATCACATACCATGTGAAGTTTTTGAAAAGGAAGAAGGGTGGAACTCCATTCCCCCCCATGGTGGGCAGATACACCTGCACTTCACAGAGTAAAGCCCGGGAGATGTATGCAGAGCTTGAATTGCTTAATCTGAAGAATAATTTCTTGGTAAGGCCAAACTTCAATCCTCGTGGTTGCCTTCCAAGAGCAAGGATTGATCCAATTCACGTCCCTCAGATCGAGGATATCTACATCAACCTAAATCATGAAGTTGAGCTCAGATGAAAGGATCACTCCCGACTGGCCCTGACATAGATCATTCAATATGGTGTGGCTATCATCCCAAAGGATTTCCAAGCAACTGATCAAGAAGTTGATCAAATTTATCTAGACATAGATGGGGAAAATTGGCTGTTTACCAAAATTGATAGGAACAAGGCCCCTGAGACTATAGAGGAAAGGGTTAAGGGCACTCTGCAACGCACCGAGCATTGGTGCAAGAAAAATGGTATCATCTAGCTTGGGGTAGACTTTACCACATCTCCCCTAGGCAATGCACCCACCAGGACAGGACATTTTCCTAAAGGAAAAGGGAAAGTTAAAGTGGGAGAGGCAAGCACTGCTCAAGAGAAATGTCCTGAAATCCCTCCTACTACCGCAGAAGAGAAAGTTGTGGACTTAGTGTCCCCAGGAGAAGAAGAAGCGGTAAGTGCTCCAACGGACACATCCACTCAGGATGTTGTCACATCTACAACTGGCGAAGTACCAACTCTTCCCTCTCTCAATCCTCCTTCCCTTCCTCATGTCACTCAAAAAACCGCTCCTTTGGTTGTGTCTTCTCCTCTGTCTTCTTCCGTTCCCCCTCCCTCTTCCTCCATCTTCTCTTCCCTTATAGATATGCCCCTCCACATTTATTCCCTCATCTCACAGATCCCTTCCACCCCCATGGCCTCCTCTCTTGTAGTGACTCCTATTCCCATGAGCGTTGGTGTGTCGGCCCCTTTCTCCATGCCAGCACCAAGTGTTTCAACACACTTCCCTGTGTCCATTGCAGTTGTTCTTCCTTCCACCCCTGTTTCTTCTTCATCCTTTGGTCCCACTCCCCTAAGTCCAGAATGGATCTCCGAACACCTGAGCCAACACAAGAGGAAAGTCCCTATTATACCTATGAACTTCTCCGTTATTCCGGCTAAAGGGCATAAGAAGCAAAAGGATATAACCCGCTTCTCTTAAAGTGCTTCAGGTGAAAGGGTTATGGAGATCATGTACCCTGATCCCACAAAGAAGAAAGAAGATCTGTCTCCTATAGATTTTACAGTGACTCAGGTCACTATGGGTACATCATTAGAGAGCTTGCAAGGAGAGGCCTTATCCGCAGTGGATGCCCTTTGCAAGAAGCTTCAAGAAGCAAAGGAAGAGAAGAGAATATTAAAAGAGAAAAACAAGCATCTTCTCCAAGCCCTGTAAAAGATGGGCAATGCCCCTCCTATGACTGCTCCGACCCTCCCGAAGTTTTTAGTCAGGAGAAGATAAATGAGTACACCAAGATCGGCGAGCAAGGTGTAGTAGTGTCTACTTGGAGAGAGCAGATTGTCAAAGATAGTGAGGAAGTGATTACAAAGTTCACATAGCTCTATAAAAATATAGATCAAGAGAACAAGGAACTCCAGGTAATAGTAGGACCTATCTCCGAAGAGTTAGACCATGCCAGGTTGCAACACAAGACTTTCTAGAAGATGCTCGACTTATCAGTCGATGAATTGTTGAAATTCGGTGTCTTTGATCACCCGCGAGAACCTAATAAAGTCCTTGTTGCTTTAGACTATCGGGTTGACCAAATGGAGTATGTCTTAGAAAAGATAGACAAAATCAAGGAGGAAGCCTTGGATGCCATGTATCAAATGGAGTATATCGTCTTAAGACGGTGCATCATACACCTTGAGGAAGATAGATGATACTATTTAGCTTTTTAAGGGAATCACGTCGCAAGGTTTCACGTCAGAGGCCACTTTTGATGTAGAATATATCAACAACCTTCTAGCCTGCTGCGACTTCGTTGGGTACTTGATGGAGGTAGGTAACGAATACTTCAAACTCCCTGAAAGAATCAGAGATGACAAGAAACTTGTGAAGTCATCAAAGATCACACCAAGGGTCCCGCTCAGGATCAAATTTAGGAGATGGTCAACAAGTTCATGGAGTATCAAGCTTAGTTTCACATCACCTCTCATGAGCAGAAGCAAGACACTCCTTTCAAGCCAAGGGATGACGATGAATAGGCTCCTTCCTTCTGGGATAAATCCCATTTTTGTAAAAATATTTATGAGTATGTTGGCACACGTGATGACATCATCCATGTTGCACCATGGGATGTTGTCATCCACAAAATTGCCCCAAAGTCAACATTTGACTTTCAAATATGTTGTGAATAGTGGTTGGCTCCTTTTTGTCTTCTTTCTCCTTATCCTTTTTTAAATACTTGGATACTTTTAGTATTTGGGGTGAGCAAATTTGTATGAAAAATAGAAGTGAGGAGAGAAAGAATTTGAGCTTTCTTGTAACAGAAAAAAATATTAATAAAAAAAATTGAGACTTTGTGCTGAATTCCTGTGTTATGTGTTAGATCTTTCTTAAGTTAGATCTGCATGCTTATTCTGTTGGATTCACCTATACTTTTGTCATTTGTTTATTTGTATTGCTTTGTTTGTTTATGTGAGTAAGTTTGGCTCTGTTTACGACCGGCCCAAAACATAAACCCTCTAACCTTTCTACTTTGGAATTCATTTCTTTTCTCCCTTCAGATCTATCTTTCTTCTATTCCTTCCTTTATTCCTTTCTGTTCTTCGTTAGAACTAACTCTACTGGGATGAGATCCCAAAACCCCCTTGAAGGAAAAATACTGTAAGACTTGCACAGATTCCAGCCAGTAGAATAGCTGATCAGGGGATAATTTTTGAAAGTTCCCTAAACATCTCTAAATTGTGTCAGTGTAGAAGATCATCTCGAGAGCTTTCCAACGATTGTGAGAACGCGAAAAATGGACATCGGGAGCTCTAGATATGTTCGGTCAAAGTTCAGTCAACAGGAAAGTCAATTATGGTCAACTAGTCAACATTGGACCAATTGCACTGTGCCACGTGGCAAAAGGCAAAGGGGAAATGCTTGTTGGTTTTTGATCACCGGTCTTCGATGGTCGTAAAAATTATGCGTGGGAGTAAGAGGCTCAACTTTTATAACGGAGGGGAGCCCGACCGCCGAGTGGACTAATTGATTCCCACCGATGTGGTGGGTCCAAAAGCCACCACGTGGCTTGCCACCATGAGTTTGATCTTCTAATTGTAACTCGACAAGTGGGCTACATTAATTATTATTAAGCTCACATAAACCAACCGACCACACATATCAGCCAACATGCTAGGTTATGTCCACGTGGTAAAGGCATGCATTGTCATGCGTGGAAGATTCCACGTGAGGAGGGGGAGATGAAGCGGTGGTGTGGGGGAAAAGGCCCATGTGTGGAGGAGTCCACGTAATGTAAGGAATAATCAAAGGTTTAAAAACCTTTGAATATTTCTATGCTGCCCCATGTGGGATTTATTCCCTCTTTTCAAACAAATGCCGTGCCAAAATATGTGGGGCCTTATCCAAATCCGCTCCACATGGGATTTTAACCCATTTAAAAATACAGCTGCTCCAAATGGGATTAAATCCCCCTAAATATGCATGGGTAAGGCTAAGTTTAAAAATAGCCTTAGGAATATATGTTATCCCAAATTCTATGCTACGGGCTATGGTATTTTTAGCCTAAGGGATAATATGGAATGCATTATTTGAGGGCCCTAAAATTGTATAAATAGGGTACCCATTCTATTGTTATACACACTGGTGCAACACATTACACACCGAAGCCACGGAGAAGCTCATTGCTAGAGCACGGAACAGTGGACACCGGTGCAACGGAGACACCGATCCCAAGCTTATTATTTGTTAAGCTTATTTGTGGGATGTGTCAACAGGTATTGTCTATTGGCCTATTATTTTAGGCAATATTAGATGGAATATTTGTGATTGGGAGTGAAATGTAAACTACCCAATAGGCCCATAGCGCCACACCAAGTACTTGTAAATTTTGGATTGTCGACCGGAGTGCTAGCTTTGCATTGTTTGCGTCGGGAAGGCCGATCACAGCCGAAGGAGATTGTGCATCAAGAAGGTGGAAGTCGGGTGCTATTTTTCACCCTTTTCGTCTGAAGGTTTGGTGTACTGATAGGCAAGTAAAATTCCATTAGGTTTTATTGTGAAAGTACTATTGTAACTTACAAGTTTTGACTAGTGGAACGGTTCGATCACGAACCCGGAGACGTAGGCAATTGCCGAACTCCGTAATCAATCTGTGTGCAATTGTCGTTATGGTCTTGCATTATTTTAAATTGATTACTTAAAAGGAGTAAATTATCGGCAAATAATTAAAGCCTATAAGGGTCCGAGATCAGGTCGTAATAATCTGATTATTTTCGGATCAATAGCAATAAACCAGTTTTGCTTTGTTTTCTCAAAGAGGGGCTATGCCCTGCACACTGTTGGCCTATCTATCCATAGATTTGCATACATGACAGATTTTCGGACCAACAGAATCCTATAATAGAGAAGGGCAAGGAGAATCTGGTCAAGGTTACAATAGCTACCAAATAGGTAGGAGGTTTCAAAGAGTAAGAGTATATGGTGGAGGATGGGGTTGGAATAGCCTCAAATTTTAGTTTACCTATTATCGATGTGGTGAAGAAGGGCATAGATATTTTGAGTGTCTGCATGATCCTACATAGAAGATATGGAAAGTAGAACAACCATGAGTAATCTAGTTGAAGTTGAAGAAGAAGAGGAAATAAAGGTTGGAGTAGACTTAGGTGAAAACCTCATGATAAAGAGGATGATGATCATCTTGAGGAAGGAAAAAGCATAGGATAGTGCTGATGGTGATTCTTGGCTACGAACATATATATTTTGAATAAGATGCACCTCTAAATGGAAGGCATGTAAAATAATATTTGATGGTGGTAGTTGTGAAAATATGGTCTCAACTATGATGGTTGATAAATTAAGTTTGAAATGTGAGAAACACTCATATACCTATCACATATTGTGGTTTAAGAAAGGGAACAAGGTAACCATAGATAAAATATGCCAAATTAATTTTTTGATAGGGAATACCTACAAGTACGAGGCATGGTGTGATGTTATCTTAATGAACACATGACATATATTACTAGAGAGGCCTTGGAAGAACAAATGTGCAATAAATGTCATATCTTTTTACAGTTCAATTTTTCATATCCTCTATTTAAAAATATATATTGTTTCAAATGTGACCATACCATATATCTTCCACTTTATATTCCACTTCCCTTATCCTTATATGTGCATATTATTTATGAATTTCTCTTATTTGTGTACTTGTTGATTGTGCACACATATTTAAGAAAATATTATTTTTTGTTCCCTTTCCTATTTCCTTCATGATGTCATGTAAATTTTCATCACCTCTCAGGATACTCCATAAAAAATCTAAAACGACGTTCTTATTTTTTATTTGTTGAATTGTTATCAGAAAACCCAACTTGTGCTAGTATTGAATCCAATGTTACTGTATTTTATCTAATGAAACATCACAATAGGTTGCCAAAATTTTTATTATCTGCCTTCATTTATCCATTTGTATGTGGATGCTATACTAAACTAAACTATCGTTTGGTATTCAAATGCTTCCATTTCATCTAGAAATTTCCTACAAAATTTATGTCTCCATATATTACTATAATGTATGACATTCCATGCAACCTCACAATTTCCCTACAAAATGGTAGCTATATGTGTAACATCACTATTCTTCCTACATGTAATAAATTTCTATCTTCATAAATTAATCTTCCAAAAAAATATGGAATCACGACCCTTTATGTTCTAGGAAATTTAATAAAGAACATTTAAAAATTTCCTCCCATAATTTCTTTGGAATAAACAATGGTTGACATCATCCTATGTTCCAACTACTTCCTTTTGGTAATTGGAAAATATACAATCTTGCACATATTATCTCACACATACAATCATCTTAGGCTAAAAATAATCCTCTAGCAACATCAGATAATTTTTTCCACTACCAAAATGACATGATAATCCTCCATTGTTCTTCTACTTAATCAAATTCTCATAAATTGAACCTTTGGGTATATACATGATTTTATAATACATGAAATAATATAAGCATGGCATTATTTCCACACTTTATAGAACTTTATATGCATTCATGCCATGATTCCTTGAAATATTCATCTTATTTGTATAATTCCTTCATAAAATCAAAATAGTATGAATTCCACTTACGTCATAGTCAACAAGATATTCCTTTTAATCAACACATCTGCAACTATATTATAATTTCCACTACAATGCTTAAATAAAAATGATTAATTCTGAATAAACTCAACCCACTTCATATGTATTTGTTTTAATTTACTCTGATTGAAATTATTTCCCATTATATGTTATTGTTTGCTAGATATTCCCTATGTCTTGCTTAATCATTGATTGTATCCTTTTGGCCGCTTCAGATGAGAGTGCCTTATGACATTATGAGAAATGTCCCATGTTTGAAACCCACTTTTTGCGGTCTACTTTTTCCAAATTTTTCTTGTTTACATTGTATTCTATAGCATGCTTGTCACTTTTTCTACTAACACATATTTCTAGCCACTTTATTTGCATGTGCCTTGGTTTCTACTATGCACATTCCCTCCCCCCTACAGGTATATAGTTTCAGATAAGCATTCGGTCGTCTCCTTTGGGCTGCATACTCCTAGCGATGTCACATGTACCCCAAAAAAGGGGGGAATACATTGGGTGAATTAGTCATCCCATACAAAAACTCAGAGATTTAGTAAATGCTTGCATAATACATGCAAAAGAATAGTCTACAGTTACAAAAATGGCCCAGAATTTGATTTGGGTCCTCAGTTCAGCACAAACACCAGTGCCCAAATATAGACACTATGCCTAGGAGTTCGTGACCTTTCCTGTGCACCTATAATTAGGGGTAGTTACAGTTACTTTCTCAGATCAACATTGTTCATAATAGTCCACAAAGCAATTTCAAAGGATCAGGTGCTGGCCTCAGAATATAGAATGCATGTAATCTCCTACTATCTCTTTTTCAACATGGAACAAATATAAAACAACACATAATTAAACACAAGACATACCATTTGTAGTGTTGCTTATTTGTGAAGCAGTCATGGAAGGAGAGTAACATTATATCTCTCTCCTCAACACTCTTTTATCGTTGCATGAGATCACCCAAAAAACTCAAACTTGGCTCGAGATCACCCAAAAAACTCATTCTCGGTGTGAGATTACCTAGAAAAATCACTCTTGGTGTGATATTTCCCAAAAAACTCACTCTTCTACAGTAGTTCTAGACATTTTCTATCCTTTTCATTCTTCACCGATCAGGTGCACACTTTCCTTTTAGTACTTTTTACACACATTTACATACTTTTACAAAGTTTTCATATACATATATTTGAATAATTCTTTGATCTTCTTTTGTAGGCTCATCCTTTATACACAAAAATAAGTATCCCTAAATCAAGCACAACAATAGGTAAAACATGGTATAATTCATATGCTTCACCCCGAGGGTCACATCCTCTTCCTTAGCTTCCACGCTTTCATTTGTCTCCTCGGCATGCTATCGCCATCAAAATCTACATGGTTATCAGGTACACATATCTTATCTACTTTATGTTATTGATTATTCACTCAACAACATAAAGTGGGGGAAAATGTAGACACAAAATCACGCACTTGGGTACATTTCTAGGTCCTAAGAACACACTTGCATTCATATGGTTCATAAGAGAGAAAACTAGTAAGTGGTAGCTATCTTTGGCATCTTTTATTTCTTTCTTGTCTTTTTTATGGTCTTTTACACCCTATATCTCAGTCTGAACTTGATTTCTTCATCTTTCATGACTCTGGACACTAGTTCCCAGCCAGGACGCCAACGCCCAGGCATTCTCGTCCCCTCTAGGTGCCCTGACATATTTTTATATTACTCACTCTTTTTGGGATTCTTTTATCTTTTGGGCATCATATTTTCTTATGGGCTGGCCTTCTAGTTTTCAATTACAAATTTTAACAAAGGAAATTATATGAATATAAAGCTATGTGACCAAAATAAACGACCAAGCTATAAGAATCTATTATCATAACCTAAGGTTGCATCCAAAGGCATATAAGAGCATCAAAGGCACCCATATAGATTTCATTCAAGGGACAAGGGAATGCATTTTCTACATACACACATAAGAGGCTAAGTTCATTTTTCCATCCACACATCTATTTACATTGCTACATCTAGCTATTTCCCTCTATCACGTGTACTTGCATAAGCGATTCCTAGGGCACAATTTTATCACACATGCATGAGAACTACATGGATTATGAGATGTAGTGCAACAATTGATCGTAAGCTCACTCAGTCGGGTGACTTCCGGGGTCAGTTCGACTTCTGAAATTACATCTTTTATTTTTGGGATTTGATGTAGTTTGAGGGTTTTGTAGGCCATCTTCGCTTTACAGGTTATAAGTAAACTATGCAATCATAGTGCGACATATAGGTGGCAAAAATACTATCAATGATCACCTAGTGATACAAGAAAAACTAGGTTCTGAGCTCCTACGTAGTCACAAATGCCCAACAGAGGTCTTTGGTGCCTAGGCGCCCTCACCCCAGTCCAGGTTCCATAGTCCCAACATATCTGAAAACTCCTAAATTTATCATGCATATTTGCGATGGTCTTCCCTTCATTTCCCCCAATTTTCCTAGTCTACATAGTCCTAAATTAAACGTGAATCAGCTAAATCTTTCTCTCTCTCTCTCTCTCTTGTACTTAGGGTTTTATAATTCCTTAGCTTATTGCTTGTGTTGTCTATATTCCACCAGTTTCTTAGCATTTATTTATCATACATGAATATAAAATTAGGGTTTTATAAATTCCATATTTGTTAAATCACATGATTGAGAGTGAATTTTCAGGTGTTAATACTGGGAAGTGTTTAGAGAAAAGAAAAGAAGCCATGATTTCTTGAGGTAATGATTAAAATATGGGTACAAGGTAATAAATTTGTATTGTTTAAGCCTTTAAAATATTGAATGATGTATCAAGACCTAACAAAAATAGAAGGATAAATGGTTTCTTATTAGGGAAGGATAAGAAAATTTATTTAGTGTTATGTCCAAGACCACTTGAAAGCAAACTATGTGATTGGTAAATTGTACTTTACAGTCAATGTAAGGACTATTAAGACAATACATTTGGTAATTATAAGTATGCGGTGTTGTAAAAACATAGGAAAGTGGAAGGATATTAAATTTTGAATCTAGCAGAGATTTGAAAAATGTTTTTTAGTCAAGAAATTAAAAAGTAAGATAAACACTGTTCTCGGGTTACATAAACCCTGTCCTAGGGCTTTAGGGAATAACTTTGAGATAAATTTTAATTTACCTTATCAATATTGCTAAAACTTGGTGAAAAGTGAGGATTGAAGGTCATTGGGATGTATCTTAAGTTTCAAGAGGAATTGAATAAGATAAATGGGTACAACGTTAAAAACAAAGTCCTATTTGTGTATGGAAACCAACCTCGAAATCCTATGAGAGAAGGAAAAATAAAACATTGGTGTAAGTAACCCTGAGACATATGATGGACCCATATAAACTAATAAGAGTTATAAAAAGCATGAAAGAAGTGGAATAAGGGGTGAAAGCATTATAATTTAGTATAAACTCCTAATAGTCCTGTAACAATAAATTATTTGTTCTTGAGCCTGATTTACAAAGATTGCCTAAGATCCTAGTAAAGGAAGATGGTGTGAAGGATCACAATCTTAGTTCAAACATAGAAAGGTACATATAAGGTTTAATAGGATAAAAAAGTCTTATAAAGTATAAGGAAGGCATGTAATACAAATTGGGGATGAGAAGGTTGTTTAAAGTAAAAGTTATTCTTGATAAAGAATGGTGTTCTTGTATAAATTAAGAGAAGACATAAAAATTAAGGACCAAGAAGGTTAGAGAGAAAAATATAAGAGGTGTTCCAAATACTACAATGATCAAGGTGCTTAGAAACAAATAATAACTTTAAAAAACTTACAAACTCAGTCTTGGAACAAAGGACCTAATTAGACATGGTGGATAGTGAGCAAAGAGAAATTAGCTTGGAATTATCTTATGAAAGTTTGTAAAGTGTATGAAGAGGGAAAATGGTATTTGAAATGGTATTTAGTTTCTTAGGAAGTGGAGTAAGTTGTTTTAAACAAGATAATTTACAGTCAGACAAGGCTAATTGCTAGATAGACCTAATTGGGAACAAAAAGTATGATTTGAAGGAGTTGCATTAACTCTCAGGGCCTCAAATTGAGATATAACCTGTAGGGTATCTAAAAATATACTTGGTTTGGTTTAAGACCTTGTGAATCATTCTAGGTGATAAGACCTACTTTATTTTAGAGCTACACAAGCTCTTAAGGAGAGGCTAAAAGGTGAAATGAAATTTTGATTATTTTTGGATGATTTGATCATGATTGTTTGATGATATTGAGAAGGTGTAAGAGGATTTTACCCTTGATAACATGTTTGACCAATAATTTGGTATTTTGATAGTTTGATGGACTAGCATTCTTGAGCATTTTATCATATTTTGGGGAATTCGTTTCTATATCTAACATTGTCATTGCATTTTAGTGTGAGTGTGTTGATTCTTGTTTCCATCACATAACTTTACATAAAGACATTTAACTCTATCCATAATGTGTTCCAAAATGATGATTGATTGATTTGAGTTTTCCCCCAAGCAAGGATGCATGCAAGGAGTGATATGAGTTGGGATTGATTGGGTCAGTTCCCCCAAGAAAATATACTTATGAGGGATAAAATGAGAGCCAAGATTTCCGCAAGAGAGGATACACGCAAGGGATTCAAATTAGGATGTTTTTTATTTGTAGGATATTTGGAATGGACACCAGGATAAGAGTCAATATGTCAATGTTTGTGATGTTTGGTTGTTGTAAATGTTTAGGTTTTTGGAGGATTTTGTGCTTTTTTGTAGATTTTCGACTTGTTTTATATGTTTTTGGTAGTTTTTAAATATTTACTTGTTTTTGGATTTTTGCTTTTTGCAAATGTTTAGGCTTCTGTAGATGTTTTTTTCAATTTTGACTGGTCTTTTATGTTTTCAGTAGTTTTGGAATATTTAATTTTTGTTTTTTAGATTTTTTTTTTCTAGGTATCAATGTGAGGGCATAGTTTTGATAGTGATCATGATACATTAAAGTGACCATAGAACCCTTTCGAACTCACATAAGAACTAAGAGTCTAAAAAATATTTAGATATGGGTAGAGTGAAGATGGATGATATAATCGATGGTAAATGTCCTGACTATTTGGAATAGAGGATAGTAGAAGACATGAGAGGTGATAAGATAGAATAGACAAAAGGAGATATGGGAACATACACGTATAAATGTTGCACATTGGGAAATCATTTTCAAATAATATTAAATATTTCATTCCATTGGCATAATTTATTATAGATGATATAACGATAGGATATATTAATCCACCCTTGAGTCCATATAGCTAGTAAGATGAGAGGGATCAACACCGAGAGCTAAGAATTACGTGATATACATGAAATAGTGATGCAAAAATGAATATGGTGGATGCAAAGACATGAGGTATAAAAATGGCCCAGTTGGGAAATTGTGACTCATATTAAATTAAGATTACCTGACTGATTCCAAGATGATTTTCACTTAATAGGTCTTGACTAGACTTAGACTCGCAGGTGACCTACTGATTGGAAAGATTTGGTTTAAGAAATGGTTCTCTGTCTCTTAACATGGGCATCTAAATTGTTTATTTGGAATTTTTTATAGTTAAGCATTATTGATGCATATTGTCTCAAGGAATTCCTTCTCTTGTTGTTTTTTTGAAATGAACCCCTTTGTTTTGCTTCATGCCAACAACAAGAGGCAAGGGATCATCACTCAATACAAGACATAAGAAAGTAATGGTATTGTATGTCCAAGAATAAATATGTGACTCTAAGGTGCACTCAACCTCCCGAGGTCATGCTGGGTCAGCCAAGAAAGTACAAGGTTGTGGGAAATGCTGAAAGAGAGATATATGAGAGTTAGGGACTAAGAATGGGTAGTGTGAATTCCTATGATTTGATTTGGCCAAGATGAAATCAAGGGATATGTATGGGTAGTGTAAGTTCCCTATGGTTAAATTGTCTAGTTTTATTTGAAAGTTAAACTACATTGAAATGTTTGTTTTAACCAATCAAGAAAAGTAAATCTAACTTGATTAAAAGATAAACATGCTTTAATATGTTACTAGCTAGATTCATTCTTGATTAATTAACCAAAATGAAATAAACAACTTAATCTACTTACTTGAAAGGAGGTTAATTAAAGAAATCTAAATAAATAAATCTAACATCTACCTAATCTATGTTTTGTGTTTTATAGAATTAAATAAAAGAAAAGATACACATACAAATTCTTCTAATAAAACAAAAATTGCTTCTACTCTAAAAAAATAGTGAAATAGTGGCAGCTAAGAAGTACCACATCACTTATGGAGGGGTAGTTAACTTACTAATAATAGTGAGTAGGGAAGAAGACGTCTATACACATCTAACAAGCTCAAGAACAATTGATTTGGTTAAGAAATGTGTGAGAAAGGTGAGTTTGAAGAAGACAACACGTGTCTAGAACATGTTGGAAAGACTCAGTTAAATATGCATGGAACCATTGGTCTGCGCATACCGGTGGTTACAAAACCATCGTGACGGTTGCATAACCACCACTCAGGGTAGACTGGCCCGATGGTTGCGTAACTGCCGGCATGGTTCCGTAACTAAAGGCTAGAAAACTAAAGAAAAGCTGAAAATTAACTAAGGAAAGTGGGAAAAAGCTAGAAAATGGACAAGTAAGACAAATTATGATACTATAACATGTTGTAAGTGAGAAATTGGACTTGACAATCATTCGAATCGATATTAATCATCATCGGGGATTTGAACTATTCTGACAATGTAGCACCATGAAAATTTGGGTGCGTACATATTTCCCCATCAGAGAAACGTTTTAGCCATGAAGAGGTGTAAAGTGTGAGATCTGAGTATGGAACTCCCAAATGGAAATGTTAGAAATCATACCTAACACACCCGTGTGTTGATATCACACTAATCCAAGCTTCCCACTACATGCAAGAAGAAAATGAGAATCAAGTGTAGATATAATGTATAATCAAACAAATAATTAAGAAAAATGATAAGATAACTTACCATATCCATGGGGATAGAGATATACATGTGCCATCGCAACGCTCCTTCCTTGTTAAGAACACACACTCAAAATTATGTTAAAACATGCTATATATAACTCAAATTTATTATTTTTGGAAATCATTTGCAATCACCTACTTAGTGAAATTTGATCTCTGGATTACATGTGATGGTTTGACATGAGAGTATAGTAAAAACGAAGAGTGTTCAAATGTGATGGAATCCAAACCAGCAGGAGGAACAAGGGGTCATGAACAAGTAAGTTATCTATATTTGTTTATTTTTACCCTAAAACATGGAAAATGTGAAAAATTCAACATAGGGGGGTTATTTTTGCTAATTTTTTTAGTCAAAATGATAATAAGGGGGGCATCACTTAGGATCTATAATTTTTTTTATTCGAAAAGGTCATTTTTTTATTTTTGTGAGTTTTTGGGGCCCTAGAGTAAGACCCGCTTTTCACGGATAGAACCGCTGCGCTGATTGTACAACCGCTACTCTGCGCAGGGTGGAGGTTACGCAACTGCCGTGTCGATTATGAAAATGTTACAAGGGTAAAATCAAATGAGGAAATTCCGTGGTAGTTATTACAACCGCCACTCTAGACAAAGTGATGATTATGCAACCATCACTCTGCACTGATAGGAAGTTACGTAATTACCGAGACAACTTCAAGATTTTGACCAAGTATTATAATTTTTTTAATTTTAATTGTTTTTAAAATATTTTTTGTTGAGCTTATTATGCATTGAAATGATTCTAACTTTCTCTTTTTGATGTTTTAGAATGCAGGGGAAGTATATTAGATGGAGAAGAGCTTGGTAGTGTGATTGGTTTCCCCTGATCTTGGATGCATTGACTCAGGATGAGAGGGATTTCTTACATAGGGTCGGGATATGGAGGATATCCCAGACACAGTTGGTCACACTAGCTAACCACTTATTATGTGATTTATTGAGCTATTGAGATGTAGACCAGAATAATTTCTAGGTACTTGGTGTTAGAGGGGAGTGGACGATCACTTTAGAGAATGTCTACCAAATTTTGAGGGTTCTTGTCACTGACAAGAAGCTGACTTTGGCTAGTGTGAGCACAGTTGTTCAGGCCCGCAGCTAGATGAAATACATGGGAGACACAAAGGAACCTGATACATATGCTAAACATGGGATGATACTTCTCTCAGTTCCCTCCACTCCTATCAGTTGGAATATTGGATTCACTCTTGGTTGGGGACAAGGGTGGAGACAAACTACTCTATTATTGGGAACCCAATATTCAGAGCACTGACCAACATGGCCACATATATGTATGGGGTGTTGATATCCTTGGTGCCACTTACCATGATTTATACAGAGTTGTATGACTAAAGGACAAGCTCTTAGTCACCCTACATTGGTTATGAGCTGGGTTTATGAGCACATGATCCCCTATCAAAGAGGGATTAGGATAGCAGATCCCGAGGTGATCTTAGTGGATAGATGGGTAGATATGGCTCCACTCAAGGGGACTCACCAATCAGTCTACACACTCACCACAAATGACATGATTACACAGCCATATCATAACATGGATGGCCTATGGGGTGATGAGGGGATTAATTTGGATACATGTAGTTCTACCAAAGAATTAGTGGATATGAAATATAGAGTAAAGGTCCATATAATTAATAGGGTACTGCAGTATTTTGGTTTTCCATATATTGGTGACCTCGTAGTAGTTTTGATAGTATAGAAAGGAATCTAAGAGGATAGAGCCGGTCTAAAAGGAAATCGCAAGTGGACTATTATCATTCCTAGGGTTCTGATCGACACACCACAGGTTGCAGAGGATCTAGCCAGACCGAGGTTGATCTTACAGATTGATGTAATGCCCACGCACAAAAAAAAGGAGGAGGAGGAGGCCGAGACAGAGGTAGAGGGAGAGTCTAAGTTAGAGGTGGAGGTAGAGAGAAAGAGTGACACAAAGTGGGAATCCATTGGAGAAGCTTTTGTGGCAGCTAGGGCCAAGGAAGAGGATGAGGTAGAGACATTGTATTCAGAGGATCCTTTGACTGTCAGAGGAGAAGGAGATGCAAAGCCAGTTTATGGATGATAGAGGGGAACATAAAAGATAGTAGCAGAGAAGGTTAGAGTGGAGGAGGATCATTGTCTAGTTCTTTCCACTTGATCAAATAATCAATGATGACCCTTTTCCTCAATCTCTTAGTGAATTTATGAATGATGCACTCTAGTTCCAAGATGATTCTTCCATCCTCGTCAAGATTTGGTAACACTTTTTGGGCTGATACTATTTTTCCAATTACCTTCTTTAGGAAAGATACATGGTAAAATGGATGTATTCAAGTGACCGGAGGAAGTTCCAGTTTGTATGTTACACTTAAAATATTCTGTAATACTTGATAAAAGCCATAATACTTAGGTGAAATATTGTAATCCTTTTTATGTTGTTTCAAGGACATTTTCTTATATGAACGTAAACACACAAACACCCAATCACTGACTTGAAAATGTCTTTCACTGTGATGCTGGTCTGCTTGTTGCTTCATACAATTTTGTGTCATGTCCAAATTCTCCATGAGACTAGAAAACACCTCTTGTTGGTGCTGAATATGTTCTTAAACTAATCGTAACCTTGGTTGGAATCTCAATGATGAGGTGATGGGTGGTGGATGGTACCTATATAATTCCAGGAAAGGAGACATTTTAGATTAAGTATGAAAGGAGGTGTTCTACCATCATTCTGCCAGTGGTAACCATTAGACACATCTTTCTTGATTATCTGAGGTAAAAAAATGAATATATCTGTACAAGAACTTATTTAACACCTCTAGTTTCCCATCAGACTGGGGATGATAAGAGGAACTACGAGCTAGTTGTGTGCCCAAACATGAGAACAAATCAGTCCAAAAATTACTAGTAAAGATAGGATTTCGATCACTTATTATAATCTTTGGTGTCCTATATAGCTTCTGAACTATATCTGTGAAGGGTATTTCTACTGTACTCATAAAAAATAAATGTGATAAAACACAAAAACGGGCATATTTGGTGAATTTTTCCACCACCACCATGATTACATTTTTAACTTCTAATTTAGGAAATCTTGTGATGAAGTCCATGGACACCTCTTCCCACCTCTGGCGAGGAATAAATAGAGGTTGTAAAAGACATGAGGACTTAATTTTTTCACCCTTATTTTTCTGAAAAACTATGTATTCTGACATAAATTTGTAGACATCCCCTTTTAGCCCTGCCCAGAAGAAATCATGCTTGATTCAATGACAAGTCTTCAAGAATTTAGAATTCACCCCTACAGGAGAAGCATGAAGCCAAGATAGAACCCTATCTTTAAGGGATGAATTATTATATAGATATAATATATCTTTATACCATAAAGAATTTCCTTTCCATACAAGTTTTTCCAACATGCTTGGATCACCTCAGTCATTTTTCCATTCAGACATTACATCCTCTATCCAATCCTAATGTAATACAGATATGGCACACAACAATGCCTCGACTGATTCATCCTTCCAAGATAGAGCATCAACAACTACATTCTCTTTCCCTTTCTTGTATATTATCTCAAACTCATACCCTAACATTTTTGAGACCCATTTCTATTGTTCTTTAAATGATAAAAGTTTCTCTAAGAATTATTTCAAACTATCATGATTTGTCTTTACTTTGAAATGTCTACCCATTAGATATGGTCTCCATTTCTTCACTGCATGAAGTATGGCTAACATTTACTTTTAATAAACTAGTTTTGATATATTATTACACTTGAATTGGTGGCTCTCAAAGGAAATGGGTCAACCTTCTTACATGAGTAATACTCCCATACCATACCCTGGAGCATCACATTAAAAAAAAATGTTTTAGAAAAATCTGGGGTGGCTAGAACCAAAGTGTTGCATATGGCCTCCTTCAACTTCTCAAATGCCGTAGTAGCCTCCTTATTCCAATGGAAAGATTCCTTCTTCAATAAAGCTATGAGTGGTGTTACTATGCTGCCATAATTCCTTACAAATCTACAATACTAACATGTAAGCCCCAAAAATCCTCAGAGATGTTTTTAGGTTTTTGGGAACCTTCCATTCAAGCATGGATTTTATCTTGTTAGGATCCAATTTAACACCTTCATAAGAGAAAATATGACCCACATATTCAGCCTCATTGAATCCAAAAGAACACTTAGAAGGCTTTACATAAATTTGATGTTGTTCAAGAGTTTCCAACACCTTATTTACATGATGTAGGTGTTCCTCCCATGTTTTAATATAGATTATTATATCATCAAAGAACACTAAAACAAACTTCCGCAGAAATGGATTAAAGATATAATTCATCAAGCTTTGAAATGTAGAGGGTGCATTTGCTAGTCCAAAAGGCATTACTAAGACATCATAATGGCCTTCATGTGTCTTGAAGGTTGTTTTATGAATATCTTCATCCCTAATTCTAATCTGCTGATATCCCAAATGAAGATCAAGTTTTGTTAAGTAAACAAAACCATGCATCTCATCTATAAAAGCATCAATTTCAGGAATAGGAAACTTATATTTGAGTGTGTACTTATTGAGTTTCCTCTAATCTAGAAACATGCACTAATTGTCATATTTTTTCTGTTCCATCACTACAGGAGAAGAGTAAACACTTCAAATATGATGAATAAGTATTGATTCTAACATATCTTGTACTATATTCTCAATCTCACTATTTTGCATATAGGGGTACCTATAAGGTCTCATGTTGGGTGGTTGACTCCTTGGTACTAGCTGGATGGCATGGTCATGGTCTCTTTTTGGAGGTAAACCCTTTGGCATATCTCTAAACACCACTGAGTGCTCATATATAACTGATTGCATATCTGAGGGTATAAATGTATTTGAATGATGTGCTTATAATGAAAATAAATGTGCCACAAACCCCTATGTACCTTTTCTAAGAAATTTTTGCATCTGATGAGAGCTCACCAATTGTGGGGACTTTGCTCTTAATATTTCTAGTTTAAAAGTCTTCCCTTCTGATTGAAATTGCATGAACAAATCTTGGAAATTAATTTCAATGGTTCATAAGGTGGTAAGCCAACGAACTTTGAATGTGGAGATAGAGAGTGAGATGGAGTGGGAAGCCACTAGAGAGGCTTCTGTGGTAGCTAGGGCCAAGGTAGAGGGTGAGGCTGAGACATGCAATTAGAGGATCCTTTGACTGATGGACGAGGAGGGGATGAGGAGTTAGTTTATAGATGATAGAGGGGAAAAAAGGAGATAGTATCAAAGGAGGTTAGAGTGGAGGAGATGCCTGCTGCAGATCTTGCACCACCATCGACACCAGTTGATCCCTCTTGGATTCCTGGTGATCCAAGTAAGTAACTTACTCTTTTCCCAACTTTACTCTCTAGACTATATGTCTTTTTTTATTTTTAGAGGTTTTCTGACTCACCATTTTTTTAATTTATAATTTTCATCTACTGTTAATGGATGTTCATAGATATTATTTTTTAGATTATCTTTGATACTATTTCTCTCCCTACGGGGAAGACACGGGAGTAGTTGCTTGCGGATGTTGGGCAACCAATGATGGTTGGTTGTCACACTAGTGTGTTTATGCTAGCATGGCATGCCATAGAGGTTGTGTCCTAGATAAGAATTGAGCTTATTGGATATGATATGGCCAAGAGGAGACAACAACAAGGCCATTCTCACAGTGAGGCCATTGCCACCACTATTAGATCACCTGCCCCATCACATTGGCACTCTCATGGGAATTCTCATTGATCGACACACAGAGGCTATCAATTCCTTCATAGGAGTCATAGTAGGCTACCTCATCTTATACTTGCAGTAGGATCATGTAGAGAGGTACATACTACATGCGCTTATTTCTTTGAGATCATTTTTGCGTACATATGATTTTTTTGGATTTTCAGATCATAGATGAGCATTTTGACCACTCTCGCAAGAGTGTGATGGCATTATACATGATAATTTATGTTACTGATATATATATATATATATATATATATATATATATATATACATATATACATTTATTTTTGGTTTAGAAATTCTTGTGTAAGAGTTGACTCAATCATGTTTTGATTCACTAGTGTACTTTTAGATGGTTAGAATTTTTGATTCTTTTCATATGCTTTTATGGATGCATGCTGTGGATGATGTTGATGAAAATGCATAAACAAAATTATTGTTTCTTTTTTATTTTTATATATGATGCACATGAGAACATATTTTAATTTTATAACTTTGATTTTCTAGAAATATTTAGCACTTTTGTTTTATCGGAAAAATGTGATGAATGTGATATAATAGAGAGATGAAATTTCTCCATTCCTAACCCCACACAACCAATAAGATGCGAGGGATCATCACTGAGAGATAGGAAGGATGAAAGTTATATGATTTTGATAAATGGAGATGGCGACAAGAAGACAAGATTTTGACAAAGACCCAATTAGGAACCTACGATTCAACCCTAAGCAAGGTCAACTAATTAGTTTATAATATGATTTTCTTGCAAGTCTATCTAGAATTAGATCCGTAGATGGAATTTTTATTGAAAAAATATGGTTTTAGGGATTGAATCTCTTGTAACATACACATCTAACGTATTTTCTTGGGGTTTTTAAGATTTCAAATCACTTTTTATTGATTGACTTATTTACAACTTATTGACTTATTTGACGAGACCCTGTACATCTTACCCATGTTAACAATAAGAAGTAAGGGACCATCACCAACGAAAAGATATAGGTGAGTAATGTAACCTCCATCCTTTCCCAACCTCATGCTATAGTAGGAAGAGTGGGATCATCACCAAATATTGGGCAAAGAAGTGTAGCTTTATTTTGAAATGAAAGCATTTTTGTATTTATTGTTGATTTATCTTCTCTTTTTTGTTTATTGATTTTAGAATTGTGATTTTAGGAAGGAATGATTTCCCCTAGTATCAACCCCACGTAACTAGTAATATGCAAGGAATCAACACCAAAGGTTGATATAGGTAGAAAAGAACTCTAGGTGAAATGTTTAAATTGCTTCTATTATGAGAGAGGCTTTTAGAGAAAGATGTGACATCAAGAAGCTTATAGAATAGACTATGGAAAAATACACCCAATCTAGAAGAAACCATGAATAAAACTAAGTGTGTAAGTCTTGGTAGGATCAATGTCAAAATTATGTCTTAATTACTGAAATGATGAAAAGATTTGAATAATTCAGAGATGATATGATGGATACTTGAAGAAATATGATTGAATGTTTCTACCAATATTTGAAAGTTTCTTAAAATTTGCTTGAAAATTAATTTTCTTGATTTACAATTTCACAATATGATAATGTAGATGGTATACAATATGGATGCAATAATGTATAGTATGGAAATTCAAGTGACCATACAAGGAAACATTTAGGGTGAATCCAGTTGATGTATGTCAAAATCCTCACCTCCCAAGGTACACAAATGATACGCATGACCTTTGAAGTTTCTGTTCTCTTAAAAATGGTATACTACCTTGGGTTTAAACTTACAACCCTTGCCTACACTTATATATATTTGATCACCCAACCTTGGCATGAATCTTCCTGTTTGAAAGAGGCCTTTGTGAACCTCTTCATCACACTCTCGACATATCATATTCATGTGAGCATGAATACACCGCTTAACTTTGCTCTCTACATAGGTAATAGTGGTTACATTTGAAATTTTTCATGCTATGGGATTATGTCTCGTGGACATAATAAGCTTGGTTTTTGACATATTTGTGTATAGACCAAGGCTAGGAGTGGAAGAAGCCCTAGAGATGGATTTGATGGGTATCATTGTATTCTCAAAATGATCTTCTTCCTTTGTCGATTCTATCATGTTTATGCCTAGAATAAGATCATCGGAAGGAAGAAAGGATATACTAAGGAGGTTACCCATCCCTTGTGGTTCAAAGGGGAGAATGATCGGTTCATCACTCTCTAAAAGTTTCATAATCTTGGTTGTGGTTTTGGTGGACATAATTTCCACATACATCACCTTACCTTTATCTATTTTTGCTACCTCAAACGTTTTTGAGTCATTGACTTCAACTTTTGGAACACTTGAGGTGGTTGTGACCAATTATTTTGATGGAAGAGGTTTGTTTAACTGATTCAAAGGGAGGTCATATTCTGAATGGACCCTTGGTTTATTTTTGAGGTTTTCTAAATGTATGTCAAAGGGCTTAGGATCCCCTTGAGAAAAAAAGACCTTTCTCAAGTGGACAAATCTAACCTCTTGGGAAAACGTGGAGGGAATAGCCTTCATTCAATGAATCCAAGATCTACCAAGGACCATGTTATAACTTTTCTTCTTGTTGATGATATAAAAATCCATCAAGATGGTCTTTGGCCCAAGGGAAACATGAAGAAATGTAGTTCCAATTAAGGTAGTTTTAATGTCATGCCCTGACAACATATTTTTAGTAGAGGAGAATTTAGTCTACCCATGACCCAAATTATGCAAAAAAGAGAAGGAAATGAAATTCATAGAAGCCCCATCATAGATAATGGCTCTCTTGATGTAATTTTTATAAACCAAGACTTGCAAATATAAGGCAGGATCACCTCTTCAGGTTATTTCAATGTCAGAAGGCATCTCGTTTATATAAAAAAAACCATGTATCCCTATCAATCTGTCCCGAAGGATGTATGTCAAATTCAATATGATTTATTTGATCTCCAGGAGGAGACATAGTATGGATTAAATTACCAAGACCTAGTGCATCAAGCAATGCAGAATGATGTGCAGGGGAACTCTTCAACAAATCTAGAAATGAGATGTGAGAAAAGGTCTTGTTTAAATACGATATCAAATCATAATCTCCCATTTTTTTAAGATTATAGGAACATCATCCTGAAATAACGAATGAGTGGGGAGGGTTTACAAAATATATTCCCTTGTCTGAGTTATTACATTAATTTCTGGTTCAACCTCTAGCTCAACCAATCCAAAAATATTTGTATTTTTGTTTAAGCCAAGGTTAGGAGCAACTCAAGAGTTATCAGAAGTTGAGGCCTCATGGTCGTTATTCGATACAAGAATACCCTTATTTATTTTTTGAGGACTCACTTTAACATCTTCAAGATACTTAGGGAACATGTCTTGATAGATTCCTAGTTTTTCATTTTGGGGTGCGACGGGTCTTGTGTAACTCAGTTGTGATGTTCCTTCAATATTTTCTAGGAACATGTCCACAAAGAGCTGCTTTTGATTATCAGTGAGTCTTTGTATGAACTTTCTGAAATCCCTAAAAGTTTTGGCATCATGACCAATAACACGATGAGAACCGCAATAAAGATTGGGATCACAATATCTTGGGATTTGGTTTGAGTTTTGTTGTTTATTATAACCTCGGTTGTAGTTCTGAAACTATTTGTTATAACCATAAATTTTTTACCCTTTTCTTGAGTATGATATTGGTTCGGGCCTTGGGTTTGAGCTTGTTGTAGAAGGGTATGATTCAAATCAACCATGTTAACTGATAAAACAATGTTAGGGCCTTTTTGATTTTTTAATTTTTTGTTATTATCATGATTGTTAGTGTTACTGTTTTTTGTAAAACCAACGTTCTTCGCTTTAGTAACACCATCTATGGTAGCACCATGGTTGCAATTCAAGACCTTAGGTCCTTGGTTATTGGCTCCATTTTTTGATGAATGACATTTCTTTAAATAGGGGACATCAATTTCCCACTGAGACCATACTTCTTATGCCCAATATCTATAGTGGCTTGGTCGATTCGAAGCATACCTTCCAATACTTCTTTGTAACTGCAGAAATAACACTTATGTACTTCCTCCCTAGTCTCTCAATTGAGAAAGTTAAGGAAAACATCACAAAGTTCCATTTGGTCCATGTTAGGTGCACTTGCAGAGGAGTAAAGAACTTGATGCCATCTCTAAATGAAATGGGTGGTAGATTCGTTTTGCTCCTTCCTATTATGTAGAAACTCTCTAATCCTTGTTCAAAGTAACTTGTTCATATCAAATTCTCTGATGAATTAAAAAAAAATATAGTTAAAGGAATGCATGGAAGCTTTAGGAATCTGATATTACTAATCTAATGTAATTCCATCAAGAGTCTTCAGAAATATTTTATCTACTACAATATCCCAAGGAAGCAATTCCCTGATAGTAGTAGCACGAGATTTGATGTGAGAATTCAGATCTCCTTCTTCCTTAAATTTAGGAAGATCAAGTAATGGGCTTGGGAACATGACACCCCGTATGGTAAATTCAAGGGGTTCTTTCAAATACTCAGCATAAGCACCCATTCCGTAGGATTCCACCATTGAAGTTCCCTAATGAGGAGGTGGAGGAGTTAGATTGGCTACAATGTAGGTGTTAGCTGGAATGTATGGAGCTCCTTGATACAAATTATAAGGAGTAGGGAAGGTGTATGGGTCCATCTAAGGGTACTTTCCATACATATGTAAGTAAGGTGGAACAACACTAGGAAATGGGCTAGTGGGCATGAAACTAGGGAATGTCACATTTCCTGATGGAGTGGCATTCGAGAATGCACTTCCAACTAAACTTTACATAGGGTAAGTGTGAGAAGGGTGAGGGCCCATTCAAAGGGTATCAAATCCTGTGGGAAGATCACATGGATTTAATTGGACATGATAACCTTGTTGCACAAGATGTTGCATTGGTTATGCATTAATAGAGGTGTGCCCTTTGTTGTCGATGGAATGCTCCATGTTCTTCCCTACTGCATAGGCTAGTTATGAAGGTTGGGAAATCTATAGCTCTCTAATCCTCCATAATAAAGTGGAAATAACATCATGAGGTGAGGATTGGGTCTCTTGTTTGGGTGAATATTGTGTAGGGTTTGGTTGAGAGGGCACATGATAATCTCTTATGAATTGTTCAATGTTTTCATTCTTGTTTTCCTTAAAATTAGGAGTCTCAGGATAGGTTTTCGATACATTGTTATTGAAAAATTCTGAAGTATGAATCTTCATCCTATCTAAGGAATCATCTTATTGGTGAAGAGGATTAACAATTCATGTAAAAATTTCATCTTATGTTGTTTTTATCGCAATGTGAGGTCTTGAAAAGACTTTAGGGTAAGGATTTGTTCCACTCGCAAAAACCATGTTGTTTGAATTAGGTTGAGTATATTGCATATTTAAAAGTTGGTCAACCTCCTCTTTTCTTACGTAACTAGTGGGGTTTGAAACATAGCTAGTAGAGGTTTGCATGTTGTTGGTTTAGTTATCAACCCATCCTGAAAGGGAAGATGATTGTTGTGGTTAAACATTGGTGTAGTATCTATCAGAGCCAAATGGCCCTCAAAAATTTCTACCAAACATATTTGGGGAAGTAAAAAATACCCACCAACATAGGGGGGAAAATGGAGAGGTGAGGTAATTAAAATGAAAGAAGAGGGAAAAAGAAGGAACTAGTCCTTCACATCGGGTTCAATAATTTTATACGTCGAAGAATCAACACGTGAATCTAAGGAACACTCAACCTTAGGAGGTCGTGATGGGGTACCCAGGAAAGTACAAGGTTATGGGAAATGTTGAAAGGAAGCTATATGAGAGTCAGAGACTAAGAACGGGTAGTGTGAATTCCTATGAGTTGAATTGACCAAGAGGGAATTAGGGGCTATGCATGGGTAGCATAAGATACCTATGGTTAAATTTTATGGGTTGATTTGAAAGTTAAACTACACTGAAATGTTCATTTTAACCAATTAAGAAATGTAAATATAACTTGATTAAAATACAAATGTGCTTTAATCTCTTAACTAGCTGGATTCATTCCTGATTAATTAACCAAAATGAAATGAACAACTTAATCTACTTACTTGAAAGGAGGTTAATTAAAGAAAAATAAATAAATAAATCAAACATCTACCTAATCTATGTTTTTGGGTTTTCTGGAATTGAATAAAAGAAAAGCTACACAGATAATACAACTTCTTCTAATAAAATGGAAATTGACTCTACTCTAAAAATAAAGAGTGAAATAGACGGATGTGGATATTTCCCTGTTGCATAATGGATTTAATCTAATCTAATAAAAATGAATATTTTCCTAATTTATAATTGTGGATATTACTTCCTTTGTCTCTACCTCAGAATCAAGGAAAGAATGAAAAGCTTCTCACAAGCAATTATTCACTTGAAGCTTCTTTGGTAAAACATAAGCTTTCTAATAGAAGCTTTTTGAAATGAAACTCAATGCAATACATAGAAACATAAAATTATTCTAACCCACATCCTTTACAAACCCACAAGGATAGGTAGGGAGGAAGTTGTCAATATAATCGTTACTAGTATGTAAGCACAATCTAACTAAATGAACAAAAGAAAGCTACATGTGCTTTGATTATAAAGAAATGAAATCCTATCTGCACAAGAAATTCCTCCGAATCCTTCCCATAAAAATACATAGTGATGAGCTAAGAATAAATACTCAATGGAAGCTAGCAGTGAAACTAATGGGAATTCTAATTCTCTATAGCAAAATGTATTCTAAAACTATGAAATGAAATCTATCTAAAATAAAGAAAGCTTTAAAGAATTCAATTACACATCCAACCTGGAAATGTAGAACTGAAACAATTTTAGTACTGGTTGTGATTTTGTGGATCCCATTAGCTTATTTTCCAATGTAATGTCCAAACGTGTCTAGGGAGCTAAATTGGTATTGTGCAGAATAAATAAGGAAGAAGAAGTCCAGACCACTTCGCAGCCAATAAGTGCCACATCACTCATGGGAGGGGAAGTTAACTTACTAATAATATTAAGTAGGGAAGAATCCTATATGCATCTACCAAGCTCAATAAAAATTGATTTGGTTACGAAACGTGCAATAAAGGTGAGTTTGAAGAAGATAAAATGCTAGAAAGACATAGTTAAATGTGCATGGAACCACCAGTCTGCATAGACTAGTGGTTACATAACTGCCACGATGGTTGCATAACCACCACTCAGGGTAGATGGGTGGTTCTGCAACCATGAGAACAATTATGTAACTAAAGGATAGCAAGCTAAGGAAAACCTACAAATTAACTAAGGAAAGTAGGAAAAGATGGAAAATAGAAAAGTAAGAAAAAGTACGCTACTAGAACATTCTGCAAGTGAGAAATTAGACTTGAACATCATTGAAATTGATATTTATCATCATTGAGCATTTGAACTGTTCTGAAAATTTAGCACCATGAAAATTTTGATGCATAGAGGTACCTTATTCCTTTCACAACCTCAAATTCGTAATAAGAAGCATGAGATCATCACCAAAGACTGTAAATGACAAAAGGTGTAATTATGGGAAAATTTTAAAGTATTTTTGATTGATTTTGCCTTGTTTTTACATTTTGCCTTTTGGGAATGAATGTTTTCCCTCAAATCTAAGCCCCACGCAAAGGACACGAGGGATCATCATTGAAGACTAATATGGGTGGTCAAAATATATAGGTAAAGAATTTTTAGATATTTCTTGTTAAGGAGAAATTTTTTTTGTAAGGTGGATTTTCCATCAGTAAGCTTGTAGACAAGACCATGGGTGAAAACATCCAAAATGGGAGAAAACACAAGAGGGATAAGATGCACAATACTTAATAGGAACAATATTAAATCTTAGCTCACGATGACATGAAATAAATAGGTGAAGAGTGTGAAGAATCATGAAGATGTTATGATTGGGATATCTACCAATGGAAAAAAAAGTTTAGAATTGTTTATAAATGATCTAGGTATGATATTTTGATGGACGAGGGTTACAAGATCTTTTCCAAAGTAGGTTGTAGCATCTAGATTGATATCAAATCCATTCTTATGATTAAAAGGGGGTATGTGATCTCGAGTGTTGAGAAAATCCTTGATGGCCTCATCATTTTGGAAGAGGTCCTTCGAAACATGATTTTATTGGTCTTAATCAATAAGGGTAGGGTAAACAATGTCAAAAGTGATAATACGAATGGAAAGTTGGTAAAAAAGGATTGTATTAGCAAGATCTTTGAATATGTTGTGTATGGAACCTATCTCAACATTAGATTCAATATCTTCATCAGTAATCGTTGCATCAACAGACACTTCACACATGGGAGCATTGGGGTTGTAACCTAAACCATAAGAGCTAATTTTTTGTGATGGGATAATGGGATCTAGATGACCTTGTTCATTCTTTCTAAGACCTTTTCCCTTCCATTGAATATTTTTCATGATTTTATTTCCTATGATGCATTTGGGTGATTGATAACATGCATCAAACCAATCAACATATAACTAAGAGCTCTCAAAATTTGGAATTTTCTCATTTTATAAGTATCTGAATTGTCAAAAAATGTTTTTCCAAGTTTGTAGATGGGAGCTATTTTTATATGGCAATCATTTTATTTTCTATAGGTTTTTGGTGATAAAGGTAGGTTTATAATGAAAAAATTATTTCTAATAGTTTGAAATAGGTACTCACCACATCCTTTATCAATGATTTTGAATGTGGATATTTTCTCAAATGAAGTAGTAGGTGTATTAGATAATGTAGAAGGTGGATTAACTTATGTAGATGGAAGATTATTGTATTTAGAAGGTATAATGCCACTATCTAGACTGTCCGTGCTAGTTTTTGGAAGAATATTTTAAAGTGTATTGGGATCAATATGCGTGGTTTCAAAAAATGGGATGATATGAGGTGGAGTGGATTTATCTGTGGATGGGTAGTAATTCACTTGCTCATGTTTACCCTCTAGAAGTTTGTAACATTTAAAAGGTTTATCATCATCATGTAAGTGAATTATTTGCCTTCATGAGGGAATTTAATACACTGGTGGAAAGGTGGAAGGAATGACTTGCATGATATGGATCCATGCGAGACCAAGGATAATGTTATAAGAGGTTTCAAAATCCACAAAATGACAAAAGGTTTCCAATGTTTGTGGTCCAACCTGTAGGGATAGTGCGATTGTCCTAGAGAATTGTCTTTATTGTTATCATAACCAAAAATAGTGATGACATTAGTTCCTAGACTTTCCTCAGTATAACCAAGACATATAAATAGCTTCATGGAGAAAATATTTAGCATTTATCCATTATTTATAAACACTCTTTTGATTTTATGATGAGTAATGAATGCTTACATATATAAAGGAATTAATTTTTTGATATTTGGGTTTAAAAAGTCATGGGGAAGAAATGACATGATAAGACTATTAGGAAAAAGATTTACAATCAAGGATTGGAATTTTCAGGTGTTGATGTCCTTAGGAATACGTGAAACATGTAGTACACAAGTAATGATGTATTGAATCATATGTGATATCTTAAGAAACTCCACAAGGGATATTTTCATAGACGTATTCTCCAATTGTTTGATAATATCTTAAGTATCAGAGGAATATTTAGCATTGGATGTCTATTTTAGATCAAGAGTAGACTTACGATTATATGTTTGAGGTACTGTGGATGTGGAAGGTTTCTTTGTTTTAGGCACAAAAACCTTTTTATGTTGTGTTATTACTGCATAGGTAGGAGTGGTAGTGTTTTATGGTACCAACAACGTTGGGTTTTTGATCGAAGAATGATATGATTGAATCATACTCCATATTGTTAGATGTTTGGCCCTTATATTTTTGAGATATTTCATTTTCATCGTGTTTCAGAAAAGGGTCTTGGAAAACTCTCAACTTCTCATTAGGGTTTTTATTGTTTGAGGGGTTTTTTAACTTCTATATCTCCAAAGTCAATTATATCTTTAATATAATGTCAATTTTTTCATACAACGATATGTATGGTGTACTTTGATATGATGGTAATTTCAATATTTGTTTTCTTTATACCATGTTGGTTGTGGTTGCCCATATTTGAAGGATCTTGAGATTGGATAATTAGCCATATTCACACTTTCCAAGTGGGTGTGAATTATCCTCATTTTAATTCAAGAGGAGTAGTGTATTTAATATGAATTATGATTAGTTGATTAGAGGATTTGATTGGTTTTGATTGTAGTGTTTGAACATTTTGAACATTGAGAATTGGATATCCCATCGTTCACAATGTTGCAATTTCGATTGCTGATTTTTTTTTTGTCTTTATTTTGAAATGTATCCTTATTAGGCAAATCCATAGAAGGATTTTTGATGAGGCCCTTAACAACGAGGGCTCTCTTGACTTGTGTTCCCTTCTTGATTACTTCCTTGAAGTTGGTTAAGAAATGCATTTACATTTGGAATGATAATTCAATGTTAAGATTAGGGATGGAAAATGGGTAAGTGCATGGAAATGGGGGGCCAAAAGGGGGTAAAAAAGGGACACCTTTTTTCTTGAAATCAGACAAAATCTTGACTTCATTTAATAATTCGGCATGCATATGCTCAAAATTTGACAAAGTGATAAGAATAAGTACGGTAGATCTCATAATCTAGTTTCCAAACTACTATTTTTTAAGAATGGTGGAGATTAAGAGGGTCAAATGTGGTGCGCACACAAAGTATGTCTATTTTTGTGTCCAAAAGATACAGAACCTATTATGTGTGCGCACTCACTACCACCCCCCCCCCCCCCCCCCCCCCCCCCCCCCCATTTTTTGAGCAATATAATTTATTTTTAAAATCCATTCTTTAGTAGAAAGTTAGATAAAACCATGTACAAAGTCCCACCAATTTTTAATAATATTTGGATGAATATATAATTTTTTATTAATTTTCAAAGTGCACACATCGCTGAAAAATGAAAAATTTGTGTGTAGACCCCTGTAAATTGGAGAAAAAAGTTAATTATGTTTTTGTTTTTTAGTGTGTGTAGAATGGAGTTTCGAAGAGAGGTCGTTTTTTTTTGAAATTTTGTTGAAAAAATCATAAATTGTGTACAAAAACATATGCATATGTTTTGACAAGAAAAGAAGGCACTAGTAAAATAAATTAAGGATGAAAGCCTTAAACTAATCGAATTTTAGAAAGAAGCATATCGTCACCAAGATAAAACTGAGCTTGACATCATAGTATATTTTTTTTTGGAATATTACGTTATAACACATTTAATATTGGGAACTGTACACGTGATATTTTGATGCTTTCTTGCAAAAAACATGAATCCATTCATGGATTGCATAGTACTAAGGTTTAGGGTGGGAGATCCAAGGCAAATCCAAGCCCGTGGGTTGGGATTTTCAAACACACAGAAGCTCGTAACGTGAGTGCGCTATAACAACACTCACGAGTGCTTTATAACGTGAGCTACGTGGTATAAGGTGCCTGTGGGATTCCTATTTGTTATGTGTTGTAAATGTGTCTATGTAGAAGGATATATTTTCTTTTATTAATCTTTATACTTTATTATTTCTTATACTTTAAATTTATTTTAGTAAATATAAGAAGTTAGAGTCACTCTTGCAACTTATGGAACTAGTTTCACAACTCCATCTGTCATAGTTTAGAAGATGGTTTTTCATAATCTAACCTGGTTAGTACATAGGTATTTTTCATGATTTCAGCATTCAACCTAAAGCTTTTAGGGTTTAAATTATAAAATCGATGTCTATTTTGGGAAAGAATATAGTCATTGTTTAGGTTTTGGGGCCTTTTGGATTGGTTATTGACATTTGTAGGAGTGTTAAATGTGTCAAAATTAGAATTTATAAACCTCACAACTCCCAAAGGAAGTCGACAACTGATCGAATATATGGATGGACTCATGAATTTTCCCATGAGCATGGAGTTGAATCCCTAATTTTGTCTTAGAATATGGTAAAATCATACAATGGATGAGTACCTACTTTACAAGCTTAAGGAATGCATCTTTCACTTCATGGTCAATGGTGCGTCCTTCCTCTGGCCAACCTACCTTAGTAACACTCTCAACCTGGATCAAAAGAAATTATTAACAACGTTTTTTAAAGTTTGTTTCAATGTGCAAGGATGATTGGATATGATGATTGATGAGTTTAGTGTGACTTGATGGAAGATAACTTTCTCCGGAGGCTTAAAGGGCGATTTTGAGCTAATAAAATACCCTCTAGTAGAGTTCAACAAATATATTAAGTATCTGGAGGTGATGTCAAGAGAATCTTGGAAGTGTTGAAGATAATTTAGGAATATTGTTTAGGGCTTAGGGTTTAGGGCTCATGGCTTAGGGTTTAGGGTTCAGGGTTCAAGGCTCATGGTTTAGGTTTTAGAGCTCGATGTTTAGGGTTTAGGTCTCACGACTCAGGGTTTAGGGCTCAGGGTTTAGAGTTAAGGGTTTAGGGTTTATGGTTGAGGGTTTAGGGTTTAGGGTGTACAGTTTAGGGTTGAGGGTTTACAGTTTAGGGCTCAATGTTTAAGGTTTAGGGCTCGAGGTTTAGGATTTGGGGTTTAGGGATTAGGGTTTAGGATTTAGGGCCCAGGGTTTAAGGTTTAGGGTTGAGGGTTTAGGGTTTATGGTTTAGGGATTATGGCTTAAGGTTTAAGGGTTAGGGTTTAGGGTTTAGAGCACATGGTTTAGGGTTTAGGGTTTAAGGCTCACAATTTAGGGTTTATGATTTAGGGGTTAGGGTTTAGGGCTCAGGGTTTAGGGTTGATGGCTTAGGGTTTAATTTTTAAGGCTTAGGGTTTAGAGTTTAGGGTTTATGGCTTAGGATTTAGGGTTTAGGGTTAAGGGTTTAGGTTTTAAGGCTCAGGGTTTAGGGTTTAAGGTATAGGATTCAGGATTTAGGGTTTAGGGTTTATGGTTTGGGCTTATGGTTTAGGGTTTATGGCTCAAGGTTTAGGGTTTAGGGCTAAGGGTTTAGGTTTTAGGGTTTAGGATTTAGGGCTTATTGTTTAGATTTTAGGGCTCAAGGTTTAGGGTTTAGGGTTTAGAATTTATAGTTTAGGGTTTAGCACTCAGGGTTTAGGTTTTAGGGTTTAGGGCTTAGAATTTAGGGCTTAGGATTCCATGTAGTAAAAATAGGGTTAAGGGTGTAGGATTTAGGGTTTAGAGTTTAGAGTTTAAGGTTTAGGGTTTAGGGTGTACATTTTAGGGCTTAGGGTTTAAGGTCTGTAGTTTAGGGTTTAGGGCTTAGGGTTTAAGGTTAGGATTGAGGGTTTAGGGTTTATAGTTTAGGGTTTATGGTTTAAGGTTTAAGGTTTAGGGTTTAAGGATTATGGTTTAAGGTTTTAGGGTCAGGGTTTAGGGTTTAGGGCACAAAGTTTAGGTTTTAGGTTTTAGAGTTTAGGGGTTCAGATTTAGGCCTCAAGGTAATCACTAATCTAGACTAGAGGAATTTTAAACAATCTTTAGGCAAAGAAATTTTTTTCCTTGTGGTTTTCATGCCCTCCAAGTCGAATCATCAATAAAATTGAATTTTGTTTGATTATAAATAAATAAAGAGTTAGTGAGAGTGTGAGAGGAAAAGAGAGTGAGAGTGAGAGTAAGATTGAGATTGTTTAGGGTTTAATGTTTAAGGTTTAGGGTTCATGGTGGTAAAATAGGGTTTAAGGTTTAGGGTTTAGGGTTTAGGGCTCAAGGCTTAGTGTTTAGGGTCTCATGGTTTAGAGTTAAGGGCTTATGGTTTAGAGTTTAAGGTTTAGGGTGTACGGTTTAGGGCTAAGGGTTTATGGTTTAGGATTTACGGTTTAGGGCTCAAGGTTTAGGGTTTAGGATTTAGGGTTTAGGGTATAGGGCTCATAGTTTAGGGTTTAGGGTTTAGGGTTCAGGGTTCAAGGTTTAAGGCTTAGGGTTTAGGGTTTAGGGTTCAAGTTTGAGGGTTTAGGGTTTAGGGCTCATGGTGTAGGGTTTAAGTTTAAGGTTTAGGGTTTAGGGCTTAGGGATCATGGTTTAGGGTTTAGGGTTTAGGGTTTAGGTCTCATGGTTGAGGGCTCATGGTTGAGGGCTCAAGGTTTAGGGTTCAAGAGGGTTTAGGGTTCATGGTTTAGGGTTTAGGGTTTAGGGTTTAAGGTGGTAAAAATGGGGTTTAGGATTTAGGGTTTAGGTTTTTGGGTTCAAGGTTTAGGGTTTAGGATTTAGGTTTTAAGGCTTAGGGCTTAGGGATTAGGGTTGAAGCTTGAAAATTGGTATATATGATGCTAAGGAGGTCTATTAGGAGATTCAAAGGAAAATTGGAAGGTTAATTACGTGCATGTTGAGGTGTGAGTGACAATCTAAGGGAGATAAACAACAAATACAAACCTAGACCTAATTGTTAGCTCAATTTAATGAAGGATGTGGTATTTATCCTTGGAGTTCAAACCTAAAACTCTTAATGACAACTAGAAACTCTTAATGGGTACTCTAAAATTCCATCAAATTTTTTAGTATGTGTTTAAAGTTGAAGATACAATCAACATAATACCCAAACTTGGCTAGAAAGTGGGAAGGTTATTGTCTAAGAGAGTGGATAGTGAATGGAACAGCTAATAGAAGGTTATGTTAAACAAAATTGTCATACCTCCTTGAGATTGAGAAGGGTTGAGAGATGTTTTTAGCTTGCATGAAGAGTTTGCAGAGTATCCAAACTAAGAAGTGACCAGTGAACCTTGCTCTTGTGCAATGCAAGGGAAATTTTGGTAAAGGTAAGTGAGAGGAGTCTTTGGATGAATTTTGAGAAACTAGATAAGTGAAATAGGTTGTTTAGTTGGTTGAGAACATGATGGAATGATAAGACAATCTCAAAATAGAGGAATAGATTCAAAGGTGCCTAGATTTGAAGCTTCTTAGTTGAGGAAACAAACCCAATTGAACTAATCAGGGCAGAGTTGGACCAAAATAGAGCACTAGAGGAAATTCTTGGGATAGGGATAACACTGAGAGAATGAAGGAAGCCTTGAAGAAGACCACATGATTTTTTTAATTGCACCCATTGTCTTCATGATGTTTTAGATCCTTCACATACCTCATGATGACCATTCTCTTGATTATTTGAATCGATAAAAACTTACATATGTGATTTGATTTATTATGTGTTATAAGGAATTGAATGAGTCCATATATTTGAGCAATTGTTGCTACATCTAGGAGTTGTGAGATTTATAAAATATAGTTTTGACACATCTAAAACTCCTACAAATGTTAATAACCAATCAAGAAGACCCCAAAACCTAAACAATGACTATATTCTTTCACAAAATAGATATCGATTGTATAATTTAAACCCTAAAAGCTTTAGGTTGAATGCTGAATCCTGAAAAATACATATGTATTGACCAGATTAGAATCTGAAAAACTATCTTCTAAATCATGACAGATGGAGTTGTGAGACTAGTTCTAAAAGGTGCAGAGTGACCCTAACTTCTTATATTTACTAAAATAAATTTAAAGTATAAGAAATAATAAAGTATAAAAATTAATAAAAGAAAAAGTTATCCTTCCCTCCCATAGGCATATATACCATTTATATTAGTAAATATATCCCTCTAATAGGCATATATACCACATAGTAATCAGGAACACGAGCGCGCTATAACCGCTCACATTTCAGGATTGGTAATTACTAAACCTGATAATTCACAACGCACTCACACTTTCCTAGAACACGCTCACGTTTCGATTAAAATCATATTTGTGTCCACTTTTTGGCCCCCCATCTTTGTGCACTTACCCAAATACTGACTAATCCTTTCTCAGGAATTAAACAAAGGAATCAACTTGTGAACCCTCTCCATATTTGAAGAAATCTTGCGGATATTTTGTTATTTATTTAATTTTTATTGTAAAGTTCCATCATAGTGACCTCAGAATCTAAGTTAAAGGATTTTTTTTTAATTTTTTTTCTTCGATAAGTCGGTGAAAGTAGTACTGGATCCTTTAGGAAGGTGTAAAAACCAATTTAAAGCTTGTCCTCCTAAATTATTAGGAAAAGTATGCAATATGTATATATCATTATAAGATACATCTTCACATGCCATGAATGACTCTTTTACAAGTTCTCTTGGGTCATTATTTCCTTTATATTTGTAAAACTTAGGAGTTTCAAATGATGGAGGAAATGGTATATACAACATGGATTTATTAAATGGATAAGGAAAATAATCTTTGAAGTTGAACTATTTGGTTCGTTTTTACATTCCCATAATCATTTATTTTATGCTCTTCCACTCTTGTGCAAATATAAAGTTTTGTTGAGGGGTGTCCATAATGTCATGGATTTCTTTACTAGGTTGATATTTCTTTTCATTCTTTACATTTTTAGTAACTTTAGAAGCTATATGAGAAATATTTTGTGTCATCTCATGGATTTTTGATAACAAGGATTCGTTGGATGTTTTCATTGAATTGTTAGAGTTTTTTTGCGTTTACTTGATTTGGGTTATTCTAGGAGATGTTTCAAGTTCTGGTCACTAAACTTTGAGGGTAGTTTTTCTCCCATTTCTATGATATAAATAAGGTATTGGTTTTTGTTTTGTCTCAATCATTCCTCTATTTCTTATTTTTCTTCTTCAGTGAATTTAGGTTATCTAGCTTTGTTCTCTTCATTAGAACTACCTTTTTCAAGAGGGTTGATTCTATCAAGGTCCTCATAGATATTATGGATTTTTTTATAATTAATCACCATTTTACTAAAGGAAATAACCTAAAGTGAAAGGTGGTTTGTTATTTTTCACAAGCTTGATAAATTTTGGAAAATGTTTAAGCTCAAAGAATAATAATGGATATGTTTGCTTGGTTTGAAATTGTAAATGTATTTAGGGAATCAAGTATAGTTTAATCAAAGGGTGTATATCCAAAGTATAAGAATTTATTTTTGATTGGGTTGATTGGTATTGATTTGAATTTTTTTGTAGAACACAAGTTTTTATCTACAAGTTTTGATTCAAAGTAACGTTTAAAAACAACAAGAAAGAACTGATTTTTTGATTAGTTTTTTCTTAAAGGAAAAAATACCATTGGGAAATGTAAATTTTATGATAATGTAATCAATCATAATGTCGTGGAATGGATGAATGCAAAGGATATTATAACTGTGATAGATGCATCTTTTGATATATACCATAAGTGATATACCAAATTTTTATATGGACAAAAGTGGTATGAGGAACCCTTGGAATACTGAAAGAGACTCACTTAATCAATAGTATCCCTTATAGAGGAGTAAATCACCACCTCTATGATGAATTTTATGATTAGGTGGTAGTTAATGAGGGAATGATATGTGAATGGTGTCCTTATTTCTTCCCAAATAATTTATAGGGATGATGGCATAAAATTCGTTGTTACAACTATTTAGGCATATGCTCATAGTAACCCATCATGACAACTTTACCTGTAGGTGGTGGACAAAGGAAAGGATAGATTTGAACGTTGTTCAAGACTACGTCTAAAGTGTAATGCAATGAACCACGAGTGGTGTGTGTTAGTGAATTCCACATCACTAGTGTATCTAAGTGGTGATGAAATCCACATCACTACGTGCTAATACATGCATGTAATTAACATGCAAGTTCTTTCTAACTTTGAAAAAATAATGAGTGTGAAAAATGACAAACATAAATAAAATATTTACCTAATTTTCTAGTAATTTTTAAGTAAATGTTTTTAGGAAACATGAAAATGTATTAGTAGTTTGATTTAGTTTTGTTTGATATTTTCTTATTCAGACAATCTTTGACCTAGTGATCCTGTAAAACAAGGTTAACCAAGTACAATATTGATATGAAACAACTTTAGCCACTTTTAATTCTCAAGTTCACCCATGAGGCATGAGAGAAGAGCATATGCGATTTAGGTTGTATAAATGATATATAAAAAACTAAAGAAAGCTTAGAGGTGAAATAAAACACATTAAATTAAAAATAAATATAAGACAATTTATATAACAATCTTAATCGCTTTTGATTATCAAGTTCATCCAAAAAGGGTGCAAGAGAAGATCATACATGATTTTTATTGTAGAAAGGAAATGTGAAAAATGAAACATAAACAAGATAAATAATAGAACTTAGTTAGAAAAAAAATTAAGAGACGTGTTTTATTTCTCTTTTTCTATAAAAAACTGCAGGAAAATCTTAAAAGATTAGAGAAAAAAACAAGACATTAACCAATAGAATTATGGAAATATGCAAAAAAAATAAAATTTTACACATAAAACTAATGCAGAGAATAAAAATATAGATAAAATGCAGACAAACACACTTGAAAACTATGCAAACTTAGTATATGTATAACGAAGACACATCTTTTTGTAATGGAAACACATAGAATAAAATGCAGACGCATTGAAGTTAGCACTAACATAGGACTGTGACATAAATGAAGAACTATAAAAAATAGACTTAGAACATATACACTAGAAAAGAGAATGTAACATAAATTCACCCGAAGGAATGCTAATGTAAAGACTTTAACAAAACAATATACAATAACAAAAAAAATATAGGTAATTTTTTTTATAGAAGAACAAACTATATAATGCTAGCACATGAAATTTAACACTAGCGCAAATCTTTAAAAAAGTTAGAAAAGACACACTAATGAAGCTCATGAGCTACGGTATCAAAAATAAGACTATGTAAATGTAAATCACTTGTTCTTGTAAAAAATTAGAATATGACCAAAAACATCTAATTTTTACAAATTTCTATTGAACCAGCTTATGGAATGACCTAGAAATTGGTTAATGACCTTTAAACAACACAAAGAGCATGAAAAAATGTAATATTTGTAAAATATGATAAAAATAATGTGGGGTCCAACTGGGTGTGCCAAAATTCATATAAGAGAAATGTTAATGATATGAAATTCACAAAAATTTCATATATTAAATGTATTTTTATTCATTCGTGTTTGATTAGAACATGAAAGCTAACTCAAAAAATAAAAAATTACCCTTTGGGACATAGGAATAATCGAATAACGAAAAAAATAAAATCCAATTTATCTAAAAATAAAAATTGAACGAGAAGCCGTATGAGGTTAAATTCTCATGTACAATTTTGTACAGTGACGGTAAGGATAACTTATCTGTCAACTTTTCCAGTATCACCCCCAAAAAACCCAACTTTGCTTTATGTAAAGTTGCTAGAGTATGATTAACCTCTAAATATGAAATCACTGCTTATATACCTGGTATTGACCATAATTTACAAGAACATTATGTAGTATCAGTAAGAGGCGGAAGAGTTAAAGATTTACCCGGCGTGAAATATCACATAATTCAAGGATACAAAAAAGATAAATAGAAAAACAAATGAAGTGTAAAATATTCTGAAACAAACTCCTTGCAACCTCAGATTAGACCAACTGAAGAGTGGGGTCGAGTGATATTTGTTTTTAGATCCATATGAGAGATTGGTTCCTTTTGATTTGTGGTTGCTCCAAGATATTCTAAATGAAAGTGAATCCAAGCTAAGATAAATGTGGATTGATTAATGATTGATTGGATGAATGAATGGATTAATACTTATGTAGACACTAAATCACACACTTCGGATATATTTCTAGGTCTTGATCACATACCACTATTCATATGAATCCTAAGCGAGAAAATTACTAATCGACCACTATCTTTGGCCTCTTTGCTTTCTTTTTGCTTTCCTTCTTAGTCTTACACATCCCACTACCCAGTCCAAATTTCAACACTTTAGTTTTTCTAAGTCTGGAAACCAACACCCAACCGAGACGTAAGTGCCCAGGTGCCCTTGTCCCCTCTCAGTGCCTCTAACTCTTTGTATCTTACTCACATCTTTTGGGTCTTTTCTATCAGTTGGGCATCTATTTTCTTAGTGGTTGGCCTTTTAGTGGTTAATTACAAAATTCAAACAAGGCAATCATATAAATACAAAGATATGTGACCATAATAAAGGACCAAGCTCTAAGCATCTACTACTATCACCTAAGGTTGCATCTAACGACATTTCAAGAGCATCAAAGCATCCATCTATCTATCATACAAGGGACAAGGAACTACATTCTTCTTCATACATTTCATAGGAGGGGAAGTTAATTTTTCCATGGACACATCTATTTACATCTTCTACATATCGCTATTTAGTACATCTTTCACAAGAGCCACCTAGGGAACGATTCTACACACACATACATAACTACATGGATTCTGAAATGTAGTATAATGCCAAGATCGTAAGTTCACTTAGCTGGGTGACTTTCGGGGTTAGTTTGAATCCCCAGTTGCATCTTTTTATTTTTTAAGATTTGATGTGTTTTGGGGTTTTGCAGGTGCTCTTTCTCTTTGTAGGTTTCAGGTGAGCTCAAAGATCATATAATGACATATAAGTGACTAACAGTGAAATTTGGTGAACATCTTATGACACTGTAAAATTCAGTTTCTAACAATTTCATAGTCACAAATACCCATAAGCAGTCTACAGTGCCTAGTCACCCTCGACCTAGTCCAAGCGCCATAGTCCCAACATTATCGACAATTATACATTTTTCTGGGCTCGGTTGCGATAGTTTGCATTTCTATTCGATCATTTTTCCACCTCGGCACATTGTTATCCCAATTTTTCCCCCTAGGAAAAATTGATCAAACATGACCTTGCACAAGAAAATCAAAAGGGCCAGATCTGTCATGCGAGCTCACATTCAAATCCACCAATCAAGTGGTAGATGGGCTTGAAAAGGGAGGAGTAGGGTAGAAAAAGGAGGCCAACGGTGTCAAAGGAAACCAGAGGCTCAACAGGAGAGAATCAAATAAAGGGCTCAAAGTTTTTGGACTTCGCATATGAGTCAACTCGAGGTAAAACAAATCAGAGTCGTGAAATGTGCCACACATCAACTCGGCGCAATTCTAAAAGGCGCAGAAAAATGGAGACCCCAAATGAGCGCGAAGCTTCCACATGTCCACGACCCAACGTAGTCAATCCTAAACAAGCAGAAGGGACCCAACTAAAAAACAAAGGAAGAGGAGCAAGCCCGTATCGGATAAGTACAATAGGGTAAGCATAGGCCTCCACGTGTCTAATCGGCGCATCTTTAAAAGTCAAGCCCAAAAGGTGGTCCCAAACGAGCGCCAAGCCACGACATAGTCAGGGTCTAAAAAGGGTATCATTGACTGGTGAATCAGATAAGTAAAGAACAGACCCCCGGAGGGTGCCACGTGCCTCATCGGTGTAACTCCAAGGATAGAATCTGAGGCAGGGTCCCTAAGCATGTGCGGGCTTGCCATGTGGCCAGGGGTCCAAGTGAAGGAAGATCTGACCTTTGAATCGGCTAAGTATCACAGAATAAGCAGAAGCCTCCACAAGTCAACTTGATGCATCCTTCAAGGTTAAAATCTTGAGTAGCAGTCCCCAATGAGTCAGAGCACAGGCTCGCGATGTGGCCAGAGTAAATCCTACAAATGGGGGGCAAGGTAAGGTAGCCCGAATCCAACTGTAAATGTTAAGTCAAAAAGGACACAGGCTGTTGAAAATCCCAAGCTCAACCATGTAATCTTGGTGTAACAATGCATCCTTCATAGGCACAATCCTAAGATGGGTCCCTAAACTAGTGCCAACAGTCCATGTGTCCTAGGTCTGAAAAGGGGACACCAGACCATTGAAAATTCCAAGCTCAAGATAGGCCGAGAAAATCCTACACCCCTCACGCTCTTTGCAAGAGGTGAACCTATAAGGGGAGTCCCCAAATGATGCACCATCCCTCCATGTGTCTTGGGTCAGGCACAAGTGTCTCTGCACAATACAGGGGGGTCAGGCATAGAATAAAAAGGAAACCAGAGCAGGCCTGATGATGCCACATGTCAGTTTAGCGCAACTTTAAGAGTTTAAAGGAGGGGGTTGAAACTTAAGATGTGTGAGGTTGCCATATGGACCTTACGGATGAATCTTCGAATATTGTGAAACCGTGTTAAACACCCTGACTCTTCAGACATCCATATCTTTCAATGAGGAAGCTTGGAATTGAGTAGGATAGGACTTTTTGGATAGCTCCCCGGTGCCTACTACTCACCTACCACCATTAATGATATGGTATTCCACCATTTTTGAGGCTATCAAGTCCCCCACAGGTATCACCATGATGAAGAATGGGCCTCCTTTCTTTCCCAGCAAGGAACAACACATGGGGGCATGGGTTTTGTAGTAAATCCCATCATTTTTGTAGGTGGATTCAATGCTCTTCTAGGGGTGGTTGGAGTAGGGTTTCAATTCTTCCCTCTCTCCTTCTCTCATTCTTCTATATATTGTAAAGGAGGGGCATATTTCAAGAGGTTGGTCATATTTTCTCTCTCTGCCCCCTCTCTTTTCTTCCCTGAGGGTTGAATGTGGAGTTTAAGCCTCCTCTCATGGCTTTGTAATGGCATTTTTTCTTTCCTCTTGCCCATTGATGATGTACTGTGTGAACTCATGGAGCAATAAAATATGTTTTGTGATGTATTTTTTCCATCCTTCCTTATTTTATTGTCTCTTCTTGCCTCTCATCATTGCAGGGTATACTGTGCATACTTCTGATGTCTATTGTAGGTTTTGGGAGCTATGTTTAATGGGTTTGAAGTGGTGTTCTATGTGAACTCTATCTTTGGTCTGTGATGCATCTGTCCATCCTCTCCATTGCTCACCTCTCTCCACTTCAGGCAGCTGAGATTGTGATCAGCAACCCCCTTTTCTTGGTGCTATCACCTCTGTAGTGTAGGATTTCTTTATTTTCATGCTCTCTCTCTCTCCCTGTCTCCTTGGCATTGTTAGATTAGGAGTAGATAGTCACATTTCCTTCCTTAGAAGTAGTTTAGCATTAGGATTAGGAAGAAGAAGTCTTTCTCTGGAGGGCCATCTCAAGTCTACAAGTCCCACAGCTTGAGAGATGGTCCCATGTTATGCAGTCACACCGGATGCCCCACTCAGATGAAGGCCATTCGGGGGGCGTTGTGATTTTGCATAATACTTTTGGCCATTCGGGGGGGTGCTCATGATTTTGCAAGCCACCGTGTGACCACCAATCAGTTTTGGCACACCCGGTGGGACAGGTCTGAAGCACCTTACCACTTCATTTCATCAAGTTGATGTGTTCTTGGTGAGATTCAGCCTTTGGAGGCACATTTCAAGCACATCTGGCTACTCCATCTGGTCAACAACCCATTCTCTGAAGTTACAGACCTTTCCCATCCATTTTCATTCATTCATCTTTCCACATCTTCCATCTTCTTCCATTTATGAAGTTGTGTGAATCATGACTTCATTCCCCTCATGTAATCCACACTTGCAGTAGGACATCGAAGAGTTTGATTTCCTATCAGACTTAGAGGAATGTTTTGATGAGGAGGGGCCCATAGAAATTACAAATTTCACTACCCCATCATTCATCCTTCAACCACAAGAACCTGTCGCCAAAGAGTTGCCACCAATCATGCTCATTTCAGAGCATGAGGTTGAGCTTTAGTGCACCAAAGGTCAGCAAAACAGTGCCTCCTAGATCCTAGTATAGAACAACTCCAGGAGGTGTATATTTTGTTTGTTGATACTTTGAGGAGGGAGAAACACCATCTGCAAGGTGGTTTTTTACTCTCATTTCTGACCATGTTCAGTGCCAAATCAACTACATGGTCACAATTTGTGAGGAAGGGAAGCTACTTCTCCCTGCATTGGTAGGATTTGTTTGAGTCCCTTTTCTAGTTTTTAGGGTTAGTGTAGAGTAGGAGTAGATTTTCCTTTCAACAGAATAAGTGCTTTTGCACACTCTCCATGTCCCACTTGGGGTGTGTATGATTTTATTTTTGTACATAGTGGTGTTGTGGTGTTTTATTGCTCCAGGTTGTATCATTGTGTAGTTTAGTGTACCAAGGTCCATTTGTAGCAGTCATTTCCAGGAACTAGGTGAAATCCCTAGGTCAATACAATTTTCTACTCTCAGAAATATCATCTTCAAGATTTTCTTATGAAAATTGAGAGTGCGGATAGTGGGGCAGGTTCAGGGTCACCAAGTGCAAGCAGTCGGGGCCTCAAGTTTTAAGGGACAAGATCAGTATCAAGCTATCATTCATGACTCCATGCCCAATGGATGCACTTCAAGGCAACTGATCTCTTCATCTAGCAGGAAAGATGTCCCCGTGAGTCACCAAACTGTTATCCCAATTTTTCCCCCCAAGAAAAATTAATCAAACATGACCCTGCACAAAGAAAATCAGAAGGGTCGGTTCAGTCCTACGAGCTCACATTCAATCCAAAATCAAGGGGTGGGTGGGCTCGAAAATGGAGGAGCAGGGTCGGAAAGGAGGCCAATGGCGTTAAAGGAGATTAGAGCTCAACAGGAGAAAATCAGAGAAAGGGATTGAAAGTTTTTAGACTTCACATATGAGTCAACTCGGGGTAAAACAAGCAGACTCGTAGAAGGCACCACATGTCAGCTCAATGCAATTCCAAAAGGTGCATCAAAAATGGAGGTCCCCAAACAAGTGCATAGGCTTCCACATGTGGATCCAACGAGTCACTCCTAAATAAGTTAAAGGGACATTGGGATGATAGGTCAAGCCCAAAATGAATCCAAGAACGCAGTTCCACCAATAGGGTCTAAAAGGGAGGCCTCCATTGTCCCTTCCATGCACCTTGGTAAAGGTTCACCTAAAGTGAGAAAGGGACAATCCCAAACAAGCGCCAACCATTTCCATGTCCCAAGGTGTCTAAAAAGGGGAAAAAGTCGGCCATTGAATCGGCTAAGTATAGAAGGGCTACAAACCATGTGTCCACATGGCCTCATCGCATGTAACTCGAAGGTCCCTAAAATCCAAGGTCAAGTCCCAAAATGTTGCAGAAAAGCTCACCAACGCATGGTCCAGGGTCCAAAAGGAGGTAGAGCTCTTGAAAATAAGGTAGAGTATAGAGTCAACGGAAGTGCCTCAAGTGTTCAGTCCTAGGTTAAATAAAGCCTTCGTCCAAAAGTTGTTCGAAAGGCTAGAACTTAGGAAGCGGAACATCCACATGTCTCATCGGATTTACAACTTCAGAAGGTAACCAATTGATGCAAAAAGGTGCGTGACCCAAAGAGAGACCCTAAACTAGTGCTCCCTCACATGTGTCTAGGTTCTAAAAAGGGGACACCATCCATTGAAAAGTCCAAGCTCAGGATAGGCTGGCCAGTGGAATCCTCCACATGTCTCATCGGTTGCATCCTTCAAGGTTAAAATCTGGAGGTGGTCCCCAAATGAGTGCAGCTCACCACGTGGTCAGGGTCCCGATGAAAAAGGGAGGCAGGCCTAGCTTGGCATTAGGTCAAGCTAAGGACAATAGGGTCAGTGGAAGGAGCCACGTGCCTCAGTCAAGTGCTAACTTTCAAAGGAAAATCTGGAAGTGGTCCCCAAATGAGTGCACCAGCCTCCATGTGTCTTGGGTCAGGCATAGTGTCTCCACCAACAAGAGGGGATTAGGAAGAACACAAAGGAAATAGAGAAGCCCACGGAATCTGCCATATGTCAGTTTGGCACAACTTCAAGAGTGAAAAGGAGGGGGCTGAATCTTAAAAACGCGCGGGCTGCCATGTGGATCTTGCATGGGTATGAATCTTTTAAATATTGCGATCCCATGAAAACCTTGACCTTTAATGGCCATATCTTTCAACTGGAAGCTCAGGTTTGAGTGGGAAAGGACTTTTTGGAGAGCTCTTGGTGCCTGCTACTCACCTACCACCATTAATGATCTGGTCCACCATTTTTGAGGCTATCAAGTCTCCCACTTTCCGCCATGATGAAGAATGGGCCTCCTTTCTTGCCCAGCAAGGAACAACACATGGAGGCATGGGTTTTGCAGTAAAGCCCATCATTGTTACAGGTAGGTGGATTAGGTGGATTCAATGCATCTTCTAGGGGTGGTTGAAGCAGGGTTCAAATTCTTCCCTCTCTCCTTCTCTCATTCTTCTATATATTGTAAAGGAGGGGCATATTTCAAGAGGTTGGTCATATTTTCTCTCCTGCCCCCTCTCTCTTTCTTCCCTAGGGTCGAATGTGGAGTTAAGCCTCCTCTCTTGGCTCTATAATGGCATTTTCTTGCCTCTTTCCCACTGATGATGTACTGTGTGAACTCATGGAGCAATAAAATATGTTTTGTGATGCATTTTTTCCATCCTTCCTTATTTTATTGTCTCTTCTTGCCTCTCATCATTGCAGGGTATACTGTGCATACTTCTGATGTCTATTACAGGTTTTGGGAGCTGTGTTTAATGGGTTTGAAGTGGTGTTCTGTGTGAACTCTATCTTTGGTCTGTGATGCATCTGTCCATCCTCTCCATTGCTCACCTCTCTCCACTTCAGGCAGCTGAGATTGTGACCAGCCACCCCCTTTTCTTGGTGCTATCATCTATGTAGTGTAGGATTTATTTTGTCATTTCATGCTCTCTCTCCCTGTCTCCTTGGCATTGTTAGATTAGGAGTAGATAGTCACATTTCCTTTCTTAGAAGTAGTTTAGCATTAGGATTAGGAAGAAGAATCCAGCTTTCTCCGAAGGGCCATCTCAAGTCCGTAAGTCCCACAACTTGAGAGATGGTCCCATGTTATGAAGTCACACCAGATGCCCCACTCAGATCCGAGGCCATTCGGGGGGTCTATATCATTTCATTGTGACTCTACAATTAGAATTTAACATTTATTTTAGTATTTGTTAAATCATTTGGTGAACCTGTCACTCAATTCCAACCTTCTTTCTAGGGTTTTATTCTTATACATGTCACTCGTAGTAGTTGTTTTGGGTATTTTGAGCATCTCGAGCTTCCTCCATTTTCTTGTAGGGTTTCTAAATCAATGGCTGAAAATGATAATCAATTTGTTAACTCTTAACAAGTTCCTCTGGAAAACATTGAAGCATGTGATAGTGAGTACTCATATCATGAAGACATAAATGTTGATCAAGAACAATTGGACAAGATCACAATTGTTTTCAAGCTGTGTGATAATCCTTCCCATCTTCTACATATTCTCCATGCTTTGATTGCTATTAAAATCTCTCGTGATGCTGCTTCAGCACCTATTGTTGGTTCTTCCTCGACTTCCATAACCTCCACCCAACCCTTTCATATTACTACTTTTATTCTCATTACTACCTCTCCCATCCTTAAACATAATGATTCTAATGCTCAACTCAATGATTCTTTAAATATGACTAATTTAACTTCTTTATATTAGGATTTACAAACTCAAACTCTTCAACATCAATTGGCCACTTCTCACACATCCCAACCTCTGGATTCCACATTACTAATTTATACTCCTTTCACACCTGCTATTTCCACTTATGTGCTTCCTCTTAATTTCATCACTCGTAAGATGCCCATTTTCAAATGCAATGACAACCCTCAAGAGAATCTTTAAGCATTTCATGTAGCATGTCTAGATTATGTGGATGATCACACTTTACTAGCAAAGACCTTTCCTTGTAATCTTTAAGAGTATGTAATGTGTCGGTTCTAGTGACCTAATTTCCCCTGACCCAGTAAATGCACCTCAGTCCAGACATTTAGCTGACAGTTCAGTATTCCTCACTGGGCTTAGTCTCCGAATATCGTCTATAATATATCATGTGATCCACTTAGTGCAACTTAAACAAGGATCTCAACGACAAACTAGCAGGATTATGTCTTACGATATAATCAAAACTTAACGTAGATCTCTATTGTGCTTGCAAACTATTTCATTTCATGTTTTTAATTCATCTAAAGTACTAATTACAACAGGTCCAAGAGAGTGTTATCTTTGAGACATCTCCATCATTCGATCATTTATGTCATACTCTTAAGCTACGTACGAAATTTAAACTATTATCTATAAGAAAGATTAAGTATCATGAGAAAGCTTCATCTTCTACATGCTTTCAAATTAAATACAACTTTCAAACCATCTAAAAAACCTACTGAAGCCAAAACAACTGTTAATGTTGTTAATACTCATTGAGAATCTTAAATGGCATCATCCGAAGCATACATTTTACTAAAATTCCTATTAATCCACATAGTTCTATTACCACATTTGGTTGACAACAATCTTATTACGCTTCCTCCACCACTTAATCTGGACCCATCTCTCCCTAAAGGTCATAATTACAATGAAAATTTTATATGCAACTATCATCAATGTGTCGGGAATTCTACAGATTGATGTTTCAAACTTCAGAATCTTATTCAAGATCATTATTGATAATAATGAAATTGAGCTTCCTGAGCCTATGCCATCTACGCTGATAAAAAAAAACCATAAGCTCAATATCTTCAACAATACTCTTCCTAAGCATGACAAGAAAGTGAATGAATCTTAAGCCAATCATAAGTATTGTGTAGTGCCTCCTCCTTCATTGGGGCTCTTTATTTTCTAGTTGATCATACTGATGCATCCCCGCCATTTATTACATTCTTTGACTATGAATAGAATACTACATTCTATTCTGACACATTACATATTAATGCTTATATCGGGCCTCATGCTATCAATAATACAACTGATTGATCCATTGATTCATGCATGTGTGCTCTATTTACCAAGCTTATTTTTATTGACTTTCCTCTATCACATATTTCATATCCAATTCCTAAATCATATGGTTATGTCAAAATTCCAGTCACATTCGGTCCTCTTACCATGCTTGTGCCATTTATTATGGCACCTTCAGTAAAAGGGTGTGACATGCTCTTAGGTCTTCCCTGGATTCATGCAACTTAGGATATCATTTATCCATGAATAAATTGTGTCTAAAAGTTCACTTCATAACATGCAAGTCATTACTCCCAATGGTTTTACTGCCATGCACACCATGAACCTCAACCTCCTCTTGAGGTTTTCATTGCACTTGGATCTAGAGCATTTAGGTCCCCGTGAACTCTCAAATATAAATCACAATTTGATCCTAGCTCGCCTGTTTGTGCATAACCTACACAGTCTCATCGAACCATTATTCCATCACATTAGTCTAGGTCCACACACTTGGGAAGCTCCTTATTATAGGTATACATTACCTCCTTGGTTTTCCTTCACATAGGTGTTCATCACCTCTATTCTTTAATTCACATATTTTCTCATCACCTCTGCGCTCTCCTTCTACATAGGTGTTCATCACCTCTGCACTCTCCTTCAAATAGGTGTTCATCACCTCCATGCCATCCTTCATAAAGGTGTTCATCATCTCCGCACTCTCCTTCACATAGGTGTCCATCACCTTATAGGTCTCATGCACATAGGTCTCATTCACCGATACATCATCTGTCTCACACACCACCAATCTTAGAGCATGATCACATGCCTTTATATCTATAAGCATCAGTGAAGGAACCTTGTATTTCACTTTTATTCAGATAGATCACTTATCATCATACACTTGGGGGGCATCATGCTTACTCTTCCCCCCTTCTAGCATTGTCAGGTGTCTCACATTTCTACTCATTTCACTTCGAGATTCACATCTAGTCTTTCACATTCATCATACACATCTTGATCCACACGTCTGGTATTGTCATTACCCAATGAGGAAATCTTATGCTACGGTTCACACTTGACTATTGAGGGCATACTACATTCATGAACCTCACATCATACACATGACACATTTCACACTGCGGCACATTCACGACACATATTTTTAGTGCACATTCATCATGACACACTTCCCTATGATGCACTATAGTTCCACAGTTCATACTCGACTGATGAGGGTCTAAATAGGAAATGAACCTCACCACACTCATTCCACTCTTTACGCTCTACACTTTATCGATTATATCTTTCTAGTGCATAGTTCAAACCATTTCCTGATGATGCACTCTTGTTCTATGGTTCGTTCTCGACTGCTAAGGGGTCATTTTATAAATGAACCTCATCTCATAACATATTCATTCACATTCACTTGGGGGGGAACACTTGACTCCTATCGCATTCAATTTTCATATCCATTCCATTCACACTCACAACATACTGCATATCTTGGTTGCATATTGTTCTTGCTTACTTATACTCACATGTACACTTTGTTTACAATGTTAGACGACCATTTTGTATGTCATTATATTTTCTATATACACATGCAAATTCACTTACCTACTAGTTGTGAATGTAGCCTTTACACATATCATTACACGCAACATGGATGCTTGACACTTTACCTCTTACCAATCCCACAATGGCTACTGGGGGCATCTACATTCGTACACATCACATGTGATATTATTTCATTTTATCCCACTTTCTTATTCATACTAGCACACTACTATATCAGATCATACATGCTTTGACATACTTTCTATCTTTCTAACATGATAATGGGTTCTTCATGTGTAACATTTACTTTGCAAAAACTATTTTCTACCATGGTTGTTTGTTACTCTTTGACTTGTCACTGTCTGCCATTTTTTGCCATTATTTTCCATTGTATGCCATTGTTTGTGGGATTTTCCCTTTGTCTTGTGTGCACACTTTATGCTTTTGGCTGATTTGGACTTGATTGCCTTGTGACATTGTGAGTGATGTCCCATGTTTGAAACCTGACTTTTTACGGTCTACATTTTCTTCTTGCTTTCTAGCTTACACTATTTTCTTTCTATATGTGTATTTGTCACTGTTTGTACTAAAACATGTTTTCCAATCCACTTTTTTTGCACATGTGACTTGGTTTTAACCAAGCACATTCCCTCCCCATGTAGGGATTCAATTTCATGATGTACATCGGGTCCTCCTTTGGGACACATTCTCCTAGTGAAGTCATACATACCACTAATGAGGGAGGGCATACATTCGGTGAATTAGTCACCCCATACAGTAGTGCTCAGTTACAGTATAACAAAATTCAATATAAAATCAACACAGTCTATAGTCTCAGAAATGAACCAAGAATTTAACTTAGGTTTTTAGCACAACACAGACGTGAGTGCCCAAACACAAACATGAGTGCCTGAGCACTCCTGACCCTTCATGGGTGCTTATGACTAGGGGGAAGTTACACAATTTTTCTCAGATCAACACAGTTTTCAAGAGTTTACATAACAATTTTTTTCACAGTACAGGCACAATCCTTTGACGATCAATATGCATGCATTTCCTTTTTTATTTATTTTTGCATTGGATCGAACTTGATTGAATTTGAGCACACCATCTACAGTGGTGTATAAATCTATGGAAATGGTCAAATTATGAAGAACAACAAAATAACATTCTCCCTACACTTCTTCTTTCATGGCATGAAATCGTCATAAAAAACTCTCATTTGGCTTGAGATTTCCCAAAAAAATTGTTATTCTACAATTTTTTTAGGATCCTTCTTATCCTTTCACTCATCACGGATTAGGTACACATGTTCCTTTTTCTAATTTTTCCCATTTTTACACACTTTCTTATATATTTGGATCAATTTTTTCATATACACATATTTGAACACTCATTTTCTCTTCTATTTTGTAGGTCCTTCCTTATGGGAAGAAGTAGTCATATCATCAAGCATAAAGTGAAATCAATAACAAGTACAACATGACATATACACATACACTTTTGACCCCTAGGGTTGTTTCCTCTTCTATAGCTTCCACACTTCATTTTTTAATCACTCCATGCTTTTTCTTATCTCCTCAGCACATTTTTCTCCATCGATCTACATGGTTATCATGTACGCATCTCTTATCTACTTTATGTTATCGAGAATTATCTCAATAACATAAAGTGGGGGAAAATATAGACACTAAATCACACACTTTGGGTATATTTCTAGGTCTTGATCACATACCACTATTCATATGATTCCTAAGTGAGAAAAGTACTAATTGACAACTATATTTAGCCTCTTTACTTTCTTTCTGGCTTCCTTCTTGGTCTTATACACCCCACTTCCTAGTTTGAATTTTGACACTTTAATTTTTTTCAGTCTGGACACCAGCTCCCAGGCACCCTCATCCCCTCTAGGTGTCCCAACCTATTTGTATCTTACTCACTTCTTTTGGGTCTTTTCTAGGCATTCGACATCTTGTTTTCTTGGTGGTCAGCCTTTCAGTGGTTAATTACAAAATTCAAATAAGGGAATCATATAAATACAAAACTATGTGACCATAATAAAGGACCAAGATCTATGCATCTACTACTATCACCTAAGGTTGCATCCAAAGGCATTTCAAGACCATTAAAGCATCCATCTAGCTATCATACAAGGGACAAGGGATTGTATTCTTCTTCATACACTTTATAGGAGAGGAAGTTCATTTTTCCATGGACACATATATTTACATCTTCTACATCTAGATATTTCTCGTCATTTAGTGCATCTTACACAAGATCCACCTAGGGCACAATTCTACACACACACATGTAGAACTACACTGAGTATAAAATGTAGTGCAACACATGCATTGTAAGTTCACTTAGTCAGGTGACAGTCGGGGTTATTCTGACTCCCCATTTGCATCTTTTTATTGTTTAGGATTTGATGTGTTTTGGGGTTTTGCAGGTGCTCTTTCTCTTTACAGGTTTCAGGAGAGCTCAACGATCATACAACAACATACAAGTGACTAACAATGAAAATTTGTGAACATCTTGTGACACTATAAAATTTAGTTTCTAAAAGTTTTCGCAGTCACACAGAAGTAGTCTACAACGCCTAGGTGCCTCCGACCCAATACTAACACCCTAGTCCCAGAATTCCTAACAGTTCTACATTTTTTTTGGGCTTTGTTGTGACAATCTGCATTCCTGTTCCATCAGTTTTCCAGCTCGGTACATCTTCAAAATTATTACAAAATCAACTAAGTCCCTTATTTCATCTATTGCACTCAGGGTTTCATATTTCTCTATATTATTGCTTAGGTCAACTATGTACTTTATTGTTATATCATTTCATCGTGAATTTGCAATTATAATTTAACATTTATTTCAATATTTGTTAAATCAAATTGAGTGATCAATTAGAAAATATAATGGTATGTAAGAGTGATTTCCAATGGCGATTTGGTAGAGTAATAATGAAAATTCCTCAAACTTCCAATGATGATTTGAGAGGAATGGAGATTATTATTTATAGATGCAGAAGAAGCTGTGTATTAAGGATGGTGGAATTGACTGAGTTATAGGCTATTGATTTCATTTTCCTTATTTATCATGGTTGATTTATTCTATGTAGTTGGGTTTTTGAATGAGAAATAAAGAGGATTTATTTGAAATTAGTTGGCTCTTGAATTATTCCCAAGTTTACATGCATATTTTCTTCCATGTTTTTTAGGATTCTAGAACTTGAGTGGGGTGACTAGTCAGCTTGAGTGATTTGGCTGGTGAAGTGGAGATGAATGGAAGGTGAGTAGATAATTGATTTTTATTTATTTAAACAACTAATTAAATTATCCAAAGGAGTGTATAGTGTATAATGAGTGTAATATAATTAATTAAATTACTTATAGAAGTGAGATTTGGGTGAATAATGAACCAAATAGTATTTGTGAATTTTGTGCAACAATTATGAGAGGATATGGGCATTTTCGGAGGTTATAATGTGTAATGGGTATTTTTAGGGTGTCTACAATTTAAATTTCATAATGTGGAGTTCTTTATTTAATATTTCACAAGTGTTGATGATCCCTCACTTTTTAAGGCTAAGCAAAGATCATTGAAAGAGTTTAATAATCATTAGGACACTTTTCACTCAAATCTTTCATCGAACTCTAGGTATACAGTCTCAATGTTATAGGGAGCCCTGTAAAAGAATTAAATCCTTAATCACTTTATTATTAAGGGTTCACATGGACATTTTGTGCTTTAAAGGTTCAATATATGAATATATTATAAGGGAGATTACATAATGCTTAGAGTTAAATAAATCCCACATTCTTATGATCCTAAGATTATATAATAAAATCATGTGTTAGGCTCATAAACAAGATCTTTTACAAAAGTTAATGAGAGCATATGAACAAGATGGAAAATATATATGATAAGTGTCAAACTTGGATCAAGTCTATGAGGTCCATGACATTCATCCTATGAGGATAATGAGCTATGAAAATAAGCGACACATGTAATATTTAGACTATGTCCATGTGGAGAGCTTGGGGTATAATTTATACATTACTCACTGTGCCAATTTCTATGGAAAGAACATGTCATTGCACCAAAATTAAAGATTGTTATTCTATTTTACTTTAATTAGGATTGGAATATTAGAAAATAATGTGTAATTAGATTAATATATAAATACTCTTAACTATTTAGATATGATAGTACATGTAAAAAGATATTAAGAAGTTAGATTCAATTAGGGAACATTCTAAATATAATAAAACACAAAAAATTGAGTACACTTAGCTTTTTTGCCACCTCACAGCCTGATTTGGATATAAAATTAATTAAAATAGGTGATGATAAGGATATAGATGCTTCATCTCTAAAATAGAGTGCTAAAACCTTCCTAGATAGTAGTTCCAAATTTGGACACTAGAGTGAAACACTTTTTTCCATATTCATGAGCTACTGTTTTGATGTTTTAATACACTTTTAAGCCAATATGGGTTACTTCATCTCCATATTTTATGGCTTCAGTTCCCTATACTAATTCTTAAAATGACATTAGATAAATAAAAGGGGTGCGTGGTTGAGTTTAATTTCCCTTGGTGGCCAACCCCCTCATTGATCTTGACCAAGCACTACACTACATTTCCCAAATGAGGGGCTCAAACTCCATATAAGTCTCGAAATTCTTGTGGAAGAGTGAATGCAAGGATAGATATTCCTTCCCCTATATTTTTCCTTTTTCCTTAACACCAATAATATAATAACTAGGCATAATTTAAATACACCTTTTTTGAGTGTTGAATAGAGTGTTGAAATAGAGTGTTTGTAGATCAATATTTGCTAGATTAAAAACCCCTTAAAGTTCCCTTTGGTGTGTAAATAATTGAAAATACTTGATTTGGTATTGATATGATTTTGAATTGGAATGATATACTATTAACCTGGTTTAGAGTGCTTCATACTCATACAAATGCTAATCCCAATGTTCACTCTTGATTTAGGGAATATTAGGGAATTTTTCCTTAAGACTTGATAAATAGTTTCTAGAGAATGCTAGGTGAGTAAATGAGTGTATATAACTTGATTTTATACCATTCCATGGGATGTGATTTCACCTTAAGGCCGAATAAGAATTATAAATAAGATAAATATAAGAAACTATGAATGTTAGCCCATTGCAGATATAACAGTCATACACAGACAAAACCGTATGATGGTTCTATCTAACCTGGACGGTAGTGTCCAAGAAGGTAGAATGCTATAAGTTAATATATTAAGAACTATGGTAGGATATATAGGATGTTTATGAGTAATGAGATAAGTATTATAGGTGTTTGAGGAAAATTTTAGGCGAATAGAAAGAATTGGTAAGCCTTAGGAGAGAGTGGAATAACGTGTTTAAGATTTATTTGTGTGTGCAATTCATTATTAATGGATATAAAACAAATCAATAATATCACGTACATGATTACCAAACATAGGTGTCAACATTCCCCCCCACCCACTAGGCTAATAAATGAAATTTACTAGCTTAAAAGGAAAATGTACCAGAGTGTGTAAACATACTTTGTCTTTACTCGATTGTTTGAATGGTCACAATATGACCCTAAGCATGAAATTTATAATATTGGTAGAGAAATACAAAAATATAACATAAAACACTCAATTAGTTATCAACTATTTTTTTGAGAGATTTTTATACAAGTGTTTGATCTTATAAACTAGGAGTCAATTAGTATCTTCCATATTTTTCCTACATATCCTCACAATCCCAACAAACCTATCTCTAGAATCACTCAACTACATTTATTCTCTCCCCTAGAATATATCTTAGTGAGTTGTTATCACATCTCACATACACACCAATTTATATTATCACACACATTATTATTTAAGCATATTAAAATAATGTGAGTGCTAAATTCCTAATATTCCCCCATTAGTAAAAATATTGAAACATGTGGAAAAAAGACTTGATAAAGTTAGAGAGGGAGCCAATCAACCTCTCTTAAGCCATTCGCTGATGGGAAAACATCTATCTAATATGGTGGTGTGAACTACAAATATGGATGTACACATCTCTTTAGCCTTCACTCTTGTGTAAACATACACATTAGTTCAAAATTAAGTACATCAACTCGAAAATCAGGATCTGTAATGCATACATCATTATTCGCATTTTGATATAATAAACTATGACAAACAAACAAACACAAAGAGAATAGTAGTCTGCAACCCCTTCATTAGTGGCGAGCTTGAGGTCGCTATCTAGCCTCCTTCATTTGTTTCCTTTGACCTCTAGTTAGATGGTGTTCACTCAATAGTATGAACCTTGAAAGTCAAACATGTACCATTATTTTATCACCATGGCTTCCCCACTAATTTTTAATGTGGATATGAAATTCCAAAGCTCTAAAATTCACCATAAAAGCAATATTATCCATTACCTGACAACACACCCTTAAAATTGAATATTTGATAACACACAAGGATACTTGACTCTAATAAGACACTATGATCTTTTATGACCACTTTGTTTGGTCAAAACTATTTAAACTATATAAACTCTAAATAAATGATGTAAATAATACTAAAGACATGAGAATATAAACCCCTAACAATGAAAAACCATGAATGAATTGATGCTCCCCCTCTATTTTTTAATAAATGACAAAACAACTACAAAATATAAATCCAATGAACTATAAACTATTAGTCCTTAAATTTAAATTTGTATAACAAATTAATCAAGTTTTGAACCTAAAATCCACATAACAAATAAACCATTAATTAAACATTCATTTTAAAACTTAACTATGACTCAAGATAAACAGAAACACAATTTATAAATTACTATCACGTATCATTGTCTTTAGGGAAAGGAATTAGATATCCCTCTTTCAACCACTCCAATGATCTTTTTAAACTTAAAATTCCTCCTTTCTTTATGTCTCGTAGTAAGTGAAAATACGAATCCAGATTCTGGAAACCATTTGTATCTCCAAAGCCCTTAAGGTAAGGAAAGCTGCCACTATCAATTTGAATCTCCACTTTACATTAAAAAAAACAACACCATCCGCTATAGATCGATAAAGATTATCAGAGTTTGCAGGCACAAATGAGTTAATTACATGAGAGAGGACTGTTACATATAACATGGGTTGATCGTAGTCTCATTGTTCAAATCTCAGAGTCCTCGAATATTCTGTGATCTCTTTAAATTACCAAAAAATAATTAATGCTGAATATTCGTTGAGACTAATAACTATGTGGAAATTTATGAGAAATAAACCAAATGCAGAAAAGGATCAATCACATTGTAGATCAGAGGGAAGGAATGATTGTGGCATATGAACAGTGTCTGGTATGAGCAAGAGGTTGAATCATAGAACACACTAAGTAATCTCTTCAGATGCACATGGGAAAAAATGGATGGCTCTACCGGGTTCTAGAAGAATTCAGTCCATAGAGGTGATAAAACAAAAAATATGGATGTTCAGGTGGTTAAAAATTTAAATACATAGCAGATACACAGCATCATTAATGATGTACGATAACAGGTCTACATTGGGAGTGGAGCTAACTCAATATACAGTGAGCACAAGAACTTCGAGGATTTTCACATCCGTGTGAAAGACACAAACAAAACATGCAAGATAAGATCCAAACTTGGGCGGTGGATGGTTGTGCCTCACTGACATGGGAAGGTAGATAGTAAATCCATATACACGAAATCAAAACTTCAACATAAATGATATATAGTATGATCAATGCAGTACTGACATGGAACATAAGACTTGGAAATTTAGTTAATCCAATCAATACAGACAGCACAGATACAATCAATCTACACCAAGATACATTATCTTTTGAAAATGATAAACTAAAGCACTAAAAAATATATTAATATATAAGTATTTGGATAATCTCTCAAATTATCATCAAATGGGGCAATACAAAGATGGATGCCCCTTCATATTCCTGAAAAAACAAATTCCATAAAACTATATCCTACTCTTATACCAATGATAAAATTAGTAGAGTAATACAGAAATATGACACAAAATACTCAATTAGTTTTTCATTTATTTTTTTGGGAACTTCTTATACAAATACTTGATCCCATACACTAATATTCATGTCTTATTTTTCGTATTCTTCTCTCCAACATATCCTCACAATGTCAATAAGTATATCTACAATCACCCAAACTAACTTTTTTTCTCTCCTCTAGAATATATCTTAGTGAGTTATCACAAATCCTGTATAGACCAATTTACATTATCACACACATATTATTGTTTCAAGTACATTAAAATAACGTGAGTTCTTGTTTTTTTTTTTTTTTGTGTGTCCGATGTGTATTAATGGAAATGGCATAAAACCTGCAATAAGTAGGAAAAATCTCCTATCAATAGGGTGATATTTTTCTATGTTTGATAGGGTAAGTTCCTTCGTATGATGGATTTTTTTGTATTTTTTGTGCTTTATCTTGAAAGCACAAAAGAAGCAAATATGAGAAAAAAAAGAAGGGAGAAGATGAATAAAGTGAGAAACACAAAATATAATAGATATAGAGACATGTTGGGATAACTCATATGTAAACACAAAACAAATTCCTCTCTCTCACACATAAAGAATAGAGTACAACATATGCATAAATTAAGAAGCACAAAGTCTTTATGACCCCCAAACTACACAAATATGGCACAAAGTCCACATACATAAACATTCAACATAAAGTTTGATTAGCAAAGCATCACATAAAAGAAAGGATAATAGAAGTATTAATGATCAAGGCAAAATTTAATGATTGAAGAACATTAATAAGACTGCAGGGAGAAATGACTGCATCAACATTGCATTAATATATTCATGGAATTAGGAGAATATATGTGCATTGAAACTTGCAAATTTTTTTTTGTTAGTATTCAGAGGGAAAAAGAGAGGTAGAGATTCCTCGTTATATTTATGTTCCAGAATTATATAGGCATATGCTTCAATAAGTAGTTCTATAACTACCTTTAAATTAAATTGACCCCTAACCTCAAGCTGACCCCACTTGAGTTACATCATGATTTGTTTCATTACACTATTTAATTAATATGATGAATAAAATATCAAACACACTTTTACATTTTATTATTCTTTCATCAAACTCTCGAACAATATTGCTTGAGACTGCGGGTCTATTTGTAATCTTTGGTTCATGACCATTAACCATCCTTACTATTTGATGAGAAATGAGTGCTTTATTTTCTCTAGACGGTCCAAAAGGGACTATTATTTTAACTTGTTTGTAACATGAATCAATGTAATCTTCATACAAGATTATTAGTGGCATTAGTTGACTAGACCAAGCCCTTATATATTAAAACATATTTCCCATATATTCCTATTCATATAACTTCTCATAGTATTTGGAAAACACTTGAATTTTCTTATAAGAACTTTCAAGTTCTCAACATGAGCATTAAATTATAACTTATGTCAAGGATACAAGAATTTATGCTTCTTCGCAGAGAATGACCCTTACCCACCATCATCATGCTCATAAGAGTCAATCCCAACTCTTTGTGTAATATCTAATCAGTTGAAATCCCATTCAATAATTTTTTCAAATAGTTGGTGAGAATTCTCTGTGCATCCATTTGTCTATAAAATCAAATAGCCTTTTCATAACAACTAAAAACTAAATTCCATAAGGTAGGATGGATTCAACTTTTAAAACTTATGGTACAAGTGAGAAATCCAATAACCATATGGATTGGAAGTGTTATCAAGACACCTAATCATGGTCCTAAAAAGAAGCACTATGGAGAAATACCAAAATCCTATTAGATTTCCATATTGCTGCACAGTTTGGGAGATTTGTTCTATTTTCTCTTTATTGATCCAACCTTTATCTTGGACAATTCTAGTCGCTTCAGACCTTACAAAAAATCATCCCACGTAGAATGGTATCATATCACTGATGTAGACTCCCCACTACACCCAGAGAAATGTACACACAATGTATAAAGAATTTCTATAAAATGTGGCAATAAATGTATTCCATGATCCATCAATGGTCAATTGTTGGGTAAGAGATGCACCAAATACTGAGATCCTCTTCACTAATATATAAACCATATTGCATAGCCATTAGAAGTAAAAAACACACCCATCCAGGAGGATTCTCAGGGATGAGTATATTGTGTCCAAACAAGCTGAAGCTAAAACCAAAAAAGCTTTGTGTCGTAGTTGTAATCCCTGATCCCAAACCAAATAAATTCTAGGGGGAAAAATGTTAATTGGACCTCTTTAAGAATACAAAGATAATAGTGAGGGTAACAACTATGAGATTAACAATAATCATATTGAAAGAGAAGATTCTAGATAGACTATATTTGAAACAATAAATATCGATGTTTCGAGTCCAATTACAGGACTCCAAGAGAGAAAGATTTGTATTCCCAAAGAGAAATTATTACAATATATAGAGTAACCTTTGTTAGGAAACCACAGATTATGCATCAATGAATACACAAAAAGTAGAATAACAAATTAGCAACTTACAGAGATAGAGAAAAATAAAATATACAAAATAGCAAACATGGAATAGACGAACACCTTATTTAGTCGTAAAACCCTAGTTGAGTGCTTAGGAAAAACATCCATGGTGCAAGATATCAAGATTTATTAACTCAAGATGAACAGATTACATGAAAACTCATTATGAGAAACTTTAGATTTCCACAAAAATATATACATCTAATTGGCCAAGTACAGTTTGGACTCCTCCTAAAAATAGAGTGGAAAAATGCCATTAGGGATTGATTCCTTAATTTTTTCCTGGACCCCCCTACGACAAGAGTGGGGGGGGAATCCCCCCAACACCCCCTTTTAATAAGTGAGGTACAAACCGTGCCGCAAAGGGATCCAAAATTTAACTTTGGTGGCACATATGGCACATATCTAACAACCTTTGAGGCTTGACCTTTCCTATTATTTAGAAAAAAATATTTTCTTGATGCTTGACCTTTCGTTTTCTCTAGATCTTATTTTTTGTTAAGTGTAATAATGGTTTCCATGTATTTCTTAGGATAAAACCATCATCCTTATTCAAATTTTTAGGAAAATTTTCTATTTCAATGGTCTCATGGATTTAACGTTCCCTCTAGTGGTCAATTCTTGCAATCAATTTTGTATCTTCAATACAAATGTGATGTTTGAATTGGAGGAGTGTTCTACAAGAGAGGATTTTGTAATTTGGTCATGTCGAATATCTGAAAGATGATATTTTACATGAGTTTTTGATGTTCTTCTTGTCTCTCTAATGTATTGCTTTCCGCATGAGAAAGGGATCGAGTACACTCCACCATATGATTTGGGGTCTTGAGGATATTTTGCTGTGTCTAGGATGTTTCTCAGTGTTTTCTATGGAATAAAAATTACTTTGAGACCTTTTCTTGCTAGAATTGTTGTAATGCTATCTTTGAGGCCTTGTGATCAACTTTCTTGTAGCTTCCACTATCTCGCAGATGTTCAAGCATCTTTTGATCTTAAACTGACATGTCCATTACAGCAATAGAATTTCTTTTGTCTTCCTTGACAATAATAATATCTTTTTCATTTTTTAGTCCTCTGAGGGCCTGGTCTTCATCTCTTGAGATATTTAATTTTGGAGGTTTTGATTTTTTAAGAGTTCTAGTGCATCCCATGCATAGGTCTTCTACTTCATCTAATGGAAGATCCATTGCTTTAGCTTCAATGTTGCCTATGATGTCCTTGAAGGGAATATTCATTGGAGCAATTGCAAAACCCAAGCCTTTTTTAGGAAGTTTATCTTCGGTTCATCCAAGTGGATGATGGAAATATTTATCACGCAATTTGTTAATTGCTCCATTCCCCTCAATCCATTGGTTTGCTGTGTTCCAACTCCTTTGTGAACTACTAACAATATAATTTTAAATATCGAACTAATAAAAAGCATAGTCTTCCTCTTATAAGATAGATAACATCTCTCTTGGTGCTGAATTATCACCATTTACAATGACTTGATCCCTTTGTAATAAAAATTAAACTTTGATATGAAATTCAGCTAAATTTTATGACGAGACCAGGAAGATGCGTATGTTTGGATCGGTCCACTTCTTTGTAGAAGAAAATACTACACATTTTTCTAGAATAAAAAGGGCCAAATTTATTTCCTACTAAATTTACATGGGGTGAAGCATCCTACAAAGCCATGGGTGAGAAGTTTACCATCACCTCCCGGCTTATGAAGATACTTAGGTGAAATATAACAACACTAATATTACTTTGGTGCTTGCTTGAATGATGCACAATTAATAAGGTATACCTAATTCAGATTATAAAGGAACAAATTCAAAATCTTACAACTTTTATAGAGCAAAGTGATTCATGTAGCCTTGGCAGTATATAACTATCCCAGATATCTTCACAATCTTTGAGATGAATTCCACATGAAGGATCTCATTAATATAACATTTTCTTTAGCCTTCAAGGTTGGCTTTAAGGGTGTGTCATTGTGTTGGTGACCAACAAGTCATGGGTTCAATCTTGATTGAAATGCGGTGAAGGAGGTTAAAAAGTTGACCCATTTCCTGAGGATTAGTGAGGTGGAATTGCTATGCCAAAGTGTGCTTTGGTGTACCAGGTCACTGGGTCCTACCAATAGACTAGGCTGGGTTAGAAAAAAGTATAACATTTTCTTGGAACATACAAAAATTTACACTTCTTCAAACAATTGCACGTCCATTAAATTATCTAATTTTTTTTGTCTTCCATCACATTTTTGGGGAATGTGGGGAAATTTGGAACAAGAACTTTATGGGGGGTTCCATATAAGCGTCACATGTATGATGGGAGATATTAGTATCCTTCGTTGTTGGTTGCACCACTCCATCTGGGTAATTATGGAAAGTCTGTAACCATTCATTTGGTTCCAAAATGAAGCGACTTCATCGAGGATCCAAAAATCCATTACATTATCATAGTTATCACTAAGTCAGAGCATAAATTAAATGAGGGAATAATTATATTTTTCCTTCACTAACTTGATGGGTGTGGAATTTTTTATTTACTTTAAATCACCACATATGCATTTATTCAATTTTTTTCATTGTGTTTTCATATTACAAGCCAACATGGACTAGTTGGGTTCAGAGTTAGGGATGAACTACTAACTAGTTCCTAAAGTACCGAATGCATCTGACTTCATTGCTCATAGAACAAAGAAATTCCCACCTAACATAAAATTGTTGGATAAGTCTTCCGATTAAAACAAAAGTGGAAGGAGGGAAAATTTCCTTGTATTCCTATTACATGTTGGAAAATCAACTGGGCATTAAATGTGAAACTAATTTCTATCTTCCCCCATATTTAGTTCATTGACATCATAGATTTGTATTTAATTATGTCAGTTGCATATTTACTTTTTGGTTGAAAAATCCTCGATTATCTCTTGTCAGAGATCTTCTGTTTCCTTGTAAGGCAAGTTTTTATGTAGGTGAATATTATTAATGTCTCATGTTTTATTGTGTAATAGCATACATAAAGAAGGAGGAAAAAATCAGATTTAGGAGAAGAGGAAAAGAGTGTACAGTCCCAGCTCAAGCCTGAACTATTTTTGATGAAAAAAAACTTCATTACAAGCTGCTATTGTATGAATGAAGGTTTTGTGTGTAGTTGTAGCTGCTGTTCATTCTTGGCAAATATAAATACATTGATGAAGCAATTTGAAGCCCAGATTTGTGTTATTTGAAGCCAAGATTATTGATTTATTTTTCTGTTATAATTTTTATAGGTTTCCTCTCTTTCCCTATTCCAAATATTTCTATAAATATGTTGCATTTTATTTCGTATTATTCTCTATTATTGTCTGTAGTTTTTGTAGATCCTCATATTCACTTCATCTGGTATCAAAGCTAGGTTAAACCCTGTTTCTACTTCTTTCCTGGGTTTTTTAGTTTTTTCATTTGGCAGCCATTAGTGGCTTCTACATTTGGTGCATCACTAGTTAGTGTGCAAACTCTGATTTTCACAGGAAAAAAATTATGAATATTGGTCTTTAACAATGAAAGATTTGTTTCAGTCTCAAGACATTTGGGAAATGGTTGAAAACGGTTACCAGGAACCAACAGACTAGGCATCATATAATGCTCTTACATAAGCTCAAAAGGACACCTTAAAGGAACAAAGGAAGAAGGATGGGAAAGCATTGTTTTATATCCATCAAGAAATGCATGAGAGCATACTCCTAAGAGTTCCAGTAAAAAAGCAAGCCAAGGAAGCATGTGACACACTCCAGATTGTGTATTAAGGTATGGACAATGTTAAAACTGCTAAGTTACAGCTCCTTAGAAGAGAATTTAAAAATTTGTTAATAAGAAACTCAGATTCGGTAGTCTTTCTTTACTCATGTTGTTAGTTTGATTAATCAAATCAAGTCCCATGGAGAGGTCATAGAGGATAGGAAGGTTGTTGAGAAGGTGCTTAGGAGTCTCCCTTCTAAATTTGATTTTGTAGTTGTGGCTCTAGAGGAAACCAAAGATTTGAGCCAATTTAGTGTTGATGAGCTTCATGCCTCTCTTATTAATCATGAATATAGATTGAATAGATCAAATAATTCAGTAGAAAATGAATTTTCATCTCAGTCATCTATAAATTGTGGAAGAGGAAGGAGGAGTTTCAGTCCTAGAGGTAGAGGGAGAATTTCTCCTAGAAGTAGACGTGGTAGCAGTCCTGTAAATGTTAGTGGTAGAGGTAAAAATCATAATTTTTTTCACCCAAATGGCCAAAGCTTTGATTAGTCACACATTTAGTGTCACTATCATTAGAAGTTTGGGAATTATGATCATGAATGTAGGAAAAAAAATATGATTAGCAGAAGCATGGTCAAAATCAGCCAAGCAACACTCCCACAGACAACATGTTCATTGCATGTAATAATATTGTTGAAGTAATCCCTACAAACTCTCCAATTGAGTGTAATGTTGTTCAAGAAAGCCCATGTGACATATGGTATTTAGATTCGGGCTACAGTAATCACATTATAGGTAATAAAGATTTGTTTTCTAGCTTGGATGAATTAGTTCAAACTGATGTTACACTTGGTGATAACAAAAAAGTCATTATTTTGGGTAAAGGTACAGTTAATATTCTAACTAAAAAGGGGGAGCTGAAATTTATGCCTGATGTATATTATGTTGCTGGTCTAAAACACAAATTGATGGGTATTGGGCAGTTGATACAAAAGGGCTATAGAGTGTACATGGAAAACAATGAGGGTTTTATTTTGGACAAGCTTCCAAGCAATCTGGTTATTGCCAAGGTACAAATGACTATAAACCGCATGTTTCCTTTAAAAATAAGGCTGACTATGAAAGAAAAACTAGCTCAAGCAGTTCATGAGACAAATAATGTAATTTCTGGAGCATCTTTTAAGGTAGAAGATACAAAATTTGTAGTAGCCAAAGATAGCTACAGAAAAGTTCAATACAGCTATGAAAATGTTCAAGATACAAAATCAGTAGTAGCCAAAGATAGCTACGGAAAAGTTCAAGACAACTATGGAAATGTTCAAGATACAAAATCAGAAGCAACCAAAGATAGCTATGGAAATGTTCAAGACAGCTCTAGAAACTCTAAAGAAGAGGATGGTTCTGTAAAAACTCAAGCAATGTTTCAATTAGTAGTAAAGGATGAGTCTTGACTATGGCATTTTAGATTTGGGAATTTATATTTTGGAGTGCTGAAAGTACTACATGTGAAGAATATGGTGAAAGGTTTGCCATTAATTGAGAAACCAGAAAGAGTTTGTGAAGGATGTATTATGGACAAACAACATAGAGATTCATTTCCAGTTGGCCAGTCAAATAAATCTAGAGCACCACTTGAGATTGTGCATTTAGATATTTGTGGGAAAATGTAAACACCGTCTATAGAAGGATGCACTTGTTTTCTTACTTTTATTGATGATTTCACAAGAAAAACTTGGGTTTATTTCTTAAAACACAAATATGATGCATTTTCTTATTTCCAACAGTTCAAGGAACTTGTGGAGAAGCAAAGCAACTACTACATCAAGGTTCTAAGGACATATAGAGGCAGTGAATTTATATCTAATGAGTTTCTAAATTTTTGTAAATCTCATGGCATACATAAGCAATTTACAACCCGCTATACACCTCAGCAAAACGGTGTGGCGGAGAGGAAGAACTGAACAATTATGGAGATGGCTCATAGCATGATGGCAACCAAACACCTACCAAATGAATATTTGGCTGAGGCAGTGGAAAATTTTATTTACATCATGAATAGGTGCCCAACAAAGGGCGTAAGGAACAAAGTTCCACAAGAGGCTTGGACAGGAAGGAAACATAGCGTCTCTCATTTGAAGGTATTGGGATGCGTTGCATATGTGCATATTCCAAATGAGTTGAGAAAGAAGTTATATAATAAGGGAAAAAAATGTATATTTGTTGGTTACTAAGAGGAAACACAAGCATATAAGTTGTTTGATCCTATCAATAGAAAAGTTATAATCAGTCATGATGTTCAGTTCATGGAGGATGAAGCATGGGATGGAAGCATAGAGAGGACTGTTAGAATTGCATCTGTACCTAATGAAAATATGGTTGATGAAGTGTTTCTAACACCAAATATAACTCAAAAAACAACTCCTTCCAATCCCGAGATGGTACCACAAGTTGCAGCTCAAGCTAAACCTTCAGTCACACAAAGGAGATCTTCAAGGCTACTATCCACACCAACCGGGAAGAAAAATTCACAAGTGTCTACAACAGAATCTACATCAATTGGTATCCTTGGAGAAACACCATCTAGCACTCCAAGTAGTTCTTCATCTCCAGATCTAACTCTAGAAAGCATGATGCCACAAAAAACAAGGAGTTTGAGTGATTTGTATAATGTTGATACAACAAATTCATTTCCATATTTTGCTTTATTTTCTCATATTGATGATCCATTAAAATTTGAAGAGGCTCTAAGTAGTGATATATGGGCATAAGCCATGGATGAGGAGATTGAATCCATTGAGAAGAACCAAACATGGGAATTGGTTGATTTTCCTGAAGGAAAAGATGTAATTAGTGTCAAATGGATTTATAAGACTAAACAAGATGCTGATGGAAATGTGCAAAAGCATAAATCAAGACTAGTTGCAAGGGGCTTTACACAACAGCCCAATATAGACTTCAATGAGAAATTTTCTCCTGTTACTTGATTGGACACAGTTAGGACTGTATTAGCTATTGCTACCCATAAAAAGTGGCTTGTATATCAAACGGATGTAAAGTCTACATTTTTAAATGACTATTTAGAGGATGAAGTGTACGTGGAACAACCACAAGGATATGAGATACCAGGTCATGAAGACAAGGTGTAAAGGTTGAAGAAGGCACTTTATGGATTAAAGCAAGCTCCAAGAGCTTGGTACAACCACACTGAATCATATCTCATTCAAAATGGTTTCCAAAGAATCAGTTGTGAATCAAAATTTTACATCAAAGTCAACAAGAAAGGTAACATTTTAATTGTTTTCTTGTATGTGGATTATCTAATCTTTACCGGTGATCTTAACATAGATTCTTTCAAATCAACAATGAAGAATGAATTTGAAATGACTGATTTGGGTCTTATGAAGTATTTTGTGGGGATTTAAGTCCATCAATCTAATGATGGCATATTTATTTTTCAATCTAATTATGCAAATGAATTTTTGAAGAGATTTAATATGGAAAAGTGCAAGGTATCCCCAACACCGGTTATGACAGGAATGAAATTAAGCAAGGAAGATGATGGAGCATGTGTGGATTTTGCATTCTTCAAGAGGTTGGTTGGAAGCCTTATGTAATTAACAGCCACAAGGCCAGATATTATGTATGATGTAAGTCTGATTTAAAGATTTAGAGAGTCTCCAAAAGACTCACATTGGCAGGCCAGTAAGATGATATTGAGGTATGCAAGTTGTACAACGGATTTTGGTATATTGTATTCCACCTCAGATGATTTCAGCCTTGTTGGGTACACCGATAGTGATTGTGGGGGAAACATAGATGATATAAAAAGTACTTTTGGGTATACTTTTCACATTGGTACATGTGTTGTGTCGTGGGCATCGAAGAAACAACCCATTGTGACTCTTTCTTCAGTTGAAGCTAAGTATGTGGCAGCCACTAGTGCTGTGTGTCAAGCTGTTTGGATGCGAAGGATGTTGAAAGATTTGATGCATGATAAAAAAGAAGCCACTACAATATTCTGTGATAATAGTTCATCCATAGCATTATCTAAAAATCATGTGTTTCACAAGAGAACTAAGCATATTGAGACGAGGTATCATTTTATCAGAGAGATTGTAAGCAATAAAGAAATTTGTCTTGATTTTTGCAGGTCTGAAGATCAGTTGGCTGACATATTTACAAAACTATTGGTAAAAGAGACATTTGAGTATTTATGAAGTGGCTTAGAATTCTGTGAATTTTCACAAGTTAGCAGCTCTGGAAAAATGTTAGTAAGCTTCAGAAATGTTACAACAACTTTTAAAAAAACTTGATACAAATTTTAGATGATCTCCAATTGTTCGTAATTAAGGGGGAGTGTTGGAAAATCAACTGGGCATTAAATGTGAAACTAGTTTTTGTCTTCCCCTAGATTTAGTTCACTGACATCATAGATTTGTATTTAATTATGTCAGCTATATATTTACTTTTTGGTTGAAAAATCCTCCTTGATTATCTCTTGTCAGAGATCTTCTGCTGCCTTGGAAGGAAATTTTTTGTGTAGGTGAATATTATTAATGTATCATGTTTTATTATGTAATAGTATATAGAAAGAAGGAGGAAAAAATAAGATTTAGGAGAAGAAGAAAAGAGTGCACAGTCCCAACTCAAGTCTGGACTGTTTTTGATGAAAGAAAATTTCATTGCAAGCAGTTGTTGTATGAATGAAATTTTTATGTGCAGTTGTAGATGCTATTCATTCATGGAAAATATAAATACATTGCTGAAGAAAATTGAAGCCCATATCTATGTTATTTGAAGCCAAGATTGTTGATTTATTTTTCTGTTATAAATTTATGTAGTTTTCCTCTCTGTCGCTGTTCCAATTCTTTCTACAAATCTGTTGCGTTTTATTTCATATTATTCTCTATTGTTGTTTGTAGTTTCTAAATATCCTCATATTCCCTTCATTACATCTGACATGATGGATAAAAGTATAAAAAAAATAATTCCCAACTTAATTTAAAACAAGTTAATCGGCTCATACAAAAAAATATAAGATCCAAGCCCTCTATATAAATTATACATCTACCTCACTACTAGAGGCTATAAATACCCGAGAACTAAATTTACCCCCACTGGGTATTCAACGCAGATATCATGACCGTTTCTCCTCCAACCTAACTCGTAAGTCCACTTCCTCGACATAGCCTCCGCATATCATCCCTAGAGCTCCACATATCTCTCAAACATACTTTGTGTGAGGCTACCTCCTCTGATTGCCTCCCATGCTCATGCTAACTTTTTCCTTGCCTTATCTCACTTGAACTATAACACAATACATGTGGAGGATTTTGTGGCCACTAGATCAAAAAAATAGGCATTATTACCAAAAATATGATAAACCCTCTCCAACATACATCCCTCAAAATCACATCACAAGGCATGTTACAAGTCAAATCATGTATCGATATGTTTACTATCAGTCACAAATAGTCATCACCTGCAATCGTATCATATTTATTAGTATTCAATAATCAAAAATACCAATATCAACATTAATAAAGTCGTGAATAGTACAAATCAATTCTACTTACACTACACAACCGTTATCACTACTACATCATCCTCGGGGGAAACTACTCATGCTCCTTACTAATTCTCCACCTCCTATAGGTCCACCTAGCTAGCCTTCGGCTATAAATACAACTAGATATAATATCACCCATCGGTTCTCCTCCCACCATTATATATAAGTTGGGGTACACCATGCATCATCAAGTCTAATGGAATCATTATCTTTGCATCCCTCTCATCGGTAACAAGTAATTGTAATTGAACATTGAACCATAGTAGGCCCTGACCGAACTCTTTCTCTCCTTGTTTCTCTTATAGATTATCTACATTACATATGGCTATGGGGGAACATCATGTGTAAGTAAAAACTATCTATATACTCTCTCACATTGAAATAAATTTTTCACCCTTAGGAACCTATCCTCTAAACGCATGGTGCATCAAATGCACCACAACTCTTTATCATCCTCTACCCACCCTACATAGTCCCTATACAGCCTCCAAATAATTGATTCAGACCCCATTCTATCCCAACATCAACTTATAGGTTGTCATATCAAATCATTGGCTCCTTGGGCCCACCCATCAAGCTGTAAATATCTCTTGTCAACCTTAATTCTCCCTCGGTCCTCTCAATGGTTGCACTATAGAAATGTGCCCATATGCCCACATATGTAATAAATAAATTGCTCATATATATCCACCATGGTCCTCCTATATGAAATGATATAAATCTCTGTATAAGTTTTCCACCACACACCGATTCCACACATACCATGTTTTATGCTCCTCAATGGTTTGGAAAATTTCATGCATCTTATATTACACTGACACCATGCCTTCCATCAACTGTTACACTAGATTCTAGTATCACTACCATAAACTTCCACATGCATGAAACACATAATCTCATAATGTCATCTAGTATGATTGATGATTAATCACATGCTCGTGACCCTGAAAAATATTGTCTCATGTCCCTCTACTGCCTAAGTGTATCTCCTAGGGACCATCACCTATTCTTGATATCTCTTACAACATGTAACTAACGAATCCTATATACATCTTCTAATGTAATTTTCATATCACTAGTGGGTAACCAAAATGTGCAAGTATATGCACATCAGCTCTCACACAATTCATTCATCAGATGCATATTATGGGGAATCTCCCCCAATATAGAAATGCTTCGTAGCCCAACACAGTCCAAAACATTCCACTCCTCCTCCAATCCCAATGTCACATAATGTAAACAAGTATCTACCTCCCACGAAACTCCCTTGAGTGTATAACCTCATATACAACACAAATAATAAAGAAAACACATTATTAGTAATGCCAATATAACAAAAAAATCATTACATTAGCTCTTCAATCCACTTGGATAGGAACACTCAAATCATTGGACACTAGTTTTTAGAATTGAGATGTTAACACCCCAATATGTAGGTCTTGTCTAAAGGACATAACCGCCATGACGGCATTGTCTTGGAGAGAAAGGATCAAAAATATAAAAAATACAAAAATGAAAAACTTGACCAAATCTACCTATATATGCCTATCCTGATATGTAAAATACATCACTTACTAATCCATCCATTTTCCATGTATAAATTGCTCTCTATAACACTCTCAAACCTAGTTAGGGTGACCTTTCATGCACATGGCATTTTTCTCACTTAGAGCTCAAATCACAATTCTCAAATTTACAAATGAACTACATTTTGATTTTTTCCACCATACTATTTATAGTAAAATATTATTAATATGATGTAGAGGTGGGGAATCAATCACAATCTCAATCACTTTAGCTATCAAAATACATTAAAATCCTTCTAAATTGAATAAAAGAGGGGTGTATTGACAAATACTTATTCAATACTGCAAAAAGGTGTTTTTGGCTCAACCAGAAGGGACTTCAAACATATTTGGAAAAATGTTACTACCTTCTAAAATCTAAATCTGATGAAGTTTTCAAACTCTAATTCCTGTAATTGTTAAAACAACTAAATTGGAATTTCCTTCACCTTGTAATGTGGGTGGTCTTCTTGCTACTAAATTACCTAAGTTGATTGAATGTTTTCCTTCTTACAGATTCTAACAAATTTTTACCATAAAATTCATTGTTTACCCTCTCTATGAACATGCATTCACAACCTTGAAGGTGGATAAAGACAAAGAAGAAGGAAACTTCCTTTACTTTTTATCAAACCTGCTATGTCCCCCTACTAACCTTGCAAACATCAAAAGCTTGTATCCTAGAACAAATGCTATAGAAAATATTGGAAAATAAAAATAATTTTGATACCCTTTTGGTTAATCTTGCTCCTCACAAAATTTTAGGATTTAGTTATCTATTTTGCTCCCCTAACTAGCTAATCCACCATTTTATAATTAGATCTCTCTTTCTAAGTAGCCCTGTTATATTGGGTTTCTAGGTCTAAATTTTAGACCAGTTTGATCTCTAAACTAACCAATTTGTATTTTTCGGATACCCATTATCCCCTTTAAGCTTCACACAATAGTTTTGTAACGTAGATCTAATTCTATCCCTTGCTTTCAATTTTTTAGTTTTCTTAATTAGGTTTCCTAAGGCTAAAATTAGGGTTACCAGACAGTAAAATCAAGGTTTCACACATGAAAATTTTGTTATCTTCACAAAAAAAACCCAAAAATAAGATAGTAATCCTACAATCTCTACAGACCCAATCTTTGTCTTTGAAAAACTTGTTAAACCCTCAAACTCAAAAGTAATCATAAACCCTAAATAAGATTCTCATATAGGCCCGAGATGGAATCAAAAATGCAAATTTCAATAAAAAAATTTAAACTTCAATGCTTGAAATATTGTGTCTAAGGTTTTCTACCTCCTTCATACACCTACAGAAATAAGTACAAGTCTTGAAAATTTTCTATGGGCTCATAAAATGAATACTCTATAGTCAGGACAGGCTTAATAAACATTCATACACAATCCTATACACTGAATTTACAGCATTTTATATGCTTAAAATATTTAAATAAAGTTATCACTCTCTAAAACATAACATCTTTTATATCCTTCACATCATACAAGTAAGAAACATAAAAGAGAATTCAAGGAACATGTATCCTTATCAGCCATAATGCGGTTTTTTCAAAGTGTATAGTTTTGTAAGTCTACTTTCTCAAGAATTTCTCCCTTCTATTTTTACAAGAAATCCTTCTCTCTCATTGAATTCATCCCCTCTTCTTCCTTCAAGATTCTTTCCCTTCCAATTCACGTCCTACTTTCACACCCTTGCAACTTACCTATTACAATTAACCTTTACAAACCCACTACACTCAAGTTAAATGCTTGAGTTAAGAAACTAGAAATAGGTGTTGGGGTGTGGATCTAGATTGCTTCACAATCAACATGCATTACAAGTGGCTGGTTTACATAGTAACCGGCATCAGTTGGGTAACCACCATCTTTGCATCACCAAAGAGAACTGCCATTGGTCATTGTAGAGGAACTACCATTGGCCAGCAAAGGAACCATCATTGGTCAAACTAGAGGTTCAACCATCATTGGTTTTCCGCAAAGGAACTAACATCGGTTACGTGTGCATAAAATTTTATATTTAAATCATGGGAATTAGATCTAAATTTTGTTATAAAATTGATCTAGTGGTTGTAATGCATAGCTATGGTGCCCTAAGTTTGTATGTGCCTATATAAGCATGAAAGCTAGGGATAGAAGGTAAATTATAAGAAGGATTGAGTTAGATCCTTGATTCTCCTAGATTGAGAGGATGAAGAAGAAGAGAAAGAAGAGAACAGGTTACATGAAGAAAGATATTCTATGGAAATAATCTGGACATAAGGAAATAATAGGTACAACTATGGCAGGTACATCTCAATAGTGAGAAGAGGGTAACATCTTATACTATATTTCCTTTGTATAGTTATTGTCTCATTGTAATGGCTTGCATAGTATGCAAAGCACACAGAGTTTCTTCTTGTAGATCCACATGTTGGTGAGATCTTGTATTGTAGATCCATGATCATGATGTATTGTTGATCCATGAGATCATGATGTATTGTTGATCCATGTATATCAAGTCTTATATTGTTAGATCCACAGGTTGTTGTGAGATCTTGTATTCATAGATTCATGAGATCATGTAGATCTAGATATTGTAGAGGAGGTTGTCTTCATGTTTGCATAGGTTAATGTAGTGAATGGAGAGATAGAATTACTTCTTTGTGCACAGTCATGATTGCACATTGGTAGACCCATGTGGGAGGTCTTATTGTAGATCCACAGAGAACTTGGTAGCAGTTCAAAGATTTAGTAGTTCTTGGTTATGAGAGATATGTTGGTGGTTTTTGGAGGCACGGTTGTATTGCACTCATGGAGATCCGTTTAGAGAAATGGATGAGGAGATAATCTTAGAGAGATGCATTGTACTCTTGTGCAGAAGATTTTGCATTGTACTCTTGTGTAGAAGAGTTTGTTTGTACTCTTGTTCATTATATATATGAGATCTCTATCTTTGGTGGATGTAGCCCATGTTAGGTCAAGCAAGGTACATGTTGTGTTATGTGTGTGTACTTTGTTTTGATTTGGATTATTCTAGTATATACTTCCAATGTTGTAGATTTTGGGGAATTGTTTAGATTTGTGTGCATGATTTCCGTTATTGAATCATAACACTATTCCCAGTCCTGAATTCCCCAAAACTGGTATCCGATCTTGGTTATTTCAGAGCAAGGTTTTGCTTCAGTATATTGTTAATGGTTTATTGACATGTGTATGAGATTAGGGTTTTTTTTGCTTGATGTGAAAATTTCAAGAAGAGATTTAAATCTCAAGTGGAAGCTATAAATGTGAGGTTGTTGAAGAATACAGTGACCGGCATCTGTTAGGTGGAAACCGACGTCCGATGTCAGGGTGACCGTGGTCGATGACAGGGTAACCGTGGTTGGTTACTGGGAAACTTGGTTTTAAACAGAAAATCATAGATCTGGAAGAATTGAGAAGATGCATGGAATGTGTCTTGTTTTTTGAGGTGTCCCTGGTTCTTAGAGGCATAAAGCATGTTCGTCAGATTGTAGATCCATAGGTTATAGAGGTATGGTTTTGTTATCTTGGTATTGCAGTGCTTGTATGTTTTGTTTGCACATGCATGGTTTGGGATTGTAGATCTGAGTATGAGATAGAGGAGCAGTTATGCATCCTTAATGTAGTTAAATGCACAGGCTTCATTAGAGAGGCAGAATATAATAGAACGAAGAAGACAGGGCTTCCATCAGAGAAGCATGTTCTTCAGTTGAAGATGTGGTTGAGTATTTTGGTGTTAGTAAGGTGATGTATTTCATCTTGATGTAGTTTTATATTGCATGGATTATTGTTGTAATGTTTTTGTATGAGATTTGGGTGCTTCTTGAAATGATTGGCTCAGCGTACACAACTATCGGCTTTAGTTAGAGTAGGCACCTGGTTTGGTGTACTATGCCAATTTTTTGGTGTTTTTTTCATTCCAATAGCACTGATGTCCGACATCGGTCACAGAGGGTAACCGGTATCAGTCAGGAAACCGAGGTCGGTCTCTGTGGACATGAGTCTTGCATAGGTTTTTGTAGCATAAGAGGGCATGGATGGTTTTAGTGTCCAGTTTGGAGGATCAGGTTTCTTGCATAGTGTGTAAAGGAAGAAAATAGAGTAGATCACTTCAATGTTTGAATCAAAAAGAGGACGGAGTTGGCTCGGTTAGTCCAGTGAGACTTGGAAATTAGGTATCTCTATATGATTCATATTTTATTTCTTTCATTTGAAGCAACTGATATTATGTTTGGATTTTGTGCATGAGTAAAAATATGCACCATGGATATTTGGTGGGTTTGAATTTTATTTTTGCAGGATGTGTTGGAATCTTAAGGACAAGGGTATCTAGTCTAAGGATGAGATCCTCAATGAAAAGTTCATGATTAGACACAGTTGCAGGTAACGAAAGATGTTGAGTACACAAGGATGAAAAGAAGGTGATTCACCTACTTCACAAGAAGTCCAACCTTTTGTGATGTAGAAGTATTATTTCTTAAGAAGGGAATCAAGTTTATATGTATTTCATCTAGTTTTATTTCTCACCGATATATATTAGAGATTTTGATCTTGTTATCAGAAGCATTGTAGGGGAGTTCATGTTAAGTGAGAGCAAGCCATGGTTGTTGTCATTGCAGGTTGGAATTATATGCACATGTGGAGTGAGAGGAGTATGCTACATTTTTGTGTTGCATGAGACACAAGTTTTTTTAGAGGACAGTCATGGTTTTGCAAGTATTTTAAGTTTATTACATGATGATGCATCAATTCTATTTTTAATTTATAGTGCTTGGATATCCTTATAGGATTGCAATTGATGGTTGTTCAGTTGGGTTAAGAAGAAAGAGCAATGTTATTGAGACCAGTTTGAAGGGTAAAGAAGGAAAATTTGTTCGTTACAGATGTTACAATGTGACAATGTTTTAGTGTATATTTACATCTTATTGATGTTTCCCTTGTTTGATTTCATATTGGATGGTTATATAGTAGGTATGATGACATTTTTTGCTGGTATTTAAAGTAATTATTAGTAACATGGTTAGCAGGGTTGTTGTTGTTGACATTGATGAGCACATGATTCATATATGGCTTTAGAGTTATTTGGTGAGAGACTTGGAGCTTCTGGAGAACTTGATGATATGGATGGATGTACATGGTGAGTTTTGTACATGTGGATAGATTTTGTTTTGTGAGTCTATGATGATGCAGATATTTGTTTTGCACATGGATGCCTATGAGCACGGTTTAGGTTCCTTGAGTATGAGTAGGGGATTTTTGTATATCCTCTTATTACTATGTTACTCTTTAATACATATGTTATCTATGGATGGTTTTCTTGGACATGCTAGTTGTTTATGTAGGGTTAGATTTGTAGAATGCAGTATTTGGATTTTTTGAGTTGTGCAAGTTTTGTGGAGTAATTAACCACCTAGGTTTAAAGTATAACTCATTTGGGTTGTCTTGACCCAGGATCTTGTTTTTCTTACGCATATTACATTTTTTACTTGTATTTGGTCAGTTGTATTGGTGGTTGCATGGAGACATGGATAGATGGTTGGAGAAGATGGTTGGTTTTGTAGGTATGGCTATGGTTGCAGATAGAAACCCGGGTACTTCAGTTCAATTGGGAGCTCTTGCAAGTGTGTTATTCATGATGGCTTGATTGCATGAGAGGCTTGGTGTTATGATTTAGTGGGAGCTTGATGAATGGATAGCTCATGTATCATGGATCAATAGTGGCTTCGTGTAGGTATATGGTAATTCATGGTTTGTTATCTTCTTGGTTTTAGAATATGGTTTAATCTTCTTGATTTTTGAGAGAATTGTTGAAGTAAAGAATAGTTGGTCTTCATGGTGTATAGAGGATGGTACTATACAAGTACAAGTTTAGTAATTTATCTCCAAGTGGGAGATTGTTGAGTTGTGGAGCTAAATTGCTTCACAAGTAGAATTTTTTACAACTTGCAAGTTTACATAGTAACTAGTTTCGGTTAGGGAACCGACGTCGGTCACCTGGGAGGAATCAAAATCAGTCTAGGAATCAACACCTGTCAGCATTAGGGAATCGACACCGATCAGCATAAGGGAACCGACACCAGTCAGAGAACTGACACTGGTTACCTGTGTGTTTAAGTTTTTTATTTTACACGTGGGATTTGATCTGATAGTTCATTGTAAGGGTTATCTAAAGGTTGTAAATGCATAGCTAAGGTTCCATAAGTTTGTCTAAGCTTATGTAATCTAGAAAACTAGGATTAGAACATAAGGTTAGAGGAAGAATATTAATTCTCCTTGGTTGAAGATGAAGAATAAGAAAAAGAAGAAAAAGGTTGAATGAAGATAAAGCTTCAATGGAAATAAGTTGGACATAAGGAAATAGAAGGTACATTTGAATGGTGATAAGAGTGTTATGTCTTCTACTATATTTCCTTTCTATTATCTTATCTCAATGTAATGTTTGCATAGTGTTGTTGCCCTATAAACCCCCCTCATTTTTAAGTCAAATTCAAAAATTTTGAGCTCATGCCCTCCAGAAGTGTTCAAGTAAAGTTGGAAGTTTGAAAAGATAGAGAAATTCATGCTTTGAAGTTGTTTAAACTCTCCAGTTTGCGTGGTTCAATAAATTTTCCGTTTCCCTGTCTGGACGTGTGAAAATTATATTATTTTCCTCATTTGAATGAAATTGTCAATATTTCTACGGCCATGGATCATCGAAACTTGTATTGTTTTTAATTCCTTGGTTTGCAAAATAAATTTAAAAATAAGGGGCAAATTGGTGTTTTCTTCTTCTCTGCATTTTTTCCATAATCGTGAATGACAAGTGTTTTCTTCCTCATTAAATTTTGGCTCTATTATCCACGGGTACATGGAAAAATATAATTGGAGGCGGGCCGGTGGAGCAATTTGTGGTTTTGAGCCTCTTTGTAAAAGAAAAAAGTCATAAAGTGACCCATAGCCCTGATCATGCTATGAGGAAAAATTCAAATGTTGAGCCCGCTGTTGGAAAGTCAAAGAGGGGAGGGAGATCATTTGAGCCTTTTGAGTTTTTGAGCCTTGTTTCCAAGAAGGAAAAATTAAAATATTAAGCCCACATTGAAGGTCAAAGTGAGGAGGCGGGCCTGTGGAGCAATTTGTGTTTTTGAGCCCGCATTGAAACAAGGTAAGATTATAAAAGTGACCTGTGACTTTGTCTCCACTCAAGTAAAGCCATGTGTCAGGCTTATATCAAAAGTGGAAGGGTGGACCAAAAATGTAAAAAATTCCAAATCTCTATAAAGTCACAAAATGCAAAAGGCATCCTCCACGCCCGCTCTAGTATATTTCTCCCACATGGATGGCTTTGGTTTAAAGTTTCAAAGGCAAGATGAACAGTTCAAATTCAAAGTTACAAAACAAGTGTAATAGATGCATTGTGAAAAGTTTGGTTTTTTCTGCCATTGGCGTTTCTTCACGAATCAAGAATCTGAATAGACACAAATGACCAAAAAGATTGATAACCATTTCTTGCTAAGAAAGAAGTTGTAACCATTTCTTGCGAGATATTCAATGGCTTCTTCACGCTATTGTACCAGGTTAGAAATTGATCTTGCAAACTCACGAGTGCATTGTACTTAGAGAAAGCAAAGGAGATAGCCATTTTCTTCTACTTTCCTCCATTCTCAAATTTCTTCCATTCCCACATTATGTACAACTCCTATTTAAGCATCAATACAAGAAGGATTTTTTAGCCTCTTTGATGAGGAGATTTCAGAAACTTTGATTTCACAATCTTATCTCATCTTATTGCCATTTCTAGGGTTGTTTCTTCTCATAAATGCATGTGTTAAAGTTTCTAAACTAATGTGTGTAGGAATCTGATTTCCTACCTGCAACATTAATTTCCCTATATCATTTCTCACTCCCTTTCCCACTTTCAGCCAAATTCTTCCCTAGCAAGAGATTGCTAGTTTTGCTGTAGGGTTAGTGGAGTGCCCCTGTTGGATCCCTGGTTGAAAGGCCACCATAGAAATCCACCTTTTCACGTGCATTCATATACGAAAGATGCATCCGTTAAGTAGAGGGACTTAGATTCCCAGAGTGTTGGCAAGGAATCCACATGTTTGTCCACCCAAAAAATATCCTCGCCAACACATAGTATGCAAAGCAAATAGTCTTTCATCTTGTAGATCCATAGGTTGTTGTGAGATATTATATTGTAGATCCATGAGATCATGTTATATTATTGTTCCATTTGTAGATCTAGTATTGTAGCTTGAAGGAGAGCTTCTGGGTATAGACAATAGTATCTATATATATGTAGAGGAAGTTGTCTTCTTGTATGTACATGTTTATGTAGTGAGATGGAGGAGAGACTTACTTCTTGGCACACAGATATGGTTGTACATTGGTAGACCCTTGTGAGAGGTATTGTTTGCAAAATCATAGTGAGTGCTTAGTTGCACAATGGAAGATGCATAGTTCCTAGTTATGTGAGATCTACTGGTGGTTTAGAGGCATGGTTGTAGTGCACTCATGTAGATCTGTTTAGAGATCTAGAGAAGGAGATACTCTTGGAGAGATGCATTGTACTCTTGTATGAAGAGTTGGTTTGTACTCTTATTTATTATATATATTGAGATATCTATCTTTGGTGGACATATCCCACATTGGGTGAACCAAGGTACCTACTGTGTTATGTGTGTGTACTTTGTTTTGATTTGGATTATTGTAGTTTATACTTCCACTAGGGAATTGTTTAGATCCTGTGTGCAAGATTTTTTTTTGTTATTTTAAATCATATCACTATTCCACAGTCTTGAATTCCCAACACCTTTATAGTTTCAAGCTCAAGTAAGCAAATGAGAAAAGAGAACATGAAGAAAATCATTGATAATTAGGTTCTTTAGGTGGTTTTCCAAATGAGAGAAATGTAGATTATGTTTTTCATTCAAAAGAAGGATTTGGACTAATAAAACCATAAAAGTGCAATGTACAAAGTATAGGTGGAAAAAGGTTACTTTTTCTCCTAATTTAAGATACGATGTGTTTTGTCTAAATTTAAGAAGTTCATGCCTTGCAAATTATAGTTGTGAAATATTTTATTACTAAAAATACTAAATTTACTAATAATATTCAAATTCAAATTAGAGCTCAAATATGTAAAAAAATTGTTGCTTATGGTGTACATATATCTAAGAATGCAAAGAGGTGGTCGATCAAAATTGCTAATGGGAATAGTTGTTTACATTTTTAGCTCTTGTGTTATATGTGTGATTGTTGTTTATGTATTTTCTCAATATTTGTTAGCTACTTCACATGGTTTGTGATTTAAAAATCACCGTGTTATATGATTAGGTAGAAAAACTAATAAATAAATATTATCCATATTGCATCTACACCATTAATAAATTTACAAGTGTTAAAAATTTGAGGCAAGAAGGAGAAGAAGATATAATTTTATTTTTCAAATAGTACAATGTAGGGAGGGATGATTATGCCCCCTTAGATTCAGCCTAGTTTGGATCCACATGCGTCTGAGGCTTTAAGAGCTTTGGATAAATATTGTTAAGGCTTAACCATATTGCTGCGAGAAATTAAAGAGGAAAATTGAGGCTTCTTGTAGAAATTCCAAGGCAGGGGGGTGATAAATAGGGGATAATTTGAAATAAAGGTTATGATCACATGACACTACAAGTGAGTGTTATTTATTTCTATTGAATTGTTTCTTTTAGGTCTAGTCGACTATGGTTCTTTAATTAAATGGAACAAAATGCAAAAGTAAAATACAAACAAAACATCTGCGCCACCGTAGATGAATAGAATGTCCTTTAAAAAACCGATCTCGTACATGAAAATTTTGAGAGTAATTATAGACAAAAAATTGGATCTTCTTGTAGAATTTCCATGAGGGGTCAGAAACAAGGGCCAAACTCTAATAAATCTTATAATTGCATGTCTCGCCCTGTGAGTGTTATTTTTTTGTATATAGTTTCTTCTAGGTCTAAACGGTTTTGAATCTTCTATTGAAAAAAATAGAATGAAAGAAAAAAGATAGAAAAAACATGTGCATCAACACTGATGACCACAATGTGTGATCTTGCAATGTCCTTTGACAAACCTATCTCTTACATGAAAGGCATGGGTGGATAACAAGAATCCCAGTACATGGATCAGATTACATACATGTTTGTTTATACAATATATCATGTGGATGGTTGTAGTTATAATATGTTGTCAGAGCCTTGAGACATTTACTTGTAAACAAGCCATCCAATTTGTTCTAGTTTGGCTCCACACAACACCCAGGGATTAAAGTTGATATCCATTCAAATGTTTTTTGTGTGTTTGTAAATGAAAAAACAACCAACTTATTTAGACCTAAGGTCTCACATGCATAACCACCCAAATGAAAATTAAAAAATAATACTTATTTATTTAATTTTTGAATTACCTATGATAACTTAGGTTCCTTATGCAAGTTTTTTTTAGGGTTTGGAGAGTTAGGGAACATTTTTATTTTTTTATGGGCTTTCAATATTGATATTCCTTAGATTGATAAGCTTGTTGTTGAAAAGATATGATATGACTTGTATAGCTCCAAAATTATTTTTTTCTCCATGTATTTAAAAAAATCAAAGTTGAGTGGAAAAAATAAACCCATGCTGATTTCAAACCCACCAACCGGGTTAATTGCTCTTCAAAACCCAAAGAAAAAAATGGAGACCAACACATCCTAAATGGCCTTTCACACCTGTAATTTTCCTTGGATAATAATACAAACAATCTATTTGATATCCAAATGTGTTAACCTTGTTAAACCCCAAGTTAAATTTGTATATTTAGCAGTAGTTGGATAGACACAACGATAATTAGATTAGATAAACAAGTAGAATGTTACAGGGAGATGTACTAACCAAAACTCTCACTAATCGCCATCCTCAAATCAGACCTGGAAATGGAGATAAATATGTAAGTTAACTTGTACTCACCACCGAAGATGTCAGTGAGTGTAATAGTTGGAATGAGGAGTCGACTGCTAAAGAAATAAATTATGCCAGTATTAAGGGCTTAGTAAAAATCGATTAGTTCCCAACACATCAACAACTGTTAGTCTCAGGTAGAGAACGATGACGTATGATTCATACCATACCATTGATCACCATCTTGCATGTCATTTGGATGAGGTGTTGATCCAGTTTGGACATTTATTTCGGTGTAATGACATATTTGTCTCATATACCTTCTTATATGACGCCACCCTATCCTCCCTCCAAGAGCTCCATTTAGCTTATGGTTTATTTCTAATTCATCTAATATATATTCTAATGTTTTATTTTCAGTTGTGCATTACTTGGGTTCACATAACAACTATTTCGATATGTTGGTGACTCATTATGTAGACATGGTCATGGGAAAGTAAGTATGATTCCTTTAAGTTCACATTTTTATCACTTTTTATCGCTCATTTACTTAAGTTGTTTTGATTTCAGTGTTGTATTTTCTTTTCTCGAAGACCATCTCATGTATAATATTTTGTGAAACATGATGATCTTTGGTTGGGGCATATGTATACACTCCATTTTCCACTCTTATTGATTTTTATCTTCATAGGCACTATTGGCATATTTAATTTCCCCAAGTGATGTCCTCAAGGATATTGCTAGGAGTAGGGAAAACTAAAAAAATATAGGATCGTTAGTGACACCATTTATAAGAGAGGTTTTATGTGCAATCAATGTTGAGAAACATTAGATAATTTTACACCCTTATAATAATCCTTTTACAGTTACCCTATGACATCACCTTGTTATCCTTTTATGGTCACCTCCATATCTACTTACATCGGACTTATACCTCCATCATATCACCTTTAAATAACTATAGATTCTTCCTCCATTCCACAGGATTTACCTGTAGGACCCCATGATGAGGTATTACTTGGAGCCAATGACATAGAATATGGTAAATACCATATAGATTTCATTTCTTACTGCTGACTACATTGATCACAAATGATAAAGTTAGCTAAAGGAAAGTATAATGCATAATATTCATGTAATCTATATATGTGCATATTTTATGTGATTTTATCATCACATCATATCTCTCATTTGGTATGCTTTCACTAAAAAATATGCTCTTAAAGGTCTTGATGTTTGTTTTCACTTGTATTTTGGAGTTTACTCTTAGAGAATTTGGTCTTTAGGATTCTTAAACATAGGATCTATTATTTTCATGTTCTTCCCATCCTTTGAAGTGTACAAAAAGAGGATTTTTATAGGTATTATTCTATTCATTCATGATCCCCCACATAAAATATCTCATAATGTAATGTTAACCCATGTGGTAAAGCTAATGCACCTATGGTGACTGCACAAAGGTAAGTATCTATAACCTCTTGTTTCTTTTTTGGTATTTTACATTTGATTTATTATTTTATCAAATTACAAATATATTTGAATATAGTAGCATATTATTAATATATTAAAATAATATATTAATTTATTATCTATTGGTCCTTACATTATAGTCCACCTTTTTTTCTCTACAACCTCTTTATCCTAAAAACCCATGTTTACAACCCTAGTATTAGTATCTCTATCTTGTTTGCAATTTTATATTATCAATCTATAATCAAAATTCTAGTAAGATGTCATATCCTATCCTAGACGTGTTAGTCTTTAGAACCTTACATTTTAGATAGTGTTGACTACCACCTTCTAGATCCACGACATTAGCACCTTACAACCCTCTGATGTGTAGACTTAGAATGGTACTCGGATTATCCTAATCTATATTATCCATAAGAGAAAGAGGATATTATATTATACTATTATTAGATTGCATACAAAATATAATAAGTTTGGTTGCTTGCAATTACATCACTGCTACATAGTTTACAAAAAAGTTAAAAAATAGGGTTGATTTTGCGTCGATTCATGAATGTTTTTAATTTTTTTGACATTTTTCTATCACAAAAATGATGCAAAACTAACGAAAAAAACATGGTAATATTAGCATCGCAATTGCACCACATTTACACTTCCATAAACCCTAACTTAAAAAAAGGAAAGTCCCATCCACGTTGTTTTCAAAATTACATGGTCATTATTTTTTCCAAAACATAAAAAATACAGTTCCATAGAAAATATGACAGGGGGTTAAATGTAGAGGATAGAAAATAGGTAAAGAGAGGAGAAAGGAAAGAGGAAAGAATTTGTGTGTTAAATAAGAAGAACATGGGAGAAGAAGAGCATCGAGAAAATAACTACACATAGCATTTGAAGAGGAAGAAGAACATGACAGAGGGACGAGAAGAGAAGACATGTGTAATGAGGAGGTGGAAAATGAGGAATACTCTAGGAACACAAGAAGAGATATATGAACATTATTTTATTGATTTTTTTTCCATAGACCAAGAATTAAAAACCACAAAAAAAATAGATTAAAAAAAACTATCACAAATACCAAATTTTATGGTAAAAGAAAAAAACATAGATTAAAATAGAAAAAACAACAAACCCAAGCCTAAAATACAATAAATTCTAAGCCAAAATACAACTAACCCTAACGAAAAATGTAACTCTTCAACAAAAAATATCCATTGAAAACCTAAAATTCTAAAAAATTCCTCAAAGATGGGATTAATATGATATGGTGGTGGTGGGACTGGTTTAACATCTACCATTGCATTTTTGTAATTTTTAAAGGTTGTTTTAATTGACCCATTTATTTCAAGTCCTTATGAAAATATATATTTGAGAAATTTTGTAGAGAAAATTTTCCATTCATTAGGTATGCTCACACATTTATATTCCTATGTAACAATGCACTAATAACCATAGATATGGTCTAGCACACTCTCCATAAACTTATAACATGTTAACACCCTATTTCAAATCTTGTATTATGACACACCTAGGGGTAAAATGTAATAGTTGTGGGACAATGATGTTGCCATTGAAGAAAAAGTAGATTGAATAGCAATAACATTTCTAGTGCTACAATCTAATAAAACAATGATGATGTATTTTCCCTCATACTGAAATACTCTCCCAGCTCAGTTGCCAACATTTTTGGTGAAATTAAATCTTAAGATGAAATGAAATTTTTTATTCCACACAAAACATGAGGCTAATTTTAGCATGTAAAATCAAAACCATTTTCAAAATATATTAGCCTAATTGAAATTAAATCTTTTTATAGGCTACTATGTTGATTATATTATGGAATACTGATGAGTGGAGTCTCCTCCAAAGAACATCTTCCACCCATAATAGTTATAAGTGAGAATAAATATGGTAGGTTTGTCAAGGGATGAATGAAAATCATACTCATTTTTCACACCTACAAGGAAAAATGAATGCAAAAGTTGGAAATTGGAAAATTGAAGGGAAAGTGAAATAAATGGGAAATAAAGGAAAGAGTGAGACACCTTTTGATGGAGTAGATTTAGAGCATCATCCCAAAATCTCACAATCAAAATGGAAAAACTAGTCTCCTCCTCTCTGCACAAATAAATTTAATAGTATAGAAAATGAATCAAAATATCAATAACTACAAATTCTATCAATATCTCACATATATGTGATACAAACCCCACTGTTAAATTCTTGTAACCTTAAGTTTTTTAGGAAGATAACTATATGTAAAAGAGAAATTTATTTCCCTTTTATTCATACATACCTCTAGATAACACAAAAAATATATTGCAGTTTCAAGCATTATTTTGGAGGAGGGAAAATAACATCCTTTACATTTGCTTCATGCCTTTTGCAACCTTCCTTTACTCAAGTGGTTACACCACCATTTGTAGCCACTTCACACCAATTACCATAATTTCTCATTAACACTCACTTTGCACTTTTTCATATGTGTGAGAGTCTTTACATAATATGAATCTCGCTTCACATCAATAATTAATTCTAAAAAGAATAATCCACCCACAACATAACTCAAGGGCTCACATACTAGTCACTCACTTAACAAAGTGACCCTTTTAATACACATACTTTAAAAATTTTATAACTTGGCTTATTAATAATTTAATTAATTTGTACAATTAATTAAGTATCTTATATAACTTAAATGCTCACAATAAATACCAAACAACTATGGCATTGTACAATAAACTTATGGTTTTCATAATAAATTAAAAAATGAGAAACCCCAATGATATGAAAGGTGTTACATAATGTGGGTTGTGGTGGAATGTAAATCACACGAGATATATAGGAGTAATTATACGATAACTTGTGACTGCCTTGACATTCATATCATGGACATTGAGATTCAGATATGTATAATCCGGCTATGGCATCAAAAGATGACAATACTCAAGTGATATTCTTGATACTAATTCTTGTATCACATGTTAACAACTGGAGAATGAATGAGGGTAATATTTTATTTTATTATTTTAATAGTATGATGTAGTACATTTATTAGGGTAAAATGTATCAAACATTTACAGATCCACCTCTTTAGTGCCATTGGAAATTTTGTAACCCTTGTTATATATATAAAGATCAGGCATGCAAAAATAAGAAACCCCATGATTATTGGTTAATTTCTAATCTAAAATTTTGAAAAGGAATTTTTATTCATGCACACTAACATCGGTGACGTACACCATGAAAAGGTGGGTCCCAAAGTAGTGTTTGAGGCATTGTGGTGATGAAATAATGTGTGAATGTATATATAAATCACATATTCTTATAGCCAATAGATACAAAGGAAGAGACCAATCCCCACAAGTTGTACTTCCTGGTAGTGCATGATGGGGTCTATTACAAAATATATCCACTTGATACGGATCCAATTGTGACATGCCTTGACATTCAAGATATCATGAAGAAATTTCATTCAGATTAAATTATTGGAATAGTTATATATGCAAAAGTGCTTCCATAATCCGGACTTTATGCATCAAAAATTCAAAGACACTCTCCCTCAACCCGAGCCACGTGACAATTTCTTACTTTGAATCCGTAGTTTTTGTGCATATTCCAACACCTGAGACTAAAATGGCCTCTATGTTGGGTCTGTGCAGCACAATGATATTTCCAATGAAAATGTTTCACAAGTTTTGGCCTTCACTAGTTGATCTTAATGCATGCATCTCATTAAAACTAAGAAATCTCATTTGTTAGTTGTGCCAATATTTTTTTTCGATAGCTATTATTTGAAGTTCTCGGACCAAAGTCTTTTCATGGGGTGATTTTGATTGGTCAACGGTGGTCTACCGGCTAAAATTTGCACCCCCTCGACATTTTTGTCCTGGACTGCCCCAAACCGTTTGGGACAACAACCTGACGATAAACCCGAATATGGGCTCCTTGTACATCTTTGCGTTGGTTCTGATTGGCTCTCGGCTCAAACTATTGGAAAATGTCCCTTTGGAGACATTTATCTTAGTTCTATGTCCATGATTTTTACAGAACCGGCCGGTTTGTCCCGCTTGTTATGCCTCGATCTTTTAAATTATTTTCAAAATTTATTTGTCCCGCTTCTTCTTAGTTTATTGGTGGAAAGATCCGGGCAATTTCCTTCGTCATCATGTTTGTGTCACTTCTGTCCCAAATGTCAAGAAGGCTTAGCGTATCATTTAGTTAAAGATTTTCGGCCGATCCCACAAGTTTTTTTGTCCCATATAACCCCAAAAAAGTTGGGTTCTAGGACTAGGACTTAGCCGAGGTTTCTTAATTTTTACAAAGGATCAGACCGACTTGTCTACTAGCAAACTATATGCATCTTTCTCAGAGCTCCTAGATCCTCTCCTAATAAAGCTAGGGAAGTTAGCTAAATGGCTTCTGAGGGAACCTCAGAAAAATGATGTTTGGCCAGTTATTCAATTGCATATCCTTTTCCCCCCCTCTTTCTTTCATAACTTTTCATCCTTGGTGGAATCAAATGAGTGGACTTTTGGTCAAAATAAGAAATTTTCTTTGAAATATAAAAGCTTCATGCAAGGTGACATCGAGAGGTTCTATGGTGAGCATTGGATGGGGTATCAAGAATGATTCCCTTGGTTGCAAGGGAAAGAAGGTAAAATGTTATTTATTTCTCTATTATTTGAAGTCATATTCATATTTTTTAAAAATAATTTATTTGATTTTTTAATTTATTGTATAATCACAAATCATTGTCTTCCATGCCAATGTATTCCATGTAACCTTGAAAATTTTATGCTCATAAATTTAAAGGTCAGGAGAACACCCTCACAAGTGTTGAGTAGGTGTTTCTTACAGCAATGAGGGGGATAAAAATCTCCACCAAATTCTAATGAGGAATTCCCATCTCATCTAACACTGAACTAGTACAAGTATCAAGTATGGGGAAGTTTGCTTGTGAAATTGTATGTGAACAATGACACGAAAATATTACAAGATGTTCATGGAAATTAAGTATTAGTTTACATTTTATTTTAATCTAATTAATTTTTTGCATGCTATCAATTTTTTTGAAATTTTAAATTATTTTAATTATGTTATTTTATTTTAGGTACTTCAAAAATGAATTATTTTGTGAGAAAAAGTACTATTTGTTAAAAATTTGCAACTTGGAATAAAAATAAAAAAACATCCAAATGTAAGAAATGGTTGGTTACGTGTACTGTAACAGAGGTGCTTAGGAGGATGAGGCAACATACATGGGTCTGATAGTGAAAAAAATTTAAAATGATTTTTTATATTTCTTTCTAGAATATTAATTTATAACCAATTTAATATACATGAGAATTACAAGGGTAATACGCATTAGGAGAGGACCAGTGCATTGACCTTTCAACATAAATGCATCTTAATGGAAAATAAAATGTGAAAAAAGTGGCTCAAATAGGACCAGGAATGTGCTTCTAATAATTTCAAAAAACAATGATATAAAATTAAAAAATTGTATTTTCATCAAATTCATTAATTCAAAGTTTTTCATATTTTATTGATATTAATATATGCGTCCAAAGTATCTACGACAAATCCCACCAAGCTAGAATGAGTTAGGGGAAGTTGGTGACTCATTATTTGGGACAAATGGGCACATATGAGTCTGCTTACAAATATGTAAGTTTATTTCAACAATGTAGTATACAATGTTTATTAATTTATACGCCAATTATATTTGTAAATTTAAATATGTTTTTACAAGAGAATATGTCATTAATTTATTGAATAATTATTAAAATCAAGTAGGTAACAAATTTTGATTTTCAAATATTCACAGAATTTGAATTATTATAATAAGCATTACATAATGTTATTATAGGTGAATAAGCCTTCACTTTTAGATGATGGCCCCTGAGTTTAGAAATGATATTGATGATGATGAACTATGAAAACCCATCATTGCATGTAATGGAGTGCAATTCATACAATAAAAAAATGAGCACATAGATTATCATGATGATAATGAGCTCTTAGATGATGATGACGACGACGATGGATAGTTGATGATTCAACTAGTTCATAATAGTAGTTTATTTATAGATATTGTAATTTGAATTCATATTATTGTATTTTAAGTGATAAATAACCTATTTTCTCATATTCGTTACTACATAATTATCTTTTTCATTAATTTACCTAAAACATGATATGATGTTTTTAATACATTTACTTTTTCTTCATATATTTTAATCCTTATTAATTTACATAAATTTTCCTATGACCTTATTAATTGTGTTTGTTCTAGTGGTATTTAATATTAGTTTTACATACAATAATTTTTTTTTTTACATTTATAAACATTAAAAATAAATCAAACACACTCACAACACATACAAATGCACACATTCACACAAACACGTATGCACGTACACACACATACACACACGTGCGTGCACACATATACACAGATACTACACATTAAAAAAAAGTAATATAATTATCTCATATTTGAAGTAATTATATTACATTTGTAAAACATTTTGAAGGGGATTTGCGTCACATTTGCACCAATCAAAATTGGGATAGTGGTCTAGTTAGCATCATATATAGGTGATGCAAATACATCAAAAAAATGGTACAAATGTGGCACACAAATGACATGAATAAAAATTTATACTTGCATAATTTTTGCATTGCATTTGCACTGCAACCTTGGAAGTAATTTCTTGCAATAAAAACTCCGTAAAATGACAAAAAGGTCAATTTATGACACAAAATTGAGGGAAAATGTGGTGTTATTTACACATTATGTAGAAGTTAATGGCCCTTCTCATGTATATATTTGGGCATGTTATTGTTTTATATTTCATTTCTATATCTTGGTTTATTGGAGAATATTGGAAAGAGTGGAGAATATCATTTCCACCTCTTCTACAGGTTACATGGAAAATATCATTTATTGAAATTAAAATATTAGAGTTTACCCTTTTCACATTGGTTATTGAAATTTTACTTCTTGGCTAAGACAAATAACCACATCCTATTCCCACTTGGTATATCTTACCTTCTCTTTCCTAACTTGTTTATTCCTACACATTGATGTGTTGAAAAATTCCAAACACAAGTCTATAAAATCAATGATTAAGTTCTTACAATCATTGTGTAACTTTCAAATTTTATTCATCTTCTCACTATCAAAAACTGTAGAGCTTTTTCAGGTTATATAATCTGGTCTTGGCCTACGGTCATGTATCGACACATTTTCTAACTTTGCTTTTGATGCAATATTATTTGTTGGGTCTTGTTATCCAATTTTTCCCCTCAGGAAATATTGATCGAGCATGACCTTGCACAGGGAACATGGAGAGGGTGTTTTTAGTTGTACGAGCTCACATGTGATTTTTTTCAAAATTCAGATTGTAGATGGAATCATCATGACAATGCAAAGGTAGAAAATCAATGGCCAATATGAATGTCAAAGAAGATCAAGACTCAGGAAGAAGAAGAATGAAGGCAAAAAATTCAAAAATTTGAACTTCAAAATTTTGGCATTTAAGAGAAAACAAGGCAAAAAATGACAAGAAAACGTCTGAAACCTGAAACTGCGAAAGTCAAAAAATTCAGACTTTTAGGTTTCGGGGTTTTGGAAATCTTAGGCACAAAATTAGAAAATCACCCAAAAAATTCTAAAATTCCAAAATCCAAAAGTCTAAAATTTCATACTTTTAGGCTTTCGGGTTTTGGAAGTTCTTGGAAGCAAACTTGTGAAATGGGGAAATAAGTTCTGAAAACCCGAAGTCTAAAAGTCCAAAATTTTAGGGTTTTTGTCGACCTTAGGATGCATGCAGTAAATGGGCCAAAAAGTTCCGAAAACCTGAAGTCTGAAATTTTGAAATTTCAAACTTTCAGGGTTTTTAGGTTTTTGGGAATCATGCTGGAAAAAGAAGTAAAAGTTTCTGAAGCTTGAAACTCTGAAAGTCTAAAATTTCAGAATTTTGGGTTTCAAACTTTCAGAAATCTCAAGTAAATTTGGTGGATGAATAGTGTTCCAAATTCCAAAACAAAAATGTTTGAAAGTCTGAATTTCAGGATTTCAGAAAATGCATGCTTTTTGGACTCTAAAGTAGGAAGATCAACAGTTGCAGAATGGTGCCTCGATCTTCAGATGTCCATAACTTTTGACTGGGAGTTCAGATTTGAGAAAGAGATGAATTTTTAGAAATTTCTTGACGTCTACTACTCAGCTCATACAAAAATAAGTTAATCAGATCATACAAAAAATAATAACCATCCTCCAATCATAAGCCCAACATGATTACATATGGACAAAATGATTGTAATGGTAACGTGGTCTTCTTTGTTTCTTCCTATTGTATTTTCTTGAAGACAATTTTTTTTTCCCTTCTATGCCCATTTATTCCATATCAAGAAAACATGGTAGTCCAAATAATTTCATATATACGAGGCATGCTATTAAGCACCCAACATTCATTTTCCCCCCATATTTCACATACATGTCTATGAGATCAATATACATTGCACTAAGTTTCATTTATTTTTTATTATCTGGAATCATTACTTTTTACATTTTAAGCTCAATCTCCCAACCTCAGTAAACTTTATCTTGATGTGAGGAAGGCACCACCAGGTGCACAAGTTTCATAACGCCTTCGTACAACTAGAGCCTAGGTTTCATACCTCCTTCATACAGCTGGCACACACTCAGGGATGTTGGTCTTCCAAATCACACAGGTAATCCAATTAGATAACTCAGTTTTTTTATTTTTTTACTAAGTACACATGGATTTCCATAGCATGTTGAAGAGTTGTTGATTGAGAGCATGTGTGAAGAAATCTTGAAATATTCATTATATTGGGTTTTAAACCCTCCACTTGCTACAAAATGTAGAAAACCTTCAAGGCATAAAAATGAAGACATTGTTATCCATATAGAGCCTCTTAGGAACAAGAAACAAAATCTTTCTATAATAAATCATCATCATCATTAGGATTTTGAGGAACAAGAAGCACAATGGAACCATTCCTTAGTGTTACCATGAGCATGATGGAGTGGTCCATGATAAAACATGAAATAAATTTGGAAGGTTTTCATGGAGCATGATGGAGGAATGTTAAGGAATACCTAGTTTTTTATATAATTTTTAGTCTTAAATTCATTTCACCGCGTGGTTTTAACACATTTGAATATGAATTGAGACATTTCAGACATTCTAATTGGTTGTGTTATAACAACATTAGATTGTTAAGAAAAAATTATAACAAAAGAGTGTAGTTAATGTCCATTTAATGAAAAGTAAAAATTTAACTCTGAATATTGAAATTGAATTCAAAATTAAAAAGAGAAAGGAAGGAGTATACTTGTATGTATAAGACAAAATATTCTCTGTAGATGTTGAAGAGTATGCCCTTTTTATCAAAGCACGAGGAGATGAAGATTGTAACAATATTTATGGATAATTAGGGGTGATCGAATCCCCAATTATAATAAGGTTGGGGGAACAGTAGTTTGAAATAAAAATTCCAAGATAGATGGGGGACGTAAAAACCCCAACATGTACAACTAGAAGAGAAATAATAAAAGTAAACATAGAGTCTTGGGGCAGAGTAAGTCCAACACTCAAAAAAATGAAACCACACAAGTCCACAAACTCTAATAGCACAAAACATTGGATGTCATTAAACCTTGATGTGACTTTTCTAATAAACCACACAATTACATATGAATATAGGTTTGTACTTCTCAAATATATTGAAGTTGTTGAAATATAAACACTTGAAATAAAAAAAGAAACATATAAGTTGATAAATTTTTAACCTATACTTTCCATAGTAGCCACGCCCCTTACATTTTGAAATTAAATACAATGAATTTATATATATATTTACACACACACACACACACACACACACACACACACACACACACACACACACACACACACACACACACACACACACACACGTATGTATGTATGTATGTATAAGTAATAATGTTAGGGTTTGTGTTATCTAATGAGAAAGTAATATGATGGATGGGATTTAAGAATCGTGTCTTAGTGCAAGTGATAACATACAATGACATCATGTCAACACCTATGTTTTGACACATATTGGGGAAAATTATAGTACTAAAATTTATCTTGGCACATAATTTTACAATTTTCACGTAACTACCATTTTCGAATGTAAAAACAAAACCCACACGTGGACCCTCCTCGACATATGACTCATCTAACCATTCTGCCTCCTAAAAATCTAGCCATCAACTCTAATTTCATCACCCAAATATTTTAATTATTAAAATATAAGGAAAAAATGAAAAATGACTAGGATGACCTACTATTTAAAGGTTTTTGACTAAAAAAATTTAAACTTTATTTTTTGGTGTTCATATTTCCAAAAAACACAATATTTTACAAATCCAAATTTTTATTCTAGTAGAATTACTAAGACTGAATTCTCATGAAAAATCCAATGGCGTATTACATGCATTTTCCAAAAAAAAGAGACTCAAAATTCACCTATCTTTTGGCCCATCATCCTCACCTCGTTTTCTCATGTTCACGTCTTATATAATCATTTCTACCTATTTTTCCTACCTTGAGGCTTACTAAATTAGATTCCTCTTATCAATGCTCCATTTATCATATCTATATCATCTTTTATGTATCTTACTCATATTTACAAACAATCGTACGTGGAATGTATGATGTGAACGCCAAAAGGCATATAGCGAGGAAGTTAAAGTAGATGAAGAGAAATGAAGGTAAGGAAGAGGGTTTAGAAAATATGTCTTCGCTGGTGGAGAAGGGGAAGGGAAAGGAAAGAAGAATCGAGGGGACAATGTGAAAATATATGAAATACGAAGAGCAGGACATGTTTAGTAATTGTAAATAGATAAAAGTTGTCTTTCATTAGACGTTGCAGAACATGTAGATGGAGATAGAAGAAAATGCAAGAAGCAGATGAAAAATGTTGTCGAGTTGAATACTTAATTGAATATGCATATGTTGACTTCATCCAGTACTTGGAGAAACTATAACACTAAGGGGAATTTGAATGCATGGTGTATGGGAGACGTTAGGGATAATAATACATGTCGTAGTTACGTTAGCGAAGAGGGTACCAAAGTTTTCATGCAAGTGAAATTTTGTGTGTTGAGGGGAAACATAAATAAAGAAAAACGCAATGTTTCAAATTTGGAACCTTACCACAATGAGCAGTTGTTGATGATTTTTGCAGCCTCTGTATAGCTAGATTAAGGGTGTAGCTTGCATGCCCCACACATTTTCCACATATCATATTGTTCCTTTCCAAGTAATATATGTTATTTTTTCTCCACTTAAGAACTTTAAGCTCATAAAGAGGACAAATTAAATTTTTTGGGAAGCTCAAAAAGTTTAAGCATTCAGAAAAGTGGAGCATGTAACAAATATTGTTTAGGTGGGAACAATCTAATTCATGGTGACCCACTTACCTTTTGTTGAGTTGTGGAGATAAATTGCTTCACAAGTAGCATGTTTTACAACTTGTAGGTTTACACAGTAACCGACGTCATTCACCTTAAAGGAATCGACATCGGTCAAGGAACTGAAAATGGTTAGCATCAAGGAATTGGCACCGGTCAGCATCAGGGAATAGACACCGGTTACCTATGTGTTTATGTTTTTATTTTAGACACGAGATTTGATCCGACTATTTATTGTTAAGGTGATCTAAAGGTTGTAAATGCATAGCTAAGGTGTGCTAAGTTTTTCTAAGCTTATAAAAGCTAGAAAACTAGGGTTAGAACATAAGGATAGAGGAAGAATGTTAATTCTCCTTAGTTGAAGACATGGGGGGTTCACTTAGTAAAAGTATGGTATAACACGTGAGTTTGAAGGGTATTAAAGAATACCCTTAATTCTAGTTTATACCTCTAATTATTCAATTAATAATGTCCCCTCCTGTTATATTATTAGAATGAAAAGATCCCCTATTTTTTCCATTTACCTTATTTACCCTCTTTTTGATTACAATTTTATTTACCCCTTTTTATTTCTACCAAAATATACTAGACAAAAAATATATTATATTTCTCACTCAATTTTTTTAATATGTATTTCATCTCAACAGATAGTTTCAAGCCATTGAAGACCTATTACAAATCACCTTATATATGTTAATATTTAATCATTTATCAATAGTTATTCAAATAATTAAGATGGTGAAATAATATCACTTGTGTTGACCAGCTTATTATTTCTTGGTTAAGAATCTATATTTCTTTATAAAAAAAGAGTATATAATTTAATTTATGACTACACTCCTTTTGAAATTTTAAGGTATTTACTTTAGAAAATTAGGGTTCAAATGTTTTAGTTTTATATTAAAATTAAACCTTCCTTTACTTTGGCACACCTCTCTAACCTACCCCCAATACCTGATTCAAAATATTAATAAATTAAACCCTTTCACCCGCTCATGTCTACCTATATATTGACTTTAATTTTATTAATTTTAATTACCTCAATATGAACCCACGTGTTAGGATATTTCCTAGCTAATGAAACCCCCATGGTTGAAGATGAAGAAGAATAAAAAGGTTGCATGAAGACAAAGCTTCAATGGAGAGAAGCTAAACAAAAGGAAATAACAGGTACATTTGAATGGTGAGAAGAGTGTTATGTCTTCTACTATATTTCCTTTTTATCATCTTGTCTCAATGTAATGGCTTGCATAGTATGCAAAGCACATAGTATTTAATATTGTAGATCCACATGTTTTTGTGAGATCTTGTATTAAAGATCCATGAAATCATGTTATATTGTTCGTCCATTGGAGATCTAGAATTGTCACTTGTTGGAGAGATTATGGGTAGAGATAGTATCTAGATATAATAGAGGAGGTTGTCTTCTTGTACGCACAGGTTGATGTAGTGAGATGGAGGAGATAATTACTTCTTGGTGCACAAATATGGCTGCACATTGGTAGACCCTTATGAGAGGTCTTGTTTGTAGACTCACAGTGAGAGCTTGGTTGTATAGTGGCAGATGCAGAGTAGTTCTCAGTTATGTGAGATCTGCTGGTGGTTTGGAGGCATGGTTGTAGTGCACTCATGTAGATCCGTTTAGAGATCTGGAGGATGAGACACTCTTGGAGAGATGCATTGTACTCTTGTATGAAGAGTTGGTTTGTACTCTTGTTTATTATATATATTGAGATCTTTGTCTTTGGTGGACATAGCCCATATTGGGTGAACCACGTTACATGATGTGTTATGTGTGTGTAATTCCTGTTTTGATTTGGATTATTGTAGTTTATACTTCCAGTGCTGTAACATTTTGGGGAATTGTTTAGATCTCTGATGTGTGCAAGATGTTTGTTTGTTATTGAATCATAGCACTATGCTTACAGTCTTGAATTCCCGACAACTAGTAAGGCAGAGCCTAGTTTTTTATCTTATGTGAAACCAACAAAGGGGTATCAATGAGCTATGTTATCTTGCAAGCTAACATGGTTTTACTTCAATATATTATTAGTGGTTTATTGATAGGTGTATGAGAGCAAAGTTTATTTTTCCTAATGTGAATGATACCACAAGAAGAGATTTAAATCTCAAGTGGAAAGTTAGAAATGCAAGGTTGTTGGATAATAGAGTTAATGACATTTGTTAGGTGGCAAATGGCATCAGAATATTGACCATGGTACAGTTACATGGTGACCGTGGTCGGTTACGACCATGGTCGGTTACTAGGAAACCTGGTTTTAAACAAAAAATCATAGATCTAAAGAAATTGAAAGATGCAATGAAAATGTGTCTTATTTTTTGAGGCATCCCTAGTTCTTGGAGGCAAAAACATGTTCACTCAAATTGTAGATTTGGATTATAGAGGTATGGTTTTGTTATCTTGGTATTGCAGTGCTTGTATATTTTTGTTGCACATTTGTGCATGGTTTCCTTCATTGCAGATATGAGTATGAAATAGAGGAGTAGTTATGCAATCCTTGATGAAGTTAAATGCATGAGCTTCATTTAGAGAGGAAGAATATAATAACAAAAAATGAAATCAGGGCTTCCATCATAGAAGCATGTTCTTCATTTGAAGATGCAGTTGAATATTTTGGTGCTGGTAGAGAAAGATGTATTTCATCTTGGTGCAGTTTTATTGCATGTATTATTGCTGTTAAGTTTATTGTGCAAGATTTGGGTGCTTCTTGAAATGATTGGCTCAACAAAACTACCAGATTTGGTCAGAGTTGGAACTTGGTTTGGTGTACTATGGGAAAGTTTGATTGGTGAAAATGTTCATTTTCCAGTAGCACCGATGTTGGTCAGGGAATTGACATTGGTCATAGAGGTAGATCTAATTTAACGGTACCGGTCAACATACCGTTACATCGGTCTCTGTGACATTAGTTTGCCCATGTTTGCCTTTTGTAGTTCAGAAAAGTTGCATGGATGGTTTTAGTGTCCAGTTTGGAGGATCTAGTTTCTTTCATAGAGTGTAATCAGGTAGAAACTGGAGGAGATCACTTCAATGTTTGAGTTAGAATAGAGGACAAAGTTGGCTAGGGATTCCAGTCAGACTTGGGTCAAATTTGGGTATCTCTATTCGGTCTTCATGTTTTATCTATTTTGTTTGAAGCAATTCCTATTCATGTTTGGATTGTGTGAGACAAGTAAAATATGCACCATGGATATTTGGTGTGTTTCTACCTTTTATTTCTGTTATGTGTTGGAATCTTGAGGACAACGATATCTAGTATAAGGATGAGATCACTCAATGAAAAGTCATGATTAGGGATAGTTGTAGATAACAAGAGATGTTAAGTACATATGGATGAAACCATAAGGTGATTCACCTACTTCACAAGAAGTCCAAACTTCTGGCAGGGGATATAGAAGTATTAGTTACCATAGGAAGGGAATCAAGAAAATATTTCTTCATCTATTTTTATTTCTCACTGATATATATTAGAGCTTTTGAGCTTGTTATTAGAGGTAGTGTAAGGGAGTTCATGTTAATTGGCAGCAACCCATGGGTGTTGGCATTGTAGGTTGGACACATATGCATGTGTAGAGTGAGAGGAGTATGATACCCTTTAGAGTGGCTTGAGGAACAAGTTTTTTTAGAGGAAAATTAAACATAGTTTTGCATGTACCCAAATTATACTTAGTGCATGATGATGTCACTTCCGCGGTTTTATTTTATAGTTATTGGATAGTTTTCTTATGGGATGGAAATTGATGATTATTCAATGAGGGGTTAGAAGAGATAGAAATGCTTTTGACATTGAAGGGTAAAGAAGGAAAATTTGTTTGTTACAGGTTAAAGTGTGACAATAATGTATATTTACATCTTCTTGAAAAGTTTCCCTTGTTTGCTTTCATCTTGGATGGTTTGTGTAGTATTTCCATTATCCATCTATTTTTCCCCTAAGGTAAAATAGGATCAGCCAAGACCCCATTTTTGTAGAAGAAGCATATGAGAAATCACGTACAAATCCAACAAAGAATTTGCAGAGGGAATCATGATAAGGTAAAGGTGTAACATTTAGTTGTATCAAATCAAGACCTGTACATTAATAGAAGATCTAGGGAATGGATCATGTTTTTGTATTTTATGTTTCAAATACATGAAATAAAATATATTATAAGGTAGGCTCTAATAATGAACATAGAAAATGTGCGAAAGCAATGCATGCCAATAACTATGTAAACCATGTGCATCTGACTGTGAAGAGTATATATGTGTGTACTCGTCCCTCTCAAGTGCTTGTGTGCTGTCAAACAACAATACAACGAGTGTATCCTGTGTGTGTGTGTGTCCTGTGTGATAGTGTGAAAGTGCCATAGTGTCAAAGTGGTGTGTCTCTAAAAGTGTCAATCTCATAGAAAGTAAACTCAACAATCAAGTGAACCAAGAATCCCACCATGTGTTTCCAAAGCAGGTGAAAAGTCAGATGGATTGGTTAGAAAGCCAGACAAGTGTGAATCAAAAGTTAGGACTACTATTATAGAAGAACTTAGTGGAAGGTGCTAAGTGTCATCTGATCTGGAATTCCAATGATGGCCCACTCTGATTGGAACTGATGGTAGCGGGAGCCCTCCACGTAGGAAAAGGTACAAATTTAGGTCAAGATCAAGCATCGTGGGATCAAACTAGAAATTATGAAGGATATGAACTAGACCTGGAAGCCTCATGTGTCCATATGGGACGTTTTCCCCTAAAAGGTTGAATATGATAGGGACTCTACAATGGAATGAGAAGTGGCCTCACACACTTGTCCTATATCCCATAAATAGGACCTATGTACAAGGAGAAGAATGAGTCAAAGTAGATGGATAGTGTGACAGGAACCTGAGATGCCAAGTGTCAAAACGATGTATTTAACAAAGGTCAGGCATTTTGGGAGTAGTTAACCCGAATGAGCGTTAAAGCCTCCAGCGTGTCTGAGGGTCATAATTTGGCCCTGCCAAGACAAAGCGGACACATAAGGAAATTATCGAAGGAAATAGGTGAAACCATGGATGATGCCACATGTCTCAAAAGGGTGCCATTTCAAGAGAAAAGGTGGGGCTCAGAATCTCCCCAATCAGTGTTGAGTGCCACGTAGTGAGACCATAAATGAAAAGGGGACCCAGCTTTAAAACTATTTTCACGCCCTCTTATATGGACCCGAAAACCATTCAGGAAGGAATTATATCTTTTGACTAGAGAATCGAAATATTGGAAATGCCAGACAGACATTCTAGAAAAGTGTCTAACGACATCCTCCATGCCATGTGAATCATTAAAAATAATCCCATTTTGAGGCCAGGCTATGTGGTAGGTGAAAAATGGAGAAAAATTATTCCAGGCCATTAACACAGAATCTTGATCTCTTCAACTACCAGATCTGATTCGATTCGATCCATTGGGGAAGCATAAGGTGACATATTGTGGTGTGGATTTACAGAAGGATTAATTTTCAGTGGTTGAACTTTCAAAGTGGGATTCGATGCATATCTCAGGGTGGTTGGAGCAGGATTCAAATTTTTCCCTCTTCTCTCTCTCTTATTCTTTCTATATATATTGTAACACTTCTCATATTGAGAAGGTTGGACATTGGTTGGGCATAGAGAAACTCTGTCAAATTTGTTTCTTAGATGTCATTTTTGAGTAGTAACCCTTCTCCCATGGCTCTGGTAAATGTATTTGTGCCTCTATTCCCAGAAATGTAATGGTACTATGCACCTTCTAGAGCAATAAAAAATGTTTTTTTGGTGATACATCTTCAATCCTTTGCATCATTTTGTTGTTTCTCCATGCCTCTCCCTTCCATATTTGTTTTTCTGTGCATGTATTTCACATTTATAGGTGTAGGATGTTGTGTTTCATGGAGTTTAATGGAAAATTTGAAGATCTAGGCAATGCTGACTTCTGGTCTGACTTCCCTCATCTGCTCATTTTTTATGTTTCTTTCTCCCTCAATATATATCTCACTTCCTTTTGTAGTGTATCACCCCTTTAGTGTAGGATCTATTTTTCCCCTCTTTCTCTCTCCTTGGTTCCTTGGAATGGTTAGATTAGGATAGGTTTAGGTTCTTCCTGCACTGGAGTAGCTCGTGATAGGTAGTTTAGGAAGAGGAACCAACCTTCTCTGGAGGATCCATTCCCAGTTTTGCAAGTCCCACAGCTTTGGGAATGTTCCAATGTTATGCAAATCACACCAAATGACTCCTTGCCTTAGAAAAGTAGATCCATAACTCATTTGGGGGTGCTGTGATTTTGCACTAACAGTTTTGGCATGCCTGGGTGGGACAAGTATGAGGTACCTTACCACTTCATTTCATCAAGTTCGATGTGTTCTTGGTGGGATTTCATCATTTTGAGGCACATGCAAGCACATCTGGTGACTCCATCTGGTCAAAAACCCATTCTCTGAGTTGCAGACCTTTTCCATCCATTTCCACCCATTATTCATCTTCCATCTCTTTCATTTTCTCCCATTCCATGAGGTTGTGCAATCATGACTTCATTCCCTTCATGGAACTCACACTTACAACAATGCAATCCACCTCCAATGCATTTCCAAACTCCTCCAAATCAACATTATGATCAGATCCAGAACCATTATGCTTACCCATATGATCAGAGTCAAAATCAATTTGGCCATGAAGCTTATCAAGAACAAGGGGATGCATACAATGGTGACAGCTATGCAGAGGATGCTGGTTTACTTGAGAAGATTCAAAAAATGGAGGCTAGCATGGTGCAGTCCAGGGCCATAGCACAAATGAAGGCATTCAAGATTGGTTACTGTTGCAGGGAACCTTTTCCATGGGAAGGCCCTTTTCCAAGACATTACAACCCTTAGGAGAAGCTAGACTTCATGGTTGAAATGTTGCCCCAACTTGCACAATGGACTGAGGAGATCGAGGCTTATGAAGTTGGACACAAGACAACCTTGTCAATGGGTAAGTCCACATCTCATAGATTTTCTTTTTCTCTTTCTCAAGCAGCACCATCTCAACCCAAGCTCCAATTTCCAAGCTTCCCAGTTAGGCTTCCCCAAGTGTTGATTCCATTTCTCCATTCCCTAGTCTTCCACCCCATTTCATTTATTCTCCCATTTTCCCTTCCAAACAGTCATCCCCTCCAACAAACAAGAAGTTCCACCTCCCTCCCCACCAAAAACAATTGCAAAGCTGGTTGAACCCCAACCTGCCACTCCTCTTGCTTTCCCAAGTCCATGTTGGGAAGATACTCAAGAATCTAGTCAAGGACAACAAGAAGAGGAGCCAAAAGAAAAGAAATAACAGACAATATTATGAGTTGGGCTACTAAATTTGGGTTTAAAAAGATTCCCTTGATGGTCAAGCCAATAGAGGAGGTCAAGGTTGAAGATCCAGTGGTGGCTAAGTTTGAATTTGCAGCAGAGGAGGAGGACCATATAGTTTTAGAGGCCCCAAGTGTGGAACAGGCTACAGAAGAACCTTCAGTTCTTCCTCCCACTTCATCCCCTTTAAGCTCTGATGTTGAAGAAGAGTTTGATCTTTCAAACTTCATGTTTGAGAGTGAAGGGAGCCATGGTGATCAAGTTGTAGATCAGGAAGGCACCATGGAGGAGGTAGAGCACATGACAATAGGACAACAAGGAGGAAGATTTCCTATCAGACTTAGAAGATTGCTTTAATGAAGAGGAGCCTAAGGAGATAGCATCATTTTTCCTCCATATTCAACATTCCAAGTACATGAGTCTTACTACCATGAAGGAGGGAATTCAACAACAGCAACCTGTGTTCCATAATGGCTCTTTGGAACCAAGGTTGGAAGATATGAGTCTTCCATGTTCTTCACAAGAGAAGGAAGAAGAACAACTAGCTCCAAGCCCAGTTAAAGAGGAGCATATGGAGGTGACCAAGAAAAATTCAGAGGCACTGAATCATGAGCCAGTTACAAAAGAAAATACATCCCCCTCTCCCATTCAACCTCTCTAAAAGTATGATCTTTTGAAGGAGCCTGATCTCATTAGCTTCATGTTTGAAGATGAAGCTTCATATAGTGAAGATAATGAAGATTTCAAGATCACCATGCAAAAGGGAGAGACCTTGTTATAGCAGGATAGTAAAGAGTTTTATTTCCAACCAAACTCAAAAGAATGTTTTGATAAGAAGGGGTCAGTTGAAATTGTAATCTTTTCTCCCCCATCATTCATTCTTCAATCACAAGAACCTGCTGCCATGGAAGAGAACATGTAAACACAACCTACAGTTTGCAACATGCCTTCTGAATCAAATTTGGAAGATTTTGATCTTCCAAAAGTCACACCTGTTGCAAAGGAAGAGAAGGAGAATGAGGATATCATTCCTCCCACACCATCCATCCATGAGGGTCAACAAGAAGGCTCCATTCTTGGAGTTAAAGTTTAGAACCATGGGCAGATTCAAAGGACCATACCTTGCCCAATCAAATATTTGGCATCATTAGAGCCAAGGGAGAAGCCAAAACAAGTCATTCCTACTTCAGGGCATGAGGATGAGTATCAAAGCACCAAGAGTCACCATCAACACCTCCAAGAGTCCAATGCAAATAAGATTGAGGAGGTATCTTCCATTAATGTTGATACCTTGCTGATATGGGTGGAGGATCGACTTAAAGTATATTTTCACTCACCCAAACAGCCATATTTAGTTTCAAATCATTTACATGGCCGCCCCTTTTGAGAAAAGGAAGATATTTCTCCCTTCCTGTGGCAGGATTTGTTTAAAGCTTTTCTTTCTCTCTAGTTATATTAAGTGTAGGAGAAGATTTTCTTTCAATGGAAAAAGTGCTCTTGCACATTCTGCATGTCTCATTTGACGTATGTATGATTTAGTATTTGTATATAAGTTTTGTCCATTTTTCTCAAAGGGTGCATCAGGCTAGGCTCTTCAGTATTCAAGGTAGAAAGACTGATAGCTGTCTATAACAGTTGTTATTTACAAAAGAAAAAAATGTAGAGCAATTTAAGTTGTTTCAAAATAGTCCATTTCAGGGATAAATGAAATCCCCAAGGTTAAACAATTTTCTACTCTCAAAATCATTATTTCTACATTTCTTATGAAAATTGAGAGTGCAGACATGTAGGCAGGTTCAGGGTCAGACAAAGGCAACAAAGGCGGGTGGTCAGGGTCCATTTTATAAGAAGGATCAGTTTTAGGCCATCATTCTTGACTCCATGTTCAATGGATGCTTCAAGGCCATTGGTCCATTCATCTAGCTGGTCACCAAAATTGTTATCCATATTTTTCCCCTGGGTAAAATAGGATCACCCACAACCCCACACAGAAGAATCTAGATAAATCATGTTCAAAGCCTATAAAAAATTTGCAGAGGGACTCTATGATGGGGTGGCGGGGCCTACGAAAGATCAAACGACCCCTGTGCAGTAAAGAAATTAGAGAAACATCTATGTCAAGTGAATCCATGCTTCAAATCTAGTAAATAGACTCAGGTAGGCTCTAAAATGAAATATTAGAATTGGAGTGCGAGGCCGAGCTGTGTCAAAGGAGCCTGAGACTAGAAGAAAAGAAACGGCCAAGGTTCAAATCTGTTAGGATTTCAAACGACTCAGAATGAGCTTTAAAATTACTAAGTATGGAGGATACAACGGACACTGCCAAGTGTCAAAGTGACGCACCTTCAAAGATTAAATACCAAGAGGTAGACTCAAACAAGCACTAGACCCCACGTGTCCCAAGTCTAAAGTGGGGGCAGCGTTAACGGAGGAAGCAAAGGAGGATAGGGTGGGCCTCAAAAGAGACTAACTATAGAAGACTCAATGGAAGGTGCCAAGTGTTGGCTCAACACAATTCCAAGATGGGATCCTGAGGCGGAGACTCAAACTTGTGCTAACCCTCCATGTAGATAATGGTCAAAAAAGGTCAAAAGGAGAGCAGACTCAAAATTGGCCATATATATAGAACTAGCGGAAGCCTCCACGTGTCTCATTGGCATGTTTTCAAAAGGAGAATCTAGAGGTAGTTCCATAACAAGCACGGGCTTGCCACGTGTCCTAGGTCCTAAAAGGGGACAGAGTAAGGGGGTTGAAAAGTCAAAGTAGAGGTAGGTCAGTGGAAGGTGCCAAGTGTCAGCATGATGCCTTTTCAAAGGTAATATTTTGGGGTAGATTTCAAATGAGCGCAAAGCCTCCACGTGTCTAGGGTCATATTTTGGCCCCGCCAAACAAAGGGACTTGAGAAAAATACAAAGGAAATAGGGGAGCTTGCACACAACGCCACGTGCCTCATTTCAAGAGAGAAGGTAGGGGCTAAATCTCAAAAAAGAGTGAGGCCGCCACATGGACCTTGTATGACAGTATTTTTAAATATTGCGCACACCTGCCCCAAATATTCAAATGACTATATATTTTGCATGGAGAATCAGATTTGGGAGGGAGAAGAATTTTTGGAAATGTCTCGACACCCTCTACACCTTGGGAACATAAAATATCATTTTGGGAAGGCTATGGTAGGTGAAAAGTGGGAAACAGTCATCTAGGCCATTAACGCAGAATCTGATCTCTTCAACCACCAGATCTTATTTGATTTGATCCGTCAGGGAATCAGAAGTAACATATTGTGGGGATATTTACAGAAGACATCGATATTCAATGTTTGAGCTTTCAAAATGGGATTCAATGCATATCTCAGGGTGGTTGGAGCAGGATTCGAGTTCTTCCCTCTTCTCTCTCCCATTCTTTCGATATATTGTAATAGAGGGGCACATTCAAATGGTTGGTCATTATTTCTCTCCTGCTCTCCTCTCTCTTTCTTCATTAGGGTAGAATGCAAAGTCTAAGCTCCTCCCATGGCTCTGTAATGGCATTTTCTTGCCTCTTTCCCACTGATGATGTACTGTGTAACATTTTGGAGCAATAAAATCTTTTTCGTGATGCATTTATCCGTCCTTAGCTTAATTTGTTGTCTCTTCTTACCTCTCATTGTTACAGGGTATATTGTGCATATTCTGATGTTCATTATAGGTCCTAAGAGTTGTGTTTAATGCGTTTCGAAGTGGTGTCTATGTGAAATCTATCTCTGGTCCATGGTGCATTCTGTCCACCCTCTCCTCTGCTCACCTCTCTCCACTTCAGGCAGTCGGGTCTGTGATTTAACCACTTCCTTTTCTGGTGTATCAGCGCTTAGTGTAGGCTCTTTTTCCCTCTCTCTCTCTATCTTTGTCCCCTTGGAACGGTTATATTAGGATATATTAGGTTCTGCCTGCACTAGAGTAGCTTGTGGTAGGTAGATTAGGAAGCGAGAACCGGATTTCTCTAGAGGTCCATCTCAAGTTTTATAAGTCCCATAGCTTGAGAGATGGTCCCATGTTATGAAAATCAAATCAAATGACAAGTTTGAAACACCAAATTTGAGAGGTCAATTGGGAGTGCTGTGATTTTACACTAACAGTATTGTTGATGACATTTCTACTGGTATTTTTACTATTTATTAGTATCATAGTTAGCATAGTTGTTGTTGACATTGATGAAGCACATGATTCATATGTTTCTTTAGAGTTAGTCAGTGAGAGACTTGGAGCTTTAGGAGAGCCTGATAATATGGCTTTTTACAACTTGCAGGTATACAAATTACCTAACGTTGGTTAGGGAATCAACGTCAGTCATCTGGGAGGAACTGACATTAGTCAAGGAACCGGCACCGGTCAGCATTAGGGAATCGACACCGGTCAACATCAGGGAACTGACACCAGCCAGGGAACCAACACCGGTTACCTGTGTGTTTATGTTTTTTATTTTACACGTGAGATTTGATCCAATAGTTGATTGTAAGGGTTATCTAAAGGTTGTAAATGCATAGCTAAGGTGCCCTAAGTTTTTCTAAGCTTATATAAGCTAGAAAACTAGGGTTAGAACATAAGGTTAGAGGAATAATGTTAATTCTCCTTGGTTGAAGATGAAGAAAAAGAAAAAGAAGAAAAAGGTTGCATGAAGATAGAGATTTAATGGAAATAAGTTAGACATAAGGAAATAATAGGTACATATGAATGGTGAGAAGAGTGTTATGTCTTCTACTGTATTTCCTTTGTATTATCTTGTCTCAATGTAATGGCTTGCATAATATGCAAAGTAAATAGTCTTTCATCTTTTAGATCCATAGGTTGTTGTGAGATCTTGTATTATAGATCCATGAGATCATGTTATATTGTTGGTCCATTTGAAATCTAGTATTGTAGCTCGTTGGAGATATTTTGGGTACAAATAGTATCTAGATATAATAGAGGAGGTTATCTTCTTATATGCATAGGTTGATGCAGTGAGATGGAGGAGAGACTTACTTCTTGGCACATAGATATGGTTGTACATTGGTAGACCCTTGTGAGAGGTATTGTTTGCAGAATCATAGTGAGTGCTTGGTTGCATAGTGGCAGATGCATAGTTCCTAGTTATGTGAGATCTACTGGTGGTTTGGAGGCATGGTTGTAGTGCACTCATGTAGATCTGTTTAGAGATCTAGAGGAGGAGATACTCTTGGAGATATGCATTGTACTCTTGTATGAAGAGTTGGTTTGTACTCTTATTTATTATACATATTGAGATATCTATCTTTGGTGGACATATCCCACATTGGGTGAACCAAGGTACCTACTGTGTTATGTGTGTGTACTTTGTTTTGATTTGGATTATTGTAGTTTATACTTCCACTAGGGAATTGTTTAGATCCTGTGTGCAATATTTTTTTTTGTTATTAAATCATATCACTATTCCACAGTCTTGAATTCCCAACAACTTTATAGTTTCAAGCTCAAGTAAGCAAATCAGAAAAGAGAACATGAAGAAAATCATTGATAATTAGGTTCTTTAGGTGGTTTTCCAAATGAGAGAAATGTAGATTATGTTTTTCATTCAAAAGAAGGATTTGGACTAATAAAACCATAAAAGTGCCATTTTGATTGTCTGATGTCGGAGCCACTTTCCAAAGGGTGATTGACATGGTATTCTAGGGGTTGATCAACAAAATAGTTTTGATATATCTTAATGATATCACTGTGTTCTCCAAAAACACAGCCGATCACCTCTTTCATCTGAGACAGGTATTTCAACGATGTAGGAGATTTGGGGTATCATTGAATCCCAAAAAATGCATATTCCTTGCTCATGAAGGCAAGCTCCTAGGCTATATTGTGGCAAAGGAAGGATTGACGATTGACCCAGAAAGACTTCAAGCAATTCAAGCATTGCCCTTGCCAAGTCATAAGAAGGCTCTTCAGAGCTTCTTAGGGAGGATCAATTTTGTCCATTGATTTGTGCCAAACGTTTCCGCTCTTGGCAAACCAATAACACTGATGTCGAAAAAGAGCATGGAATTTAGGTGGAAAACTAAAAGCAAAGTGCTATTTGAAGCAATAAAAGAGGCTATATCTCAAGCCCAAACTCTCGTCAATCTAGACTTCTCCAAGGACTTCATGCTCTATGCCTTTGGTTATGGGGACACAATTTCTACAATCCTAGTGCAAAAAAACAAAGAGGGATTTGAATAGCCGATTGCCTTCTTTAGTCAAGGTTTGAAGGAATATGAAGTGAGGTACTCCTTCATCGAGAAACATGTCCTTGTAGTGATCAAGAGCTTAAAGAAGTTCAAACACCTCATCTCAAACAACAAAATCAAATTGCTAGTCTCTCATGCGGGAGTCAAGGACTTCCTTTTGAACAAGGATCTAAATGAGAAATGTGTAGGATGGATCACTCATGTCATGGAATATGACATTGAAATTAAGGTCACTAAGCTAGTTCATGGAAAGGGATTGTGTGAACAGCTAGCCTTGAGTTAACAAGTTGATTGGAGTAATGAAAATGGAGTTGTTTTGATACTACGAGATGGTCAAGAAAAAATAAATGATAATGTGCCCATCCCTTGTTGGAATCAAAATATGAAACACTTCCTAATAATAGGACTATGCCCTCCAGAAATGAGCAAAGAAAAGAGGAGATACTTCAGATTATAAGCCATTCCATATGTGCTTGTTGATGGTGTTTTGTTCAAAAAGGACATCAATGGTGTTCTATTGAGATGCATTGGAATAGATCAAATTGAGAGATTGTTACGAGAGTTTCATGATGGAGAAGCCGAAGGTCATTTTTCCCCATGGGTAACATCTCTCAAGATAATGAAGGCAGGTTACTATTGGCCCACAGTGTTCAGTGACTGTTATACATGGATCAAAAGTGCAAAAAATGTGCATTCTTCACAGGTAAGGAAAGACTAGAAACACTCCCATTGCACCCCATTTTAGTTGACCGGCCATTCATGCAATGGGGATTAGACTTCATTGGGGTCATCATCCCAAATTCAAGCCAAGGTCACAAGTGGATTCTCACAGCAACAGCCTATTTCACCAAGTGGACCGAGACAATAACACTTAAAGAAGAAAACAAGTATAACATACTAGACTTCTATGAAGGGATAGTGACCAGGTTTAGAGTGCCAACCACTATCATATCAGACAATGCATTGGTGTTCCTAGGTTCCAAGATCAAAAAATGGAATGTTAAGAATGGGATCTACTTGAGCACCTCTTTAAACTATTACCCACAGGGTAATGGGAAGGTAGAGTCCACAAACAAGAATTTACTAAGAATCATCAGAAGGACTCTAGATGAAAATAAAAGGACATGGCATACCAAGCTAAAATCAGCATTGTGAGTTGACATGATTACACCAAATAGGTCTACAGGTAATTCTCCTTACAAGTTGGTCTACGGGAAAGAGGAAGTGTTTCCTATATCATTGGAGCTCATAAAGCAGTTGGAGTTATATGAATTTGAACCAATGGAGGCTAGGTATGCAGAGCTGATGGAACTAGAAGAGATAAGAGAACATGTATTTCAAATGATGGAGAAATATCAGGACTTAGTCAAAAGAGGGTTTGATAAGAAAGCAAGAACAAGGACCTTTCAGGAAGGGGACCTAGTTTTGAAGTGGGATGCAGATCGAGAAAAACCAGGAAAACATTCTAAGTTTGATGCCATTTGGAGTGGACCCTACATGGTCACAGGATGTAAAAGAAGCAATGCCTTCCAATTGTCTACATTGGATGGAGATGAGCTTCATATTCTGGTCAACAGAATCTATCTTAAACATTGCTCCTAAAAAGAGAGGTTTCAGCCTTGTAAATATTAGCCTAGGATTTTAATTCCTCCAAGTGCGTATGCACATTGTCTTGTTGTAATTTAGGTTTCATTTCCCTAAGTTCTTTGGCACATGCTTCATTTCTCCAAGGTTGTATCACTATGTGGTTCAATGTGCCTCCAAGAGAATGTTGTAACAATCCATTCCGGAAACAGGTGAATGCTCCAAGTCAAAACAATTTTCTACTCTTGAAAATCTCGTCTTTAATATTTTCTTATGAAAATTGAGGGTACAAGCAGTAGGTAAAGTTTAGGATAAACTTGTTACAAGAAGTCAAGTTCAGGTTTCAAGCATAGGATCAGTATCAGACTATCATTAAAGACTTTGTGCCGAATGGCTACTTCAAGGAAATTGATCTTTCCACCTAGCAGGTAGGTGATCCCGTGGGTCACTAAATTGTTATCCAATTTTTCCCCTCAAGAAAAATTGATCGAACACGACCTTGCACAGGGAACATGGAGAGGGTGTTTTTTAGTCGTGCGAGCTCACATGTGATTTTTTTTTGAAATTTAGATTGTAGATGGAATCGTCATGGAAATGCAAACGTGGAAAATCAATGGCCAATGTGAATGTCAAAGAAGATCACAAATCAGGAAGAAGAAGAATGGAGGCAAAAAATTCAAAAAATTGAACTTCAAAATTTTGGCATTTAAGAGAAAACAGGGCAAAAAATGACAAGAAAATGTCTGAATCCTGAAACTCTGAAAGTCCACAAATTTAGACTTTCAAGTTTCGGGATTTCAGAAATCCCAGGCACAAAAATTAGAAAATAGCCCAAAAAAAGTTTGAAATTCTGAAGTCTGAAAGTCTAAAAGTCCAAAATTTTGGACTTTTGGGCTCTCGGGTTTTGGAAACTGTTGGACGTAAAGTTGTGAAATGGGGTAAAAGTTCCGAAAACCCAAAGTTTGAAAGTATGAAATTTTAGACTTTCAGGGTTTTTATTGACCTCGGGCTGCATGTAGGAAATGGGCCAAAACATTCAGAAAACCCTAAGTTCAAAATTATTAGATTTTAGATTTTCAGGGTTTTTGGGATTTTGGGAATTGTGCCGAAAAAGGAAGTAAAAAGTTCTGAAGCCCGAAACTCTGAAAGTCTGAAATTTTAGACTTTCGAGTTTTGGACTTTCAGAACTCTCAAGTAAATTTGGTAGATGAACAATGTTTTGACTTCCAAAACGAAAATGTTTGAAAGTCCAAATTTCAGGATTTTGGAAAATTCCTGCTTTTCAGACCCCAAAGCAGGAAGATCAACAGTTGCAGAATGGTGCCTAAACCTTCAGATGGCCATAACTTTTGACCAGGAGCTCATTTTTGAGCAAGAGAGGAATTTTTGGAAAGCTCTCGACATCTTCTACTCAACTACAAGAGGAATTTAAATTAGTGGGACTAAGTTCTTAAAAATGAAAAATATAGTTTGCCATTTTTTGGAGGTGTCCCAGGTTTCTCACCTACCACCATAAATGAAGTATGGGCTTCCTATCTTGCCCAACAAGGAACAATAATGGAGGCATGGGTTTTGCAGTGGAACCCATCATTTTTGCAGGTGAATTCAATGCATTTCTTAGGTGGTTGAGGATGGATTTTAGGTTTCTTCTCATCTCCTTCTCTCATTCTTCTATATATTGTAAGGAGGGGTATTTTTCAAAAGGTTATACATTTTTGTTTTTCACCCTCCCTTCTTCCCTTGTTTGTAAGTGAATTTGTGGAGTTTTCAAACCTCCCATTCAAGTTGTAATTTAATCTTTCCTCTTGGCCATTGTAGTGTACTGTATCAATTCTAGAGAAAAAATACATGTCTGTGGATGATTTTCAACCCTCTTAGTGTTCATTACATTCATCTGATCTCTCATTGTAGTTTTTTTATCTGTGCATGGTGGTTGTATTGCAGTTTTAATGGTTTGTGTTTAATTGTCAAGCAGGTGTTCAACATTCCTTTGGTGCATCACCCTTGTTATTTTAGGTTTATTTCATGCATCTTTCTCAACCATGTCTTCTTGGCAAGTTAGAATAGGTTTTAGAGCAAATCCTCTACAATTTGAAAGTGTGCACCTGAACAAAGGAATAAGAACCAGACTTCATCCGAAGAACTCTCCCGATTGCAAAGTCCCACACTTTGGGAAAGGCTCTATGTTATGCAATGACATTGAAAGTCTCAACCCATTGAGTTACAAACATTTAGGGGTCCTGTGATTACGCATCAACAGGTCTTTTTTATCCTCATGGGTCAACCTTATCATAATAATTCACTTTTGAAACCACATATAATAAATTTAAACTCACCTCATTTCATAATCTAACACTCTCTTGAAATCTCATTGCAAATGCTAGCACAAAAGACACTCAAGGCTCCCTAAATCTTCTTAAAGATGATGCACATATATCAGGGAAGCCACTAGTATAGTTCTCAATAACTCAACTAAGCTAAGGAGTCTAGCTTCCCTCACATTTAAGTTCACCAAGTTCCCATTTCCATGTCTTAGAAAGACCACAATATAATCAAGCATGATCAAAGGGGTTCAAGTTTCCAACTAGTTACATCTATATAGATATCACATGATAGGTGGAGAGCTACGTGTAGTTGGAGGAATATTTAGAGAAGTGTTGGAGAAAGTGGTGTATGGGGTTCACCACAACGTAAAAAATAACCTTTTTATAGGGTCTTGTATCCATGGTTATGGATTTGGAGTGATTCAGCTAGTTACCGATAATATCGAGGCTTTCCAAAAATTAGGGTTTGATAGTAAAGAAAAATTCCAGGCCACTAAAGGAAATATAACGTCACAAATCCCAATTATAAAGGCATCCAATATTGTACATAAAAGGAAAGACTGGATTATACATCCTTAACAAGTTGTACAATTATACACTATGAGATTTCCAGATCATAGTTCCAATAGTGAATCTTTTCCATGCTATGCACTTTTAATTTATCTAGTTTGTCTTCCCACATCCTTCCTATACTAATATGCATAACTAAATATCTTTCTCTCTTGTGTATTTTGAGCATGCATACATTTATTGAAATAACCAATACATTATTATGTGTTTATAACATTAAATTTGGAAGTTAATTTATCAGAATAATTCTTATTCTCCAAACCTTACATTCATTTTTAATTGTTGTGTATTGCATAACAATCTTGAAATTAATCAAATGATATTCAAAAGGGTGTAAAATTTTTACAAACTTTACATTGTATCTTTCATCTCCTTTCAAACCATATTTTACCTAGGGTTTTAGATCTACATTTTATATTCAGATCCTTACCTCATTCTCATCTTTCACATGCCCTAAATCTGGTTTGCATGATTTTTCCTAGGGTCTATGGCCAATCCTACCATTTGGGTCTATTTTTAGGGCTTCCTAGTTGTCGAATTATTTTTCATTGCATATATCAATCATAATGGGTCTATTTTCAAATTTCTCTTAGGTTTTAATTTTATTATAAGTTTATCAAAAAAAAATAAAATTGTTTTCCTTGATTCTTTACACACTTTTTGGAAATGCAAAACTACTATTTTTTAGTAATTAGGGCATCATAAAAAAATAATACACTTTCTTGAAAATTCCTTGGAGGATTTTTATTTCCCCTTATTCATATCATGAATTAATTCTCTTAATTTGGTTAAATGCATTGCTTATATTTGTTAATTAGTTTTTTATTAATTTGAAGACAGGTCATCAATTTTTACTCAAAACTCACCTTTGGGTTTACCTTTATTTTAGGACATATTTTTCTTTATATACTGACTCTATATATATCATAGTATCCTATATGATATATATATATATATATATATATATATATATATATATATATATGATATAAACCTCTTTTTGTATTCATCGATATTTCTTAGTATAATTTTTAAAAATTCAAATTTTTTTTTTTTTAGTAATTTGGGACATAGCTATAAATTTATGAACATTATTTTACAAATCCCCGATGAGGTTATTGTTGCATATGTTTAGATACTAAAATACCTCATTCTATGTTTTGTAAAATTCAATTTATATTTTCATATATGGTCGTTGTATTAATTGATGGCAAAAGTCACTTTTTCTTAACATCACTTTTGTGGTATTATCTTCTATGATCTCTCGAATGTCATCTTTCCTTGTTTTATGCATCTTGCTATAATCCTAGGATTTTTTGCTAATCTTTTTTACTCTCATGGATTCTTCTAATGGTTACCCCTATATCCTTCCTTGATTTCATGCAGCTTCATCCCAAATATAAGGATATCATCTATGAGGCTTTTCAACATGCTTATATCCTTCCTAACACCTCTATTATCTTATTTATGGGTGCGTATACAAACAAATATTTATTTAGAGGATACCTATTTATCCTTTACTTCCACTAATCTACCCCTTCAATATGTCATAGATACATTGGTCTCCCCTTATATATTCAAGTGACAGATACTGTAATAAGTTAGTTAATCATGTACTCATCGATAATGGTTACTAGCCTCACTATCTGCAAAATATGTTTTCTTAATAGGTTAGGAATTTCATCCCATGATCTTACTCCATATGATATAAATATCCATGTGTTTTGAATAATATGTCATACTCATGTTCTTGAAAAAATCACATTACCTATTTACTGTGGGCAACCAAACCCTTGAAACTCATTTTCCATGTTATGCCTCACATAACTTAGTTACAATATCCTTCCTAGGACGTCATTGCGATACACATCATGAAATGTAATTCCATCCACTCTACATTCTTATCTCAAATACACAAGTATCAAAGAGGTTGTATATAATTTCCTTATCGATATTCAACCCCTTTAAGTATTAGTGCTAACAACATGTAATATGGAAAAATATACACCTTACACATAACCACAATATATTGCTCCTATCTTAATATACATGCCAAAATTCTATTGTTCCTACTCAAATATCCATAGCAAATTATATTGTTCCTACTCAAATATTCGATACCTCATATTTATTGCTCCTACTCAAATATCGATACCCAAAGTCTATTGTTGGTTCTAACTCAAATAACCATGCCACATTCAATTTTTCCTACTCAAAAAAATTCATACAAAAGTCTATTACTCCTACTTGAATATTCATACCCGATAATAAACCCACTTCCTTTAGCCAAGATGGGATTGGATATAATTATTTACAAAAACAAGGATTCACTGGACAAGGAGTTGGCTCCCATCGCACAAGGTATTTGTGAAACCATTACATTACCTACCACGATTGAATGACAACGTATTGGATATAAGGTAGTGAAAGACTTACATCCCACTATTGTGCAAATGGAAATGGAAACATCACCAATTGATTATGAACAATTGCATGCCAATTTATAGAACTTACATAATACACCAACCCAATCAAGGGGCAACACAATAATATATTTTTTGTATATATCTACTTCTCCACAACAAGTTGGGATATATCCTAATTCAAGTGATGATATTGGTTACAAACCAAATACAAATGATCCTACTCATGTTCATGTTATTAGTAAGGTTAAACCTACTATGTATGGATATAATTATCTAAATATAACTATTGATGGTGGTGGTATGTATATCGATATCCCCATATGCATAGGAAAATACTAGCTAAATCCTAAGTTTTCTTCTAAAAACATCTCCTACCACCACAGGTCATATCCCTAATGAAAGCAACATGCAAATTAATTTCATGGATAATAATATTTTTCACTACTATGAAAATATGATGACAAAGATGATGTTTATCCTAATTAATATTACATTGATTGTGAACACCCTATTATGTTTGATTAACATATGCAATTGCTCAATCTTGAGCCTATTAAGATACTATTTTAATAGACACATTCTATAATTTTGGCCAGCTTGTCACTATCCATTTCATTCATTAGAGTGCATATTTTGAATCTATAGTGGTCATGTGTCCTCTATTTGGTTATCATAGCCATCATGGTACATCAATGAACTAAATCCCTTCTCAAATTTTAGGGGGCATATACATATCTACCTCACTTCTTTTTATAGAACAAGTTTCCTTACATTATATATGCCCTTGTGTATTTTATAAGGGTTATGTTTCATATATGTTTCTTATACTGATGATACTATCCCTATCCATTTATATATCTATATTCAATAATAAAAATACAATAATATATTTGTAAAAATACAACAAGACCTGTAAACAACTTGTATTAGTAGCACTTGACATGAAATATATTGTAAGTCACCATGATTTTATTGATAGCATCTTTTATAATCTTTACACACATGCATTGACAAGGTATATTCAGATTGATGCAGGACACAAAATTCATTACATGCTTATAGGAGCTACTTTATTGTTCCTTACATTATTCTCTTGGGAGTGACCCTCCACCATTTACATGTGTTAGTATTTCATTATAGTTCCTTTATACTTTCTTATTATGCTAGATTACATATATTGTGTATATGTTATTTTTTGAACTAACATGACTAACACATGTTCTTGTGCATCGTTGACATATAATTCTTCACATGATTTCTTACTAATTTTTTTTATTGCCGTTTGACATTACTATTTGTTATACATGCTTGCTAGTTGCTTGTGTTACTACTTGTATGATTCATTATATGTCGCCCGTGTGCCTTTCTTTTCTTGTGACATTGTCGATGTCCCATGTTTTCAGATCTATACCTTGATGTAATTATGATCTGTATACAATTTTTCTTGTTTTCTCACTTTATTTATATTTTCTCTCTATTCTAGTACTATTACATCTATGTTGTTTATGTTCCTACTATTATTATTGCTATTACTACTATTGCTTTTGTCTCTATGGTTTTTTTCTCTTTGTGTGTCATGGTTACTTTCACGTAAAACCCTCCTTTATAGGTACATGTCCTCCAAGGTGGCCACCTATTCAACATTCTACACTCTCTTATAGCTTCTTAGACATACAGTGCTTGTGCATACATCTATTCTTTTAAGTTGCGTGCTCAAATGTTTTTTCACATGCACCTTAAAAGAATTGGCATTCATCGGGGTATATTCTACACTTACAATAAGAATTAAAAGTTCATAAATAGGTTTTCACGAGGAAAAATAACTCAAAAATAAATTCAAACACTCAATTTTGGTAGAAAACACATAGGGTCAAAGGCATCTAGAAACATTAAGGCCATACAAATGGTCTTGACCATATATGTTTTTTCTCTGGAAAAAACACCATATTTTCCTATAGATCCATTTTTCTCATCATAAATACAGGTTTTTGGTGCATTACTATACTAAGATGACATAATTTTGACTAGATTACAAGGGGCATGAAATATTTTACTCATCCTCATCACTACTTAGTTTTGATCGTAAAAGATAGGTGTTTTGAGGGCATGTGTATCCTTCTCCATTGATATTTTAACATATTACATAATCTTACTCAATAATATGATAGATATGAACAACATGGGACACTCATTCTCTATATAACTTGTGTCTATATATTAAGAAATTGGGTCTAGATTTGTTTATAGTGGTATGGTCTATGGGTTTATGGAAATTATTAAAGTGGCTAAGTTCTTCATAGGAATTATTTCTTTTCCTAATTATTAAAGGGGAAGATATTGAGGTTACTAAAAAAATTGGTAACCAGTCTTCTTCTTTCATGAGGTGCATAGACACCTCTTCTTTATTTCATTTGGTTTTGGGTTGCATGCACCCAATACTCCAACTTATCCTTTGACACAATTGGGGAATGATCACCCCTAATATTTTAAGAACATTCAGCAAAAACAATATGAAATCTCCAAATCTCCAATTACAAGAAAGGGATGAGAAGCTCTTCCCTTTAGAAATCAAACAAGTATACTCTATCTATGTTTTACATCTTATTCTTTCACTTTATGCAAGTTAAAATTCTATAGTTAGTATTGAGTTACAATTTAATTTTCTAGTATGGACATTGACTACACTTTGTGTTGTAGTTTCATCATGGAGCATGTCAACATCAACACATTTGGACCATTAAAAACTTAGAGAAAATAAAAAGTGTGTCTACACACTTAGGTATCTTTTATTTTAAACATGTAATTTTAATTGCATACTTAAAGGGGGGAAATGTAGACACTCAAATTTAGAAATCACCCTTTTAGACATTGCTTATTACAATTGTGCTTCTTGGCTAACATAAACACCCATATCCTATTCCCACTAACTATATCTTACCTTATATTTCCTAACTTGCTTATTCCTATTCACCTAGATGTCTCCGAATTCTGAATAAAAGTCCATAAAATCAATGCTTAAGCTCTTACCATAATTATGCAATTTTCATATTTGATTCACCTTCTACTTGTCCAAAATCGTATAGTTTGGTCAAGTTGTATAAGCTGATTTTGGACAACCTATATGGTCGTACACCAAAACATTATCCAACTCAAATTTCAATGAAATATCATTTGTTATCAACTTGAGTCATCCTTATCATAATAATTCACCTTCAGAATACTATATAATAAATTTATACTTACCTCATTTAATTACTTGACACTCTCATGAGATCTCATTATAAATACTAGCACAAAAGGCACTCAAGCCTCCTTAAATCTTCCTAGAACTGATGCACATCCATTAGGGAAGCCACCAATATAGTTATGAAAAACTAAAAAAACTCAAGGAGTCTACCTTCCCTCACATCCAATCATAATAGTTTCCCATTTCTATGTCTTAGCAAGAGCACTATAAAATAAAACATGATCGAAGGGGTTCAATTTTCCAACTAGCTACATCCATATAGATATCATATGCTAGGTGGAGAACTAAGTGTGGGTTGAGGTATATTTGAAGTAGTGCCGATGTAGGAGGTTCACAGGTTGCACCACAACCCAAACACTAACCTTATTACAAGGTATTCTACCCATGGCTAAAGATTTAGAGTGATTCAATTATTTACCAATGGTATCGAGACTTTTTGATAGCTACAATTTGATAGTGAAGCATAATTATAGGCCACCTAAAGACCCAAAAAGTCATAGATCCCAATTTTGGAGGTGTCCAATACTATACAAAAGGCATATGCCTATATCATATATCCTGACCAGGACATACAGTCTTGCACTGGGAGATTTTTCTGATCACAATTTCAATAATGAAGCTTTTCTAGGCTCTCCACTTCTAGTTTCTCCAATATTTCTTCCCACGTCCTTGTTGCATTACTTGTATAGTTGTCCCTTTCTCTTTTGTGTATAGCTTTCTCTTTTCTCTTATGTATTTTGAGTGTGTATACATATATCAAAAGAACCAATATGTTATTCTGATTATGTATAATTAATGTTAGAATTTTATTTATCAGAACAACTCCTAGTCTCCAAACCTTACATTCCTTTTTATTATTGTGTATTACATAACAAACATAAAATTAATCAAATAATCTTAAAAAGGGTGTAAACAAATTGTCACCTCCTATCCAGTACCTTTCTTATATTACATCCATAACTAAGTACTATAGTCATCTATTGAAATTTAAAAATGACATATTTTCTAAGTTCACATATTGGATTACATGTTACAAATTAAGATTTTAAGATGATATAATTTCTATGTTTATATTTTTTTCATTTGTATACATGCTTTCATGATTAGTATATCCTTCACATACGTTTATCTTACATATGATAGGAATAACACATTTATTTTGATGTAAGTGATATGGAGGAAATTCATCACCTCAATTGGGAGCATATAATCATCTTATTATATCTTGAGGTACAGAGAGATCATGAGGTCATGGAGAGATTAGATTGTGTTTTTATTTGACCAATAAGTAACCCCCCTCATAAGAGGGTCATTGTGGACCCGTGACATATTTTGGCATAAATATTTCTCCATTTATAGCCGAAAGTTCTTTATTTGACACCAATAGGGTAATTGAGGCACATGAAAGTTTTAGACAATTTTATATGATACAAAATAGTTCACATATAAACATGTGTATTTGTTCCTTTTCTCATTTCAAACTTTCAAATTTTCACTTAATTATAAATTATCATCAAAAGATTAGGACATTAATCTACTTGTATGCATTTATGTTTTCTTACAAGTACACATAAAGAATTGACAGTACAACAATTAACATATAACCATTCACAAATCTCTTCCCCCCCCCTCTCTCTCTCTCTCAAGTACACTTATAAAGTATGCATTTATTTATTTTTACTTTGATGTGTATGCACACACATACATTAAAGTGGAGAGTTGTAAAGACAACTAAATTTGGTAAAGACATGCAACAAAAATAATTTTATCATCTTTTAAGATGCTTAAATCATCAGTAGATATTAGTATTTGGCATACATTTTCCACTTATAACAATTATATTTTTAATGATTACTTATTGGACTATGTTTGCATATCTAATTACATATTCATGTAGATACAAATGCACTTTGATGATAAAATACACATACACATACACATACATATATCATAATATCTAAATAGAGTTAACATGATCAATAATTAACTATAATCTCTTCCAACATAACTAATAATCAACCAATAGCCACACTAAGTAGAATCCATACTTAAAACTCCTAACCATTATCAGGTTGAATAATAATATCAAAAGATGGATCACATAAGAACAAATCATAAAATCTATTGGTAACTAAAAATAAAACAATGATTCTCTTTTTAGATTGCCATATCCTTTATATACCATGTGCACTTTCTAGAATTACTTTATCACACTATTAAATAGCTACATGGCATCATTGAGACATATGAATCCCTTTATAGACATGTTTGCATATCATGTCGATAATTTAATAAGGGGCATAGATTTTTTTACATTAAATTTATCTCTTATCGCTTACACTATATTTGACCATGTAAAATATATATGTAAGGGGAATTTTATATCACTAAAATATTTCTTATGTCACACACATTAGTAGATTTATTACACCTTATCTTAGATTTTTTTACAACACCTCCTTTGTGGGGTGGGCTAAACCTTGGTACACCTCATAGATTATAGATCACCCACACTAGGAACGACACTTGGAAAACATTTTGAGGACACATCGTTCAATTTCCTTATATGGAAATATTTTATACACACTTACATAGTCTATTTCCACGCAATTGAGGGCATTCATTTAGTCTTATATTGATTCATATGCCCATTTTAGAGTGTACGATTACTTATAATAATTATATTACATTGCTTACATTTCCTAAAAAAAAATAGTGTATACATGATAACTCTTATGTATGAGTTTACACTATGAAATTTCACCCATTTTTATTCATATTTATACATTGGGGCATATCAATTGCCCCCTTTTTTATGATTGAATTGTTCTTTATCATTATTATCTTGTCTATTTTGGGGTACATTAAATTATCATTTTTGAATTTTCTATATCTAGAACAATTTTGGTTACAATGGGGTATATCATTTACTTTTACCTTCATAGCCTTTTTTTATTATTAGGTTACATATTACTAGTCATATTTCATGATGACATATTTTTTATGATGGCGTTTTATATTATGTTGTACATGCACTGTCATGATGGTTACACATTTTTTATTTCACATATTTTACACATGGTGCACATAACATTTTTGTTTTATACGAGTCATATGTAAAAACTATCCTGGGTAAGAAAAGCAAGCTGAGGGGTAAAAATGAGCTTTAAGTGGGCATAGGTTCCTTCATAAATGATAAAATAAAACTTGCACGAAATATTCGAGATACCTACACTCAAAATTATAAGATGTTATAAAAATATGAATTGTAACATTTCGAGTCTAGGTTATAAAAGGCTAAAGTTTTTTGAAAGTGGTTGAGTATAAGCGTGTCAAACAATTGGAATATGAGTAAGTACTTTTTTATTTATTTATAGAAAAACATATTATATATCTTGTTGTGTCTTTATCATTAAGTATTAAAAAAATGAGACCATAATCTTTTCTAGTCCCACAATTTTTGTTTTTGGAATGAAACCATAATCTTCCTAAAGTTTATAAGTGGGAAATTTGAGATACATATTTAGTGACTATGTTTTATTATTATTTGGTTTTGTATTCCGTAGTTATATTGAATTATGTAAATATATGTAAACTTATGGAAAATTGGGAATATGTAAGGAAAATTTAATATATGTATGTAAATTTAGGGAAAATTGGGCATGTGTAGAGTGAATCAAATATATGTATAGATAGATTCATGGAAATTTTGGCATTTATAGGGTGAATAAGATTTATACATACACAAATTTAGGGTAAATTTGGTATATGCAGGGTGAACCGGTTATATGCTAAATTTGCATATATTTAAGCACCATTATTTCTTTACTTTATTGAAAGAAAATGTCATTTATAGATTATACCCTAGAATTAGGTGCAATTGGGTAATGGTATGCATACATTTGGACTATGTTTTTGAAAAAATAGTAATTGAATTGAAGAATTTTTTTTATCAATTAAGTAATTATTTGGTTATGTTATGGTTACAACAAGATTAAAATGCCTAAATAGTGTACATGATTGAACCATTTAATTAATCGATTGATTATAATTCATAATTAGGAATAATTTAGCCCTAATTGATAGTTCGTGGTCATATTTGGTTGTAAGGGGCTTGATATCCCTAGTTGTGTATAACACATTTAATTAATTATTTAATTAGGGGTGAGCAATTAAGCCTTAATTAAAACTCAATGGTCATGTTTGGCTATGTAAGGGTTTGGATAGGCTCCAATGACATACCAAATTGAATCAATTACTATATTGGTTGAATCTTATACACAATTAGGGCCAATCGATCCCTACTGGAAATTAAATGGTTGAATTTATTTAAAGGGGTCCAATTAGCCTTAATTTCATACTAAATCAAACAAATTAATTAGTTGGTAGAATTAGGTCTGAAATTGGGAATAAATGATCCCCATTTGACATTACATGGGTGTATTTCATGGCAAGGAGATTGATTGTGGCAAAATGTATACTAATTGGAGACAATTGTACTTGATTGGTTTAATTTAGTATATATTTGGTGCATGTCAAGACCTAATTGACATTACGTGGGTGATTTGGTTGCAAGAAGACAATTGTACATAATTGCATAGAAAATTAAAGTATAACTCAATTGGTTCAATCTATTACATAATTATAGCTAATCATTTACCTTAATTGACATTACATAATTGCATTGGTTACAAAGGATCGATTGTCCCCAATTACATGCACCAAATTAAACAAATTACTTTATTAGTTCAATTTGGTACATAATTAGAGCTAATCGCACCCCAATTGACATTGAGCATGGCTGATTTAGTTGTTAGGGGCTCAAATTACATACTAGATTGAACCAATTGTATTTTAAAGGTTCAATATGAAACATGATTGGGGTATGCCAAGCCCCATTTAACATTACGTGGGTGCATTTTGTTGTAAGGGGCACAATTGGATTCAATTGCATGCAATTACTTAATTCATTAAAGTTGGCACATAATTGTGGACAATTGATCATTAATTGACATTACATAGTTTGATTTGGTTCCAAGGGGCTTGATTATCCCCAATCACATATAAGATTGAACTGTTATGTCAATTGATTCAATATGGTACATAAACGGGGCCAATAAAGGCCCAAATGACATTAAATGTGGAAACATTTAGTTGTTAGGGGCTTGAATTACATATAGATTAAATCAATTGTACTCAGAGTGGTTCATTCTGGTATATAATTTGGGGTGTATCAAGACCCAATTGAATTACATGGGTGAATTTAGACACAAAGGGTCCAAATGACCCTAGTTACATCTGATATTGATCCAACTACTCAATTAGTTTAAACTGGTACGTAATTGGGGCCAATCGAGCCTCAATTGACATTACATGGTTGTATTTTGTTGCAAGGGGATAATTTAACCCCAATTATATACTAGATTGAAGCAAGTAAGGAATTTAAAAATGGATCCAATGGAACATAATTTATATTAAACATGGTCATATTGGGTCATCAGAGGATCAAATTGCATACCAAATTAAATAAATTTCTTAATTAGTTCAATCCAGTACACAATAAAGGGAAATTAGTCCTAAATTAACATTACATTGTCACATTTGGTTACAAGGGGAGTTAGATTTGACCTAATTTCATATAAAATTAAACCAGTTACTTGATTAGTTCAATGTGGTACACAATTGGCTGAATAAAACTAATTATACTCTATTGGTTTAGTATGAGGGAAAATTAAATAGATTATATATATATATATATATATATATATATATATATATATATATATATATATAGGTAGATAAAACTAAAACTTAGATGTGATCATATTACACCAAGATAAAATAGTTGTGCTCTACATAGTAGCTTACATTATACTAACCAATTTCAATAATGACTCACATAATTGACATGGTTAATGACATTGGGTTATCCATTAATATACATTATGCATTAAACCCTAATTTTCCTAAATAATGTTAGTAGTTACTAACTAAATTTATCTACCATATCCACTATGTGGGGAAATTGAATTTTTGTAAAGATTTTGTTTGATGTGTTTTTCTATACAAGGGCCGATTGAGTAAATGGATTAGGAAACAAAGCATATAAGTGCATCCTACTCAATGGCCAAAAATATGTTAAAAATTGACTACTGAATAAACATTTAAAACGTTTATTTTTTTTTTGTATAGATTATGGATGCACCACATATTTGTATATTCAAAGCTCTTAAAAATACATGTTTGGTCATATTAAATGTCTTTGGTAAATTTTTGTTTGTGGAAAATATTTTTCTGATAGAAAAACTAGAAAAAAATAAAACACAACTATATGCTTTTACCCTTAATTGTATGGGGAAAATTAGTAATTGTTTAGGACCATTTGTCATTTTCATCTATGTAACTATCATTATTTGTGTAAATAAGATTAAATTATGGTCCAAATAGGTTATATTTGATTTAATTTGGGAAATCACTCATATAAGAGAAAAAATGGTGTTATTTTAAAATGTAAAGCAATTTATTAGCAAATCAGAGAAAAGTAAGGCCACATTGGGTGCAATCAAATAGATTCTTAGGTATACACTTATTATTTCATTCATTGTGTAAGAAATTTTTATCCATTTAGGTTGCTTATGTGAGATTGCATTGTATATGAAGTGGAATATGGGTAAATGCGGAATATTGGGTCTAAATGAGCCCCTTGGACTTAAATGAAAGAGATGAATGTCGATTGAGGCTTGAATGACCCCAAATATGTAATAAATTGAACTATTTGATTACATTTGGTCTTGGCATGTAATTGGGGCTAATCAAAGGATAAATTCACTAAAAGTGACAATTTTGATGTTATTTGTCACTTTATTGGCCCTATCTACTTACCAGATTAAGCCAATTGAGTAATTGATTCTATATATCGTATAGAAATGAGACTAATTGATCATGTTATAATGAAATATGATAGTCTAATGCTAATTAGGACTTGATTTTCCACAATTACAAAATAGATTAAACTTTTCAAGTACAACTAATTGAATTTAGAATGTAATTGGGGCCAAATGAGCCAAAATATACTAAAAAACTACAATTTGATGTCAATTGGGATTTATTGACCCCAATTGGATGCCATATTGAAACAATTAAGTATTTTTTTCAATGTATAAAACTTGTGTCAATTGATCCCCTTACAATCAAATGTGAGAGTATAATGTCAATTAGAGCTTGATTTTCCCCAATTGTGTAAGAGATTGAACCTTTTAATTAAAATGGGTCAAACCCAATAAACAATGGTGATAAATCAAGATTAATTACTCCAAACACAACAACCAGTTTCTAATAAGGTCTTGATTGGTCCTAATTACACACCAAATTGAACCAATCAATTAATTTGTCCAATATATAGTATGTAGGTGGGACCATTTGGCACATTATAACCAAATACAAATTGTTTTAGTTGTTTCAAATAGTAAATTTTTATGGAATTAGTATAAGATATTTATTGTTTGTTCATATTCTATATAACATTTACAAATTATATATAATATGAACTGATAATAGATACTAATGTCAAAAAGCTATTGAAAGGTTATTTTTAGTGCAAAATCACAACACCCTTGAATGGCCTTATTATGAGTGGGGCATTCGGTGTGATTGCACAACATTGGACCATCTCTTAAGCTGTGGGACTTGAAAAAATTGAGATGGACCTCCAAAGAAGGTTGGTTCCTACTTACTAATCTACCTGCCATAAGCTACTCTAGTGCATAAAAAGCTAACCTATCCTAATCTAACCATTCCAAGGAGATAGGGAGAGAGAGAGAGTGTGAAAGAGAGCCTACACTAAGTGGTGATACACCAGAAAAGGAAGTGGCTGATCACAGATCCAACTGCCTGAAGTGGAGAGAGGTGAGCAATGGAGGGGGTGGACAAGATGCACCACAGACCAGAGATGAAGTTCACATGGAACACCAATTCAAAACCCATTAAGCACAACTCCCAGAACCTATAATAAACATCAGAGTATGCACAATATACCCTGTAATGATGGGAGGAAAGAAGAGACAACAAAATAAGAAAGGATGGACAAAAAGCATCACGAAACATATTTTATTGATCCAAAAGTTACACAGTATATCATCAATGGAAAAGGGGAGAGAAAATTCCATTACAGAGCCATGAAAGGAGACTTGGACTCCTCATTATACCCTAAGGAAGAAAGAGAGAGAGGGGAAGGAGAGAAAAGATGAACAACTAGCTCCAAGTCCCATTGAAGAGGAGGAGCTGGGAGAGATCAAATCAGAGTTGAGGCCACTTAATGAAGAAATCATTATTGAATATTTTTTGCTTTCATTTCAAGGACCTAATTTGATTGATGAACCCATGGTAGAGGATGACCATATAATTTTAGAGGCTCCAAGTGTGGATCAGGCCATAGAAGAACCTTTAGTTCTTCCAACCACTTCATCCCCTTCAAGCTCTAATGTTGAAGAAGAGTTTTGATCTTTCAAAATTCATGTTTGAGGAAGAGGGGAACCATGGTGAGCAAGTTTCAGATCAGGAGGACACCATGGAGGAGGTCAGAGAACATGCAGCAGGACAACAAGGAGGTAGACTATCTGTCATGACTTGGAGGATTTCTTTGATGGAGAGGAGCCCATGGAGATCACATCATTTTCTCCTCCATCATCCACCTTCCAAGCATATGAGTCATGCTTCCATGAAGGATAACATCCAAGGGAAAGTAACCTACACTTCATAACAGCCCTCTGAAACAAAGGTTTGAAGACCATAATCTTCCATGTTCCTTCATAGGAGAAGGAAGGGAAAAGAGAAAGAGGATGTCATCATCTCTCTCACACTATCCATCCAGGAAGGTCCAGCAAGAAGACTCCATTCTTGGAGTTGAAGTTCAGATCAATGGGCACATCCAAAGGACAAGACCATGGCCAATCAGGTACTTGGCTTCATAGGAGCCAAGAGAGAAGCCAAAACTAGTCATGCTCACTTTAGGGCATGAGGATGAGCTCCAAAGTACTAAGGATCTATTGACAATGCCTCTTCAACCCAAATGAAGAGAAACTAAAAGAGGCATTGGTCTTGTTTCTAGTTGACACATTGATGATTTGGGTGGAGATACCAGCTTATAGTTAGTTTTTCACTCATCACAAGAAGCCATATTCTAGTGTCAAATCAGACTACATGGCTGCCTAATTTTGAGAAAGGGAAGCTATTTCTCCCTTCCTGTGGCAGGATTTGTTTAGCTTTTCTTTCTTAGGGTTAGTGTAGGAGTAGGAGTAGGTTTTTTTCAGTAGAAGAAGTTCTTGTGTACACTCTGCATGTTCCACTTGGAGCATGTATGATTTCTAGTTTTGTACATAGTGTTATGGTGTTTTGTTTCTCATGCACAGTGACATTGGAAGTAGCATTTGGTGAGTCAGCTCCGGTTCTAGCGGTGTTCCAAGTGGCTCAGGGATCAAATTTTCAAAGTTCAGATCAGATTTCTGTTACTAGGTAGACTCCATGCCCAATGGATGCTTCAAGGCCACTGATCATTTCACCTAGTAGGAAGGTGATCCCCATGAGTCACCAAATTGTTGACCAAAATAAGCTCACACTTATTTTGGGTCAACTGACACCATTTTCCCCCTCCTTTGTGCTTCAATCTGAAATTTTTACATATTTTAAGCACTAAAGGCCCTCCTAAAATCATTTCCATAGATAGGAAATTTCTTCCCCTTTCCAGAGATATAAAGAAGTCCTTCTAACTCTTCATATTTTTCAAGTTACAGGGTCGGCGGGCCTTGGAAGGATTTTTTGCCAAAAGCAGGTCGACGGGCCTAGGGAATATTTTTGCCAATGGAAATTGAACCGGACGGAACGATGGCTGGGAGACATTTTGACATTTTTTACACTTTTCACAAAGGGCACAAGTGGAAAATTGCAGTGCCGGAGGGCTTGGGAAAGATTTATTTTTTTCCAAGTGGCCCGGAGAAAAGTGGGTCTTTTTTTCCCAAACGTGGAAAATGCGGGCCAACAGGTCTACGGGGGACTTTGAAACTTTTTGCACTTTTCACAAAATGGCATATTTTTTCAAGTGCAGGCCTGTGAGCCCGCAGGGTCTCATTGGAAATTTGAAAAGTCACAGAGCCACGTGTGGAGGGTGCCACGTGCCTCACTGGCACAACTCCAAGGATAGGATCCAAAAGGGGGACTTGCAAATAAGCCATAGGATTCCACATGTCCATCCCAGGTCTGAAAAGGGACAGAGTCGACATTGAAAAGTCAAAATGGGGAAGAGTGGAAGGTGCCATGCATGTCAACTCAGACAGTAACTTCAAAGGTACCAAATCTAGAAGAGTTTCCCAAATGAGCGCACAGCCTTCCACGTGTCCCAGGTCCAAAAGGGGGACAAAGCTGATATTTAAAATGACTAAGTATAAGGGTGTTGGAATCAGTGGAAGCCTCCACGTGTCTCATCGGCGCAACTCCAAGGATTGGGTCCAAAGTAGTGGGTTCCCAAATATAGAAATGCACAGACTCTCCATGTGTCTAGGGTCCAACCCAAAAAGGGAAACAGAATTGGCCCAAAATGGATCTTGAGGCCTAAGAATCATCAGATGTAAGTATAAAAGGACACGACCAAAAGTAAAATTTGGAGCGGACGTGGACTCCTCCATGTGGTCCGAAAAGGGAGTAAAGATTGAATCATCCTGAATGCTAAATTTCAATGGTTGCAAAACCAAAGTGTGACCCAAATTTGGAGACTCAAAAAAGTGCTGGCCCTCCATGTGTCCAGAGCCCAGAAAAGGTAGAAGCGGTCATTAAAAAGTCTAAGCAGAGGCAGGCCAGTAGAAGGAGCCACGTGTCTAGCATGGCGTAACTTCAAAAGTAAAATTTGGAGTGGGTTCCCAAATGTTCAAGGATCTGGATGTTGGGTCAAGCCTCCACGTGTCCAAGGTCAGACTTATGGCCCCACCAAGTGGAGACAAAGGGACTTAGAGCCAAAACACAAGCGAAATAGAAGCAGAGCCGTGGAGAAGAGCCACATGTCTCTTTAGCACAATTTCAAAGGCAAGCAAAAGGGACTGACACTAAAAGGCCAAGTCCCCAAACACAGCACCAACTCGCAAATGAGCAACAACCCGCCATGTGTCCCAGAGTTCTGAAGAGGTAAGGTTGGCCATTGAAAAGTTCCAAAATCCTATGCAGAGGCCTCCACGTGTCTCATCCGCATAACTTTAAAAGGTCAAAACCTAGGGGCAGTTTCCAAATGAGTGCGAAGCCTCCACGTGTCTCGGGTCAGGCATAATGTGTCTCCACCAACAGGAGGACCTCAAGGGTAATAATACAAAGGAAACAAAGGAGCCCAAAAGCTGCCACATGTCAGTCCAGTGCGCAATTTCAAGAGTGAAAGGAAGGATTTGAATCTTTAAGATGTGTGAGGCTACCACATGGACCCTGGTATGGATAGACTCTTTTAAATATTGTGCGCCCGTAACCCTGATCTTCAGATAGCCATATCTTTCGACTGGAAACTTGGATTTGGATGGGAGAGGATTTTTTGGAAAGATCTCGGCTCAGCTTCTCACCTGCCTCCATTAATGTTTTGGCCCACTAATTTTGGTGGCTATCAAGTCTCCCACCTACCACCATGATGAAGAATGGGCCTCTTTCTTTTCCAGTAAGGGACAAAAAACAGGGGCATGGGTGTTGCAGCGAGACTCTTCATTGTGGTAGGTGGATTTCAATGCTTTATGGGAGGTGGTTGGAGTAGGCAGAATTCAATGCATATCTCAAGGTGGTTGAAGTAGGATTCGGATTTTACCTCTCTCTTTCTCTCTCATTCTTCTATATATTGTAAAGGAGGGGCATATTCAAATGGTTGGTCATTTTTCTCTCCTTACCCCCTCTCTCTTTCTTCCTTAGGGTAGAATGCAGAGTCTAAGCCTTCTCTCATGGCTCTATAATGGCATTTTCTTACCCCTTTCCCACTAATGATGTACCGTGTAAATTTTTGAGCAATAAAATATGTTTTGTGATGCATTTGTCCATCCTTGCTTATTTTATTGTCTCTTCTTACCTCTCATCATTGCAGGGTATACTGTGCATACTCTGATGTTTATTGTAGGTTCTGGGAGTTGTGCTTAATGGGTTTTGAAGTGGTGTTCCATGTGAACTTCATCATCTTGTTTGTGGTGCATCTTGTCCACCCCCTCCTCTACTCACCTCTCTCCACTTCAGGCAAGTCAGATCTGTGATCAGCCACTTCCTTTTCTAGTGTATCACCGCTTAGTGTAGGATCTCTTTCACCCTCTCTCTCTCTCTCCCCTGTCCCCTTGGAATGGTTAGATTAGGATAGGTTAGCTTTTCCTGCACTCGAGTAGCTTGTGGTAGGTATATTAGGAAGCAGGAACCTACTTTCTCTGGAGGTCCATCTCAAGTTTTACAAGTCCCACAACTTGAGAGATGGTCCAATGTTGTGCAATCACATCGAATGCCCCACTCATAACAAGGCCATTCGGGGGTCCTATGATTATGCACTAACAATTATTTTTTGGAAAATTTAATGTGTATGAATTATAGATTCAGTAATTTTTAATCCTAAGATCACATACCATGTATATATTATTTCAAAATGCACACATGTTTTTTAAATCATGATTTTAACAAAAAATATTCTTTTGGTCCCCCAACTTCCTGCACTCATCCCATCACTTCAAAAAGACAACAAAAAAATCATCATATTTTGTTATTTCTTTTCGATCAATGATGATCATGAGGACCCATGTAGAACATGAGGTATAAAGAGATAAAATTTAGGTTGTCTCTTTAGTTATGAAACACCTTTTTCCCCTTATAAAGGGTTAGTTTGGACCTACGAGACATGGTGCAGAGAGATACAATTGTTTCCATCTTTGTATAAGAAGTAGACATTATGTAACTTATGAAACTTACATTTTTTGCATTTAGTAGGGGAAATGGGACCTGTGACATATTTATTTCCATGATTAATATAACTTTAAATTTATTAGATTTGACAACATAGTTCACATACCACCATGTGTATTTATTATTTTCTTCATTTTGATTTTTAATGTGTAGTTTGGGTAAATCCTTATCTTAATTAGAACATTAATCTACTTGTATGCATTCACATTTTCTTCTAGGTAAGAATGACCCTGGAACATTCAAAACAAAACACCTTCTTTGACACTCTTTTAAATACCTACTTTTTAAATTTAATATGCATTCACATACACATTAAATTGTGGCATTATGTAGAGACTTAATTTTAATTCAAGCCTTTATTTTTAGAAAATTTTAGTGTAACTTTGTGTACATGGACCACATGCTCAAATTAGGCTCTTATTGGCACATATGATTATCTATGTCACATTCCTATCTGTAATATCCAAATTCTGATGTAATAAAAAACATGTGTGATTAATTGTGTGGAACTGTGGATTATTATTATTTTGGAGTGTTTAATTGTTTTATTTAAGTGAAATTTGAAATAAAATATTATTGCTAACATTAATAAGCTTAACACTTCTTATATTATATCATGTCAAATTTATACCATGATTTGGTTATGTACTTGTGTGTTATTGTTATGAGTTGCTTATATGATGGATTTAGATTAGATATGAGGGAGAGAAAAATCTCTTATATTATATCATGGTCTTTATAACTACTTGTGTGTTATTGTTATGAGTTGTATGCACTACCAAAACTCTAACAAGGATGAATAACTAGACTAACACCACATAGTCTATTAACAAAGCTTCAAATTTACAATAGTGACATTAAGATCTTAGGTTATTGGAATGCTTAAGAAAACTTAACATGTTATCAATCAATATAAGTTAAAGCATGCCTACTTAGTGTGAATTGCTAACTAAAATGGACCTATGAAGACCACTAGCAAATCGAATTGGGTTGTTGTTACTTCACAATGGTGAAAGGATCTCTCTAAAAATGGCTACAAAGCCATATTAGATATTCCTTTAGTAACCAAGCATAAATATTGGATGTAAATATTGAGCAAGCTAATCCATCAGTGGAAGTAAGGTTCTTGATCATATGTCTTCTATGATTAATACTATTAAAAGTATGGTGTAAAGTGTAAACATGTATGGGAGTTTATTTATATATATTTATATTGTTAGAGAAGTTTGCATATTGGTGAATGTGGGACTAAAGGATAAAGTAGATTAAGGCTTGTTAATATTGATTAGTAAAATTAACAAGTGATTAGCATGTGAAGTGCCTTAATTGACCAATTAGGATCAATTAAGAGGCTAGTATAAAATTTTGAAGCCTTTTGAGATGTATTGGAGGGAAATGGGGTGATTTTGAATGGTTGGAAGAGGAGTATTAACCAATAAGAGGGTTTATTGATCAAATACAAGGGTAAATAGGCTTAATTAGCTAATAATCACTAATTATTTTCTTGGAAGAGGATAATAACTAATGATGTGTTGTCAATTGGTATCCAGAATGTGATAGATGTTATTTAATCAACAAAGCGTCGTTAATTAACCAAAATAGAGGGAAAATTTTGTTAATTAGCAGAAATCACTAATCATAATAGAAATGGTAAGAATGAGGGTAATTAGTGCACTTTTAACAATAAAATTGCATAAGGGGATTTTAGGTGTCTACAAGTTGGTTGCAAGATATATTTATCTTTGATTGAAGAGAGGGAATAATAAAAGAGAGGAGAGTATATGCAAAGTTATGGTACTAAAAGAAAGAGATAAAGGTGCAACCTTAAACCTTAGAAATGACATAGCTATGTACCACCTATGAATAGATTAAGGTTGGTTTTGTCATTTTGAAAATCAATTTTAATTTAATCTTGGTATTTGTTATGGCGTAATCACAACACCCCTAATTAAACAAAAGTGAATGGTCGAGGCAGTCATTATGATTAGTCAAACATGGAGTTATCCCAAAGTGTGGGACACTACAATCAAGATAACCCTCTGGAGAAGGCCAACTTCCTATCCTATCCTAGTGCCGACTACTCCAAATTGTAGAGAGTTGAAGATCTAACACTAATATAATATTTTCCAAGGGAGACAAAGTTATAGAAAATGCATGAAAATTAAATCCTACTCTAAGGGAAGGTGATGTACTAAGGAGTGTTGAACAACTTGCACAATAAACACAACAAAACATAATAACCTTGCATGCAATGAAAGATCAGGAAGATGCAATAAAACATAGAAGATGGTTTGAAACATCCAAAAATATGATTTTATTGCTCTCAAAGTTGATAAAATACATCACATTTATGGCCAAAGGCACAAATTTTGCATTATAATATCTGGTAGGGAGGATTGGAATCTCCACAAAATCTCATATAGACAACAATGAGAAGGGAGGGGCATATACAAGGTGTCCAACATTGAAATGCGCCCCTCCTTACAATATATAGGAAAAATGAGAGAAAAAGAGAGAGAAGAATTAAAAATCATGCTTTAACCACCCTAAAATGCATTAAAATCTCCTGTAACAATGATGGGTACCATTGCACAACCCATACCTCCATGCACTTTGCCTTGTTGGGGAAGAAAGTAAGCCCATACCTTCATGATTCTAGTAGGTGATAAATCTAGAACATTCCTTTAAGATGGCGGATTGTATTTCTTCATTTTGAAACACTTAATCTCACTAAAATTAAGAAAACTATTCGTAGTTGTGTAGAGACACTGAGAGATTTCCAAAAAGTCTTATTTTGTGAAAATATGAGATTCCAGTCAAAATTTATGGCCGTATGAAGATGAGGGTGCCATACTAAAATAAATGTGGGTGGTGATCTCTTCCTTTTCAGACTAGGAATTGCATCGCATCCTCTGAAATCTAAAATTTCATATTTTTGGGATTCAGAACTTCAGGAATTTTGATTTCAAAGTTTAGGTTATTATTCATCTTCCTAAGTTCGTGAAACCTCTGAAACTCTGAAACCTTGAAGTATGAATTTCAGACTTCGGGTTTTGGACTTCAACTTTTGATTTTTACGCACTGGGGTTTTAACATTCTGAAATGCCGAAACCCCAAAGTCTAAAATTCAGACTTCGGGTTTCAAATTTTTGTGTTTTCAGGGATTCAAGACTTCAGGTTTTAGGGATTCAGGACTTCAGGTTTTAGGTATTCTAGACTTTGGGTTTTGGGGATTCGAGACTTCAGGTTTTGGGGATTTAGGACTTCGGGTTTCGAGGATTCTTCACTCATTCGGTCATCACCTATCTCTAAAACTCTGAAACCTTGAAGTCTGAATTTTAGACTTCTTATTTTTAGACATTTTACCCTCCTCCGCATGGCATGGTTCATCGCTATGAGCTCATGAAACCACCAAAACCGCAAAGTCCAAATTTTGGACTTCGGGTTTCGTACTTCCGCTCCTTTTTCACATTTTTTTCCACCGAGTCCCTGAATTTTTCTTTGGCCTACCTCTGAATGACCACACCTTCGAAGTCTGAATTTTAGAATTCAAAATTTCTTCATTCCTCAAACTCCTCTGGAATGTTCTCAGCCTGCTTCACTGACTTACTCATCTTGAGCCCAAAATGTGAGCTCCCATGGCCAAATTGATCCTTCATTTTCTCTCTATGTGGTCTTGTTTGTCTAATTTCACCTGAGGGGAAAAATTGGATAATGGTATTTATTTGAAAGAAAGTGTTGAACTAAATTCCTTTGTTTTGTTCATATTAGTGCACAAGTACTAAAGAAAATAAGTAACTCTAAATATGCAAGGGTTTAAGGTACCTCAAGATGGGATGACGATGAATACGGGTGCAAACAAGAGATCATTTTCATTAGTGAGCTAAAATGACCTACAAGTAAATTAAACTAAAAATAGGATGGATTTGTATATTGATGGGAGGGTTTCTTGACAATGTCAGTCTAGAGAAGTGAAAACTTCCTAGGATGGATGTCAACCCTAGTTTTGATAAAGATAAGGTAAAATCAAATAATGATAAACTGGATGTAGTACAATCTGAGCCAAAACAAAAATTTAAATGCTAGATATAAGATAAAAAGGAAAATCTGATCTAAATGGACTCAAAGTAAATTAAACCTAGGTAGGTCAAAATGACCCAAGACTACAGAAGGACACTCGATGACAACTGGGATAGATCAACTAGGGGTCGGAGGAATTGGCATGCGTTTACCAATGTTCTTTGTTCCTGATCCTGTGGTTGGAATTTTGAATATTATTAGAGGAGGAGAGGGTGGTGCTGCTGTCTGTACAGAAGGTGAAGGACTGTAATGTGCTGAAAATATCAAGAAAAATC